>PVIA01001427.1:0-281784 GCA_004024845.1 Tonatia bakeri
CTAAGCAAACAAGTAGAACAGGAACAGAACCACAGAAATGGAGATCACATGGAGGATTAGCAACAGGGGAGTGGGGTGGGGAGAGAGGGGGTAAAGGTACAGAGAATAAGTAGCATAGGTGGTAGGTAGAAAATAGACAGGGGGAGGGCAAGAATAGTACGGAAAATGTAGAAGCTAAAGAACTTATGACACATGAACTAAAGGTGGGGAATGTGGGTGGGAGAGGGTGTACAGGGTGGAGGGGAGTGAAGGTGGGAAATGAGACAACTGTAATAGCATAATCAATAAAATATATTTAAAAAGAGAAAAAAAAGTACTGCATATTAGCTCTGAATTTTTTTTTGCCATCAACTATTTCCATATATTAAGCAAGAAGAATATTTCCTGTGTTTTTCAGGTGGTTTCCAACATTTGTCATGTAGATTTACAACACCCAATGTAACTATTTCAGTGACATAGTAAAAAGCGTATCAGGATACCATTTCACTTAGTCTCAGAGTTCATGTGGGGCTCTTTTGGGATTGATTCAATGTCTCAGGTCCACAGCACTGTAAGCAAACTGTATTTAATCATTCAACTGAGAAGCCCTTCCTTTAATGCACTGTGTGAGTTAGCATTAAAATGCGGGATTGGGTTTTTTCCTTAACTTTTTAGCCATTTAATCTCCTGATGTGGAATCAAACAATAAAATGTATCAGAAGAAGAGTATTATGATGGTGAGAACATTGAAAGGTAACATTGATGGCTTGATTCTTCCACTTGCAATGGTGACTGAGTATTTAATGATGCTGCTTTGTAATTGTTACTGTAAAATGATACACTAGGTTGCCGGTTAGGACTGTTCCAGTTCCATATGTTTTGATTCTAAAGCAAATATTATATTTAAAATTTACAAACTCTTTTAGAAATGTTTGAAACTAAAAAAAATGTAAGGCATATATCAACATAGATGTTTTTATAATACACAGATGTTTTAATTATGTAAAATTAATTTTTTTAGTGTACTTTTGCTTTAGGTTGCCAGTTCTACTCAAAGACCACTGATTGGTCACCAGCCACCAGCAAGGCATCAAACATAGAACTTTGCTTCACTTTTAAAAATTTATCCCATCCAAGAACAGAAGTAGACATATGCATCCACATAATCCCCCTTACATCCTCCAGAGGGTTTTCATCAGTTAAATTTTCCCCAAAGGGCCTCTTAGCTACCAATAGCTTCCCCTTAGGACGTATATGTTTCTGACTGTGGACATTCGTTAGGAGAATTTTAGCAGTTGTTGTCAATCAAATACATTTTAGAGAACTATTCTCCTATGGCCTAGCACTCTTACTGTAACAGGTCATCTGGGGTTCCCTTTAGGAAGCCATCTGATGACAATAATCTTTATTCTTATAAGTTCAGTTATCAACTTTTCTTCTTCTGATTTTATAAGAACTAGCTGCTAACTTCTTTGCATAATATCTCTGTTTACATCAACTTTCTTTCATCCCTGGAACAGCCCATCAAGCTGCTCTTTTGTGAATACCTTTTGTTATTCCACAGCTATCCCTGATGGAAAATTTGGGGGCCACACTGCAATCATGGGTTGACACAATGACCATGTAAAGATACGTTTGAATTGCTTAGTTCCACATTTGAGTGCTTCAATGATTTTCTGTCCCAGAGATTGATCAGTAAGCTTATATAGAACAAAAATTATTTAACATTCTCCCCATAAAGTTTCCTTGAAATCAGGTCGTATGTATACTCAGTTGACACACTGGAGAATTAGTGTAGTCATTTATTCAACAAACATTAATTAAGAGCTTACTTTATGACAGCTCTGTAATCAGAATGATAAAAATGAATGACATTAACTACAACTTATTGAATTCCACTATGTTCCAGCCTTTAGGCCCTTTTTATATACTAAGAATAACAGTTTCAGACATTGAATCTCTTGTCCCCCCAGTGAGATTCACACTCTAAGTGATGACACAAACACAAAAATAAGTATTTATGATATCTGCTACAAGAATTATGAGCAGAGGGGGTTTGGTCCATTGCTTAAGCAGAGAATTAGATGTCAGAATGTCAGTCTACATGGCTTGAGTCCTTGCTCAATACTGGCTTAGTAGCTCTGTGACTTTGGACAAGTTTCCTAATGTCTCTGTTTGGTTGATATCTTCATCTGTGAAGTAGCTGTTATCAGGGCCAAGAGGTGTGATTGAGAACCTTATTGTCATCAGATGGTTGTAACAGGGACCCCATTGCACAAGCCCATGCAGCCATATAAGGCACCATTCAGTAGTCAATAATGGGTACCTCATTGGCTAGTGATGAGGATTAACAGAAAATATTTTATAAGCATATAGACAGTGTCTGGCACATTGCAGATTTTGAGTAAATGTTTATTACTGTTAGAAAATAATGAGCAGGGTAACCAAAGAGATTGATTCTTCATCAGGGAGGAACATTCATGGAGACTTTGGGGGAAAGACAAGAAAGACATTGAACACAACTCATGTCCTTCTGTCATCAAGTCCCCCAACTGCAGGAGCTAATTTTCTTGGGAAATTAACTTGTGTTGCTAGCAGAATGCTAGTCCTACATTGTTAGCACTCAAAAACTGTTTGTAAGATGAACTAAAGGATGTCAGGTGCTTTGGCACCATTAGCTTGGTGCTGGCCCTCAAAGACCAGGATAGTTATTGGAATCGTAAGGAAGCATGCAGATTCACTGTTAGATTCACTGTTATATTTCTAAATTTCACCTTGGGAAAATGGCTTATGAGTTCAGTGCTCAAGGATCAAAGAGAAGAAACATTCACCTGCAGCAGTGAAACCATTTCCCAAGAAGTAAGAACAACAGGAAGAAAGCCAGGCTAAAGGCGGTGATTTGGTGTGGAATATGTGGAGTTGGAGGTATTAGCAGGTGAAATAGCCAGGCAGAAATGTTCACTGAGCAGTTAAAATATGAATCCAGGACTCTGGAGAGGATTCATGTTCAGAAACAATGATTTAAAAGCTACACATGTCTTTAAAGATAAAATTTGTGGGGGTAGAAGGTCTTACTAAGTAGACAAATTGAAAGGAAATGCCTTTGAAGATGTGGGTAGAGAACTGGGTTTGGTGGGTTTTTTTTTTACATTAGTAGGCAAGGGAGAGAGGAGAAAGGAGCCTTAAGAATGAAGGTGATATTACGTATTAATAGTATCAAATGCTGCAGAGATGTAGGAGGATGAGGACAGAAGGAAAAGTTTGGTAGTTAGTAAGATATACAGATTGAGCAGGCAACGAAAAACTGGAGACAGGAGACATAAAGACCTCCCCAAAATGTTGATGGTGTAAAGAAGAAAGTCGTCTTCAGGAAGGGAGTTAGAGATCATTTTCTTAGGTTGGAATAATGAATTATAGGCAAAGATAAATGAGCAAGTGCAGAAGAGATTGAAAATGTAAAGGAAAACAGGATTCAATCACTCGTGTATAATAAACTCAACCAAGAACGACTGTCGTCTGTTGTGAAGCCAACTGGACTTCGGACGTTCGAGGAAAAATGCCGGTTGGTCTAGTAGGTTGATGAAGCAGCGTGCACCTCTTCCAGCATCTTCAGTGGTGGGCTTCAACCACTACTCGCACCTTTTCAATGGCTTATCAGCTAGAGACTCAGACTCAGTAGTTTTTAGTCCTTTGCAGACAAAAGTAATCATCCATCAGTACTAATTTTTACTCTTAGAGGAAAAGACTACAGCATACAATCCTTGCATATAATATTTATTGGTATAAGGACATCTTGATATTTCCTTTCTATTACCCATGCCAAATGTTCTGGTAGATATCACAGAAAATAATGCTAAACTCACACATCTATAAAAACTGCTGAAAAATGAATACACGTACTTAAATTCTGTTTTAAAAACTGAGGTGAGATTAAAAGAGGCAAGGACTGTGATTGGGATTTTGGTGTTGAACAGCAAGACCAAGGAGAGAGTAAGAAGTTTAACAATCCTGCAGAGAACAAAGGAGAGAAAGCTCTTACACCTGGATGGCTACTGTCTCTTCAGGGCATGGCCTATGCAGCTTTCTGTTTTATAAGTGATCAAAAGTTAACATTTGTGGGTTGCACAATCTTTTGTTTGCCATTGTTGATGGATTGGTTCCTGCTTTCCTGACTTTTAGTGGAAACAATTATATCATATAAGAAACTATCTCACTCGTTTCTATTCCCTGGCATCATATATGGAAAAATACAGCACTTAGTTGAATTGTCTGCTAGAAACTGGCCTTTAAAGGAGAATATAAGGGAAAGAAATTTCACAAGTGTATACTTTAAGGTTGAAGTGAAAGGGGGGGGGAAGTAAGCTGGGGAATCACTGCATTCACATTTCAATTTGTGGAGGTTATTTACTAATTAATGGGCTCCTCAAGTTCCAGTTACCTCTGGAATTTAGTAGATAATTTTTTAGCTCATTTAGATTTGAATTATAAAATTCAACCCTATTACAGATTGTAGGGTGATGATATCTCACCTTGGCTATATTGTCATAACAGAATTTCCTGCCTTATTCAATCCAAGAAACTTAACTTTTTCCTGTGCAATTGGAATGAATATGTCAGGCAAAAAGTATATCTTCTAATCTAACATTAAGATGGAGAGAGTACTTAAACAGGAGATTTTAAAAGTGAAAATAAAAACTCAGGATAAAAGGCTGCAAACTTCAATTCCGTTTTGACTGAGAACCTGACTTGGCTTCACGTGGTCTATGAGGGTGGACATGACTATGTTTTGTTCTACCCAGTAGATATGTCCTTCAAAGGTACATTTGAAACCAATTTTCAGGCTGAAAAATAATTTAAATCCTCTCAAATGGCTTGGGCTAAAAGAATTCTCTTGTGAATCCTCTTACACAATGGAGGGGGCCTTCGAAATGGCCAGTCCACATCCCAAATACGTGCACGCCATCATTTTTTAAGTTCTGATTTATTTTGTTGTTGCAATAGTTTATTCATTAGAGCGTCTTAAATTGGGCATCCACTCTACTTCACTGCACAACAATGGTATCGGAAAAAACCAACAGCTTATTTTAATGTTTTTGCTAACCAGAGTTGATAATTCAGCTGATAAACTGGGGCAAAAACCATTTCCCCTTTTGCCCCAACCAGTGCCTCCCGCCACTGCGAGCCCAGACCCCAGGGAACCCTGGGTGGATAGCACAGGGCCTACACTAGCCAGCCCTCTGCAGCTCCTGCAGGAGAGCCCCACCCCTCCCTGTTTCCCCTCCCCCGGCCAGAGCAGACCTGGACCCCTGGCAGCCACACTAGCACCCTTTGTACAAATGCTCAGGGACCCATGCACCATCTGCCCTCCCCCCAGCTCTGCTGCCTGCCCTTCCTCTGGAATCACCTTCATACTGCTAGTTGTGGAAGCTGCGGGTCTCACCCTCTTCTTCAGGGTTTGTCAGTATTTTCAGTATTCCCACCAGTGATCACCATGTTGAATGTTCAGTTTCGTTGTACATTTTAAAACAAAATCATAGGTGTGTCTGATTTGAATAGCTGCATGCAAATACTAAGTACACTACTCTTCACTTTAATGTCATTTCTTAATGTACTCTTGATTTGGGGAACTATCATGGCAATCTTTAATTCCCTCATCTGAAAATTAAACTGATACACTGAATTCCTATAATGTGTCAAAGGCCTGCTCAGTTTGGGGACTACAGAAGTGAAGACACAGTACCTATCTCTCTGAGAGCTCATAGTTGAGAGTAGGAAATGTATATACTAAATGAGAGAGGTTTATGCCACAGAATATTATGCAAATCAATTAAACCAAGCAACAAATTAAATTACACCAGAGGGAAAGGATTTTTAGCTGTAACTCCTCATTATGACCCAACATAGTGTTCCAGCTCGTGGAACAAACAGAGCAGTTCCCCGTGCATTGTGTGGTGGGCCTTCAGTGATGAAATAGTGCGGTCTGAGACGGCGAGTCCTTCGTCGTTCAGACAGGGGGCTTCAAGCCCAGACCCACTTAACCATCTGCCAGGAACATTACTGATGCACCGAGATCTCGTTCGACTGCACATTTCTTTAACTCTGTGAGATCATCCCTGACTTCTGAGGAAGGAGATGAAAACTAGAGGATGTACAAACAGAACAAAACAACCAAAAGAGTAAAAACTGAAGACAGAAGAAATGAAGTAAGACAAAAGAAATGAATCTTGGCCTTGCACAGATCAGAAGAAAGAAAGAATTCAGTAATGGTCTTAAGATCCGTAGGTTTTTACTTGGAAGGAAACAAATTACTAGGAGTTAAGGTGGGAAAATTACTGGCAATTCATTGCCTGCTTTTAAAGTCTTGTTTAAAAACATGAAATCATCGTAGATGGTTACCCCTTTCGATGGGAAATAGAACAGTAGTTGAAGTGGTGTGCACACTAATTGTCCTGTTTCCTATTTAGCGCATCTACCAAATATACAGTGTCTACTTTCCAGAATCGGTTTGAAAGCCATGACCTGTGTCTGAACTGGGCGAAACGTTACAACAGTTCACATCTGAAATGAAAGAATGACTGTATGTGAGTCTGTTAATGGCTGTGTCAGGCTCAATCTGTGTATGGATCGGTTTATAAATATATTTTATACATGACAGATTCATCGAGACTTGAACCGATCCTAGGGTGAAACAGCACGAATAAAATATTATTTTTGATAAAGCACTCACTCAAATAAGGGAAATGAGCTCTTGCAGTTACCCTTTGCTCTATGACTTTTTTGAAATGCAGAAAAAACTCATTACAAAGTGCTTGCTCCCCCAGGGACACAGACACACCATGGGTCACAGCGTGTCCTCAGCGCTCAGGACAGTGCCTGAGACAGCTACTACCATCTCAGCAGCAGGCTGTAGAGCAGCCCCCTCACTCCTGCTGCCTTTCCAGGAGGTCCAAAACTGTCAATAGGCAAAGATACAAGTGAGCCACAGGTGTGGCCCCTCCATAAAAAGCAAAATGTATTTTCATGCCAAACGTATAAGGGAACTGGAGGATGTCTGGTGGAGGACCAAGGCAAACCTCATTCAATACCCTGGTCCTTGGCTAAGTTCTGAGAAGCTTGTCAGTCGTCCTTTCTCCCTCCATGTCTTCCCTCACATTTTGTAAAGTGCTTTGTACTTTGCAAAGGAGTTCGATATACAGTATCTCCTCTGTTCTCCTATGTAGTGGCTGTAGAAATGAACAAAGGGTCATCATAAGGACAGATTGTAAGTTTATGCATTACACGCTGCAAATGACCACCCAGCAATGGGGAGACCCTGTTGATGTTGCCTCCCTCCCCATAATGAAAAATGTCATCCACAGGCAGTGTTGTAATGGACCCGCCCACTCTGTGCGCTCCCCTGTGTGGCCTTGTGGCAGCTCAGAGCTGTGAGGCCTTTCTCCTGCGCTCTGAGCCCACATACCAACTGCGTAATGAACCTGTCTACTAGGATGACATTCAGTCTTATCAATTTCAGTGTCCTAAACTAAACTTTCTCCTTCAAATCTGTTCTTTCTCCCATATTCTTTATATTAGTGAATGATGGTCTTTCATCTCAGACATAAATACGGGAGTTCATGTGAATCCCACCCTCTTACTCATTTTTCAGTTTCTATAATGACCCAATTCCTATGTCATCTGCCTTTTTCTCTCCACTGTCACAGTTAGTTCTTCCAGATCTCACATTTTCTCACTTTTATTGCTACAAAAATATTACAAGCAGTTACTCTGCCTCCAGGCTAATCTCTTCCAATATGTAGCTGCCAGAGTGATCTTTTGAAAATGTTATGTGTATCGTAAGTTTAAACTCATTAACAAAGCCCACGAAGACGTTTGCGATATGACGTTGTTGAGCAAAACCGTTGGCAGCCCTAGAAAGGTGAAGTATATTTGACGCTGCTGTGCCACCTCCTTGATGCGGAAAGCACTTCCCATTTGTGTTTAACGAGCTCCTGTTCATCCTTCACTGCTCAGTGAGTCGTGAGTCATCTTATCAGGCAACACTTTGTGAGCCACCACCTCCCCAGCTCACCAGCTTGGGTTTGCTCCTCTTTCACCCATTCACAATACTTAGTTGATCATAATGTTTTATAATATCCCATCATAGCATTTAAGACATTGAACTCTAATGACTGTTTTGCTGGGCTGTCTACCTCGCTATGTTGTAAGCTCCCTCAGGACAGAGACCAGTTCTCATGGGCTTACTACAGGGGCCAGCAACAGAAAAAGCATTTGGTAAATGGTGAACAATATCTGTTTTACTTTTTCCAGAGCACAAAGCACGCACGAAAGAGATTTATTTACTCCACACAGGAAGTTGTTGCCCAGGCTTAACAAAAAGTCAGGTCTGTATGAAGTGGTTACTTTCTTCCCCATTCCTTTTATAAAACATTAAGAAAAAAAAGCACAATTTAAAAGCTGGGACCTATCTCTGATATGAAAAATGATCACGAAATCAGATTCGCATAGTGCCTAAGCTATTCCCTAGGGCGGTGGTTCTCAAAGTGTGGTCCCCAAACAGCAGCAGCACCACCACCTGGGAACTCATTACACATGCAAATAGTTGAGCCCACCCCAGGCCTCCTGAATTGGAGACTCTGGGGATGGGTTTTATCACTCCCTTTTAACAAACCCTCCAGGTAATCCTAATGATCATTCTAGCTTGAGAACTACTTCCTTGCCTATAAAAAAAAAAATTTATAACTACAGAAGTATGGTATACTAATATTTATAGTGGGCCTACTATGTGTGGACCATCTATTTTGTTGATATCATTAACTTTTTTCACAATACTAGGTTTGCACTTCAAGATTTAGTTCTGCTAAAACACCTTTTGTTCTATTTAAAGTTATTTTGGCTACAGTAGTCTTGAGTTTGCTATAATATTTGACCAGGTGAAAATGGCATAGCCTGAGTCTACCACTCTCCAGGAGTGATTCCTTGCTTCTTTACACTGCTCCATCTCATTGAAGTGACACAAAATATGTTGCCTTGAATCACAGATCTGAGCAGCTTGCTTATCTCTCCTACTGTGAGTTTTTACAAAGCATAGACCCTGTTTTGTGTGCAGGGGCCTGCGCTCTGCTTTAGATCGTACCCTCCACATACGACCTAAAACACTCGATAAATACCACTTGGATGGACGAATGAATGAATCTTACAACATTTATTACAGTACTACCTAGATTTAGGTTTGTACTACACAGAGCAGGGATTAAAGGCGCTGTGTGTGTGTGTGTCCGTCCGAAGTGCTATATCATTTGCTTATATGGGAGAGAAGAGCAGAAATGATTAAGGGATCGGAGAACTATGCTTTTTTCTCTCCTCTTTTGCATTTTGGTACCTGTCTCACAAGCTGCTTCAGCCTGACTAGTGTTTCAAAGACGTGGACATTTATATGTGTGGGTTCACTTAACTGCATAGATTCCAGAAGCTAGTAGTTATATTCTGTCTCAAGTATAAAATCTTATGTAGTTGGAAGTGTGGGCACAAACACAGGCTGGCATGACCCTAACTCATCACTTGCAGCTTTAGAAGTGCTCTGTTCAAGGGCAAGAACATTGTTTTCCTTAAAGGTGGTCCCTTGTGACATTGCTGTATTGGATTTTGGGATTAAGCTAAAAAAAAAAAAACATTAAGCTGTGACAAGAGGGAGAACCTGTTCCTGCTGTCCTCTCCCAATAGGCAAAGAAACCATTGTTTGGGGGAGAGAAGTGGCAAGGGTATAACATTGTCAGCACAGAGGTATCAGTGACCAAGAGTGAATATGCAGGGCCTTTCACTAAGTGGAATGGATAAGTTTGAAGGGAAAAAATGAAACAAAAGTCTCTTACACTATATTCACCTTCCAGTTCTGGCCTTTTCTAGAAATAGAGCGTGGACCAGGAAACTGGTTATGTATTATTTCACATTTTTTCATTATATTCTGCACATATTTCCATGGACATGAGATAGTAAAGCATCTGAGGGGAAACTGATTCCCCTGTTCTCCTCCTTGACTGAATGTTAGGAATTCTTAATATATTCACCATGATAGACATTTGTCAGTCATTGTAAAATCCTCGTTCTGAAGGGATATAAATTTCTTGAGGGTGGGAATAGGGTCCTTTATGGGTTAAAATGTTTAGCTCTTGCTCATAAAGGAACTAATGGTATTGATGATATTGCAAATTGTAACCCTATGAGATAGTTAAAGCAGACATAGAGATGAGTGAAAACTGGAGAGTCTTTATCTTTACTGATTTATAGCATAAGAAAACACTTTTGTAGAAGTGCTACTAGTTATGCAACAGGAATGCTTACATTAGTGAAAATAAATGTAGACAACACAGTGTTCTACACTCTGCAAGTGTCCCACGGGGGGGCTGTACTTTCAACAGCACTGATGTTGGACTTTGCTTTAAGATGTGACATGGTCTGTACTGTATAACGGAAAAAAATTCCTTAGTTACTAGATATAAAGGAAAGTTAGGATGTGTGTAAGAACTGGTTTATCATTGTGTTTTAACGATGCTTTTAAAGGGGTCTGGGTGGCTACAGAATTATTTGCAGTAGTTAAACAGGTGGAAGTAACCTAAATGTTCACCCACATGGATGGACTATATTACGGTGTAGCTATACACAATGGAATATTATGCAACCATTGAAATTTAGGACACATATGTTAAATTAACATGGAATTAACTCAACAAGATATTGAATGAAAAACGCTAATTCAAAAGAAATTACACCCCTATGTTCACTGCAGCATTATTTATAATGGCCAAGATTTGGAAGCAACCCAAGGTCCATCAGTAGATGAGTGATAAAGAAGTTGTGGTATATTTACACAATGGATACTACTTAGTGGTTAAAAACAAGGGAATCTTATCCTTGGAGACAGCACAGATGGACCTGGAAAGCATTTCACATATGCTAAGTGAAATAAGCCAGTCAGAGAAAGACAAGCACCATATGATGTCACTCACATGTGGAATCTAATGAACAAAATGGACTAACACACAAAATAGTGACAAACTCATAGATAGAGAACAGGCTGATAGCTGTTAGTGGGGAGAGGGGCCAGATAAGGAAAATGGAAGGATTGAGCAAAAGAAAACATGAGAAAAACTCATGGACATGGACACCAGGGTGGTAATTGCCAGGGGGTGATGGGGATGGAAAGAAGCAGAGGAGGGTAAGTGGGGGATAAGTGATGATGCACAGAGAATTGGCTTGGGTGGTGCACACACAGTACAGTGTACAGATGCTGTGTTGTAAAATTGTGGACCTGAAACCTTTATTATTTTTCTTAACCAGTGTGACTCAAAATAATTCAATAAAAAGAAAAAATTTTAAGTAAGTAAGTAAAATGTGTAACTTTGAAAAAAAGGTTACAACATATCATTTATAATAAACCATTTGTATAAAAATATACATATTTCATATGTGTTCAGTGAGAGTAATGACAGTAGTTCACCAAAATATGTATGGTAATGAGCTCTAGGTGGTCGAATGCAGGTGATATTTATTCTCCTCTGAGACCTTTGTGTATTGTTCTAATATTTACAAAAAGATGGTATCTGTTTAAATGATTAAAAATGTAAAACATGTAAAAGTGTAAAAATAACAGTTTATATGAGCTGTATCTCTTTTGCAGCTTCTCTTTCAAATTATGTTGTAATTTTTCTAGTGCAATTCTACATTGGTACGCTGCGATTAGAAATATGCTTAATTGACAGGTGACCTAATACAATCATTGTTTTTTAAAAAATTCACAATAGAAATAACCACATGCTTCAAAAACAATAAGCAAAAATAGAAGTGCTCTAAAATTTCATGGTAGATGACAGGGAACTAAAAATGTAACGACAGGAACGCTGCAGTAGAGTGAGATGCGAGTGGAGGCGCCTACAGAGGACGGATGCGGGATGCCTTGGAAGGGAACTGGGAACAAAATGGAAACGCCAAGGGAACTGGAGAAGCTGAAGGGACGGAGAAAGGACGGTGCAATGAAACCGCCTTAGAGCCAGCATGAATGACACGTTATAATAATGTAAAAGTAGTTTTACGTTACTGACCCCCACAGCAGTCGTAAGAATTCTGCAGATGAACCAACTGGGGATCGCACTTTTTAATCCCCACTTTGTACACGGGAAATGACAAGCTGGGAAAGGCAGGCGTCTTGCCTTACGTCACAAATTGGATGTTGCAGCTGAACAGCTCTTTACTTTTTATGTACCAGGCATCCTAAAAGTTATTGTATCTAATCCTCAAAACAAATTCTGGGGAGTATCACCCCATTTGGCAGATGAGAAAACTGAGTCTCACAGCCACAAAGTAGCTTGCCCTGTACCCACATAGCTATTAAATAGAATTATCTGGACTCAAACTTAGACTTCTCACCCCTAAGTCCAGTATGTGTTTGTTTTTCTTTTTTCTTTTTAGCACTTTGGAGAGTAAGTTGCAATAGAAAGGAAAAATATGAATAAAATAAGCACGCCAATGTTGAGGGTTCAGTCTCTGGTCAGGGCACACACAAGAAACAACCATAAATGCATGAATGGTGGAACAATACACCAATGTGTCTCTCTCTTTCTGCCCCGCCTTCCTCTCTCTCTAAAAATAACCAATAAAAATTTTTAAGTGATTAAAAATAAAAATAAATAAATAAATAGATAGAGATAAAAGCTACAAAAAAAAAAAAGAAAGAAAAAAAGCTTTCCAAAATTAACAATCATTTGTTTAAACTTTTATTTGCATGAAATTACTATTTGGGGCTTGGGTAGATTTTCCCAAGTCAAATATTGATGAAACCCAGTAAATTCTGTCCCTTTTAATCTGAGTTGAACTTTTTTTTCAACTTTTCAAGAGGTAAACTAACTATTCTTTCAAAACCGGTTACAGTTTTTATGGGAAAATAAGAAAGATCATGCAAGAGAGACAAGATTATTGCCTTGATTTATAAACAGTACAGAATTCAGAGTGTTTTTCATTGCTGTCAAAAGCAGTGCTGAACTTTGAATGCAACTTGATGCCAGTTCTGATTGTGACTTTCCTCTCGTTTCTGTGGTAACAAACTTTAAAGCAATCAGTACTACATAAAACCTTTTGCATTGAAACAGGCAAGGAAAAAAAACCTGACTCAGTATGCCTGAGACACACACTTAGTAGAGGCTGAAGAAATGTTTATTGAACGAAGGAGTGAAATAAAAATAGTTTCAGCCATACAATTGCATGCTAATCAAATGTGGTGCTAAAATTTGCATATGCAAACATCTTCATGGGACAGAACAAACTTTAGCAAAACTGTAAGGTGTAGAGTTGTTTTTGCTTCACTTTAGACCCAGATTGTAGCACAAAGAGAGCTAAGTCGAAGGCTTAAATAGCTTAATTGTGCAGCCAGTCAGAAGCTAAAGGGTCAGAGTAATGTTAAGTAAATGAAGCTGTTTTGGAGAAAACCTGTAATGCTGCATTCCAGGTCTCCTAAGGCACAGTGCCATTTTTGTGTGTGTGAAATCAGGTTAAGGCCAAATGCTAGTGTTTGCTAACTTCCAGAGCTTCCTTACATTTCTAGTCTTTGCAAAGCAACATTGCCAAGGACTTGATACCTAAATCTGGTGGGCTTCTGAGATTTTGCTTGGTAGGTATTTAAATATATGTTGCTTTGTTGCTTTTAGCTCATAAGCTGGCCTGTTTTCTAAAACTTTTAGGTTCAGGCAGTTGAGCATTTACATTTTTAAAAATGTCTGAAAATTCTGATCCGAGTAAGGAGGGTACCTTTGTGAAGTCATGGAAGGCTTGTAATGTGGAAGAGAAGGATAGTACCTAGATATGTGGACCAAGAGGTTTATATATATAACCAACTCACTCAACAAATATTTGAGTCTCTACTATGTGCCAGACACTGTAGTAGGCACACAGTAAGTAAATAAACAAAAGTTCTGCTCTCGCGGAGCTTACATTGTAGTGGATAAAACAAAACATAAGCAAACAAAAGTAAAATAAAAAGAATACAGTGGAGAAGAAGTCAATTTTAAATAGAAAAGCCATAAAAGCCTCACGGAGAAGGTGGCATTTGAGCAAGGACCTGAGGAGGTGGAGGAGAGCGCCAAGCAGGTGTCATGTGGAAGAGCATTCCAGGCAGGCTGAACAAAACCACAAAGGTTCTGAGACAGGGGCGTCCCCGACATGTTCCTGGAATAGCAAGGTAACCAGTCCGGCTGGGGCAATACGTAACGGAGACAGAAATGAGGTCGATGTCAAAGAAGTTATGGGATCTGAGGAGGCAGCAGGCAGATGGCAGAGGTTCTTGTCCATTGTAAGGACTTAAGCTTTTGTTCTGGATGAGTGGGAACTCACTGGAGAGTTTTAAGCAGAGAAATGGAATACTTTGACTTAGTTTTGCAATGGATCATTCAGGCTGTTATACTTTAAAAAAATTGAAGGAAGAAAGGACAGAAAAAAATGACATTTTATAGAAGTCTGTTGTATTAATCCAAATAAATTATTGTGCCTTGGAAAAGACTGGTGGTGTCAGAAGTGGTGCAATTTGTTCATTTCAGGATATCTGGTAGGGACATCTGTGCTTTTAATGGATTGAATGTGAGGTGGGAAGGAGGAATCAACAGTTATACCAAGGTTTTTCACTGGAGTACCAAGAAAGACGGGGCTACTCTTCATTAAAAAGAAGACTGTGATGGATCAAGTTTGGGGAATACATCAAGAGCTCAGTTTGGATCGTGTTAAACAATCTTAAGCACCGAAGCAGAGATATCATTGGGATATATGACTCGAGAGTTCAGAGGAGATGTCTTGGCTAGAGATACACATTTGACAGTCATCAACATCTGGCATCATAGATATTGTTTGATGCCGTGAGGCTGCATGAGATGTCTACGAGCTGTGCTCTGGGACTCCCAGCACTTCAAAGTCAAGGAGATAGGGAGGAACCTCCAAAGGGAACTAGAAGGAGTGGCAAGTGATGGAGGAGGACAGATTGGAAGCCAAATGAAGAACACGTTACATGAATTTATCAGGACATGCCAAAGTGAGTAAAGGAAATAGAAGGAGATATTGAACCAGTCCCTTCGGTAGCAGCCATGTTAATACCTTCATCTAGGCTGGATGGAGAGCTGAAGCATCGTGTCCTGTGATGATTCATGGGACCAGCTGCCCTAGAGAGCTCACCATGTTCACTGAGTCAGAGACACTTTGTAGAAGACCTGAAAGGAAACCTAATTAATCCACCTGATACAAAATTCCCATCATGAATTCATTCAGTGATTTTTCTTAGTCATCTTCAATAATAGGGACTTCAAATTTCTAAAAACAATTTATGCATCTTTGATTCCTCTAATTAGCAGCTTCAATAAAAGTGACCAAGTCACTACTATGGTCCATGAATGAAGTGGATTATGTTGCCAACAGTGTATTGATTCATAACTTTGAGTATGTTTCTTTGGGTTCAGAGATTTATCTCAATCCAAATATGCATTCATTCAGCCAATACGGCATCTGCTTGATTTCTTTACATACTAATTGTCCTCCAGAGTCAGGCTTTTGATTTTTCAAATGTTTGGTTCTCGGAAGCTACAAGAGAGAAACTATATTTAGCTACATTTTAAGATGTATGCTTAATGATGCTCTGGTAGAGGGGGAAATACAAAACTAAATAAAGACATCTAAATACCATCAGAGCATCAACCTTTATTATAAACAGAAATCCTAGAGAGCAGAGATGGCATCCTGCAGGTTCTACATGTATGTGCCTGTCCCCGTAAGAGAAAACCATCTCCATGTCTGCAGAGTTATAGTGAAATCACATTTCAAATGGTTTCAACAGGCAGCATATGCAGAATGCCTTGTCCTAAAGGAGAAACTGCTGAATTGTTCAGAACACATAAAAATAACAAAGGAGATGAATAAGCAAGCACAGCCAGGACCAGAGAGGTGTGAAAAGACTCAGATTCGTGCTGCTCCCCCCACAACACACAGTGGGGGTACCTCCCACCATGCTGGAGGGACAGCCCTTCCATAATTAGACTCAAGTCACAGTCCCAGCTTGGAGTGTGAGTAGCTGAAAACAGCCACTGGAGGAACTGAGCCCCTGCAGGGAGGGCAGAACAGTCAGTGCTTGCCTTCTCTCTGCCTATCGGTGCTCACCCCTACACAGAGTTCCTCTTCCTGCCTCTGGGCAGCACCGGGCAGTTAATAATGCACCTAGAATGTGAAGTGCAAATCAGCACCGCTTGCGGTTAGCAGTAGGTAATTACATTTCACTTGTTTAATTAAGTTTCACTTTCTGGTTGCCTTGGGGGAACTGTAGAGAAGGTGGTTTTTTGGGTTTTGTTGTTGTTGTTGTTATTGTTTTCCCTGATGCCTTTTTCTTTTTTCCCCTAGCTAGAAACTGAGCAATTCCACATTGTGTTAAAATAGATACGCATATGTGTGTCGGCTGGATTAAACATCTATAGTCATGTATTTCTTCTCTTTTGTCTATTCGTGCCACAATCGTAATATGAGACATAAATTTCATTTAATAAAGACATAATTTTTCTATTGTCTTAGGGCTTATTTAATCAGCTCAATCTCCATCAGAATACTTTTCTGTTCTTCAGTCATTAGCTCAGCCCTGACTGATTCCATTATTGTTTTTTACCATTTTCTTTAAATACTGTGTATTTTTCATTAAAGCCCAAGTAGCTAATAAATTTACTACATCTGCAAGGAATTCTTTCTTTTTCTGCTGGGTTTTGCACATATACAAAATTACGCATTAGAAATGCTATGCCCTTTCTCAGAAGGTACACAACCGCTCATACATTTCCTTAAAAATTACCTGTGTACCTACTATGTGCAAGAATATATGATGTGCTCAATAGAAGATTTGCTTTTCAATAAACTTATGGTTTTATAAGCCTCAAATATTTCTGTTTATAAGCCTTGAATATACCATCACAGAGGAGCCTCGGTATTACACACCTCCATGAGTATTATATTCATTGAGACATCTCCTCGGAGCATACTTAATCACAGAAGAGTGAAAGGAAACCCAGAGGATGTGCATCTTGCCACTAAGCACCTAGATATTAACATGTCAATCAGTGTTTACCTTCTATCTGTGAGGCCAAGCCAGCAGTTGAAGCTAGACTTTTGAGATGCATGGTATTAGAAAGAGATGTGGTCAATCTTACTTTCTCAGTGAAGCTCAGAATGACACCAATATATTGCTCTTTAAAGACTGTCACTTCTTAAAGTCCAGCTTAGTAGTGATGCAGGAAGGACAGTCTCCACTGCTCAGTCATCTGCTCCTTTCCTTTTGAATAGGGTTTCCAGTCTGCAGACTTCAGTGATGTGAGCTACATCATAACCCATATTCTAGTTATTCCCTTAAAAGATTATACAACTTGCAGGAGTAATTCATAGGGAAAACATCATTTGTTTTTCTATCACACTTGCAGCCCCTGCCTATTATCTCTGCCAAGCACTGAGGCTGGGAAAGGGCCTCCACTTTTCTGTCCATTAGATGGACTGAAATGCTCTGCACTGAGCATGCTCAGTCTGGAAGTTTCTTGGGCTCTTCTCTAGTTTGTCCTCCTCTGTGGCAGTCTTTACCAAATTCCTAATAAAAGTCAGCTGACACTACATGTTCTGCGCACTCAAGAGTAAATAATGTAGTTTGTTTTTATAGCGATTGGAATGCACTGGTTTCCTTAGGTTAATATTATAACCTCAGTAATGCTGTCCTGGATACCTGCTAACTTTTTGAAAGCCAGAGTGTCTTGCTCTTTAGAAACCCTCTCCTGACAGAATGTTGTATATTTTGTGACTGAAAGACGTTTAGTGTATTAAATACGTCAGTGATATGTACTACTTTCAACCTTTTCAGAAGCATCTTAAGGAGTTTAGGATCACAACTCTTACTTTATAACAACAGCTAGTACAATTGCTAATGCTTCATTTGCAGACCCTCCTTTATTAACTTATAAGACATAATTCAAAACCTCAGTAAAGTGACTGGATGGGGAGAGATTCCAAAATGGATAAAATAAAGCTGAGGGAAATTAAAATGGCTTGCCCAGTGTGACTAAGAAGGTCAGGAATAGATTCTGACTCCTAATAGAGCACATTTTTGTGTGGGTGGCACAAAAGAATGGGACATGTTAACAATCAGAAAGAGCTCAAGTTCAGCATAAAGCATATTTGTATACACTCTTGCATATTGTGTTCTCATGACTTATTTTTGCCTCATTTGGTTCCAGTGCACATTCTTGCCAGAGGTAGGTATTGGTTTGGACATCATTTTTGTTCCAGCAGCATGCAGGAGTCAGAGTTTCCAAATACTGAACTGAGAAGGGGATCTGGGTGGGATAAAGCATGAACTGATGGGCTCCACACCTTGTGACCTGTTCTACAACAGCCAGCAACATCTTGGTTTGCGAGAGGGTTAACAAAGGTTATGGACCTGTGAACTCTGCATCAGACCAAGCACCCCACCAGTTTACCTGGGGATGGGTAGTCACAATGTGGGCAAATGCAGGGTGACAGCCTGGGCAGGAGACTCAGATGTGCTTGGCCACAGCTTAGAGGATAAGATCTGGGGAGGTGATCCCATCCTTATTTGAATTTTAACTATAACCAACATTTTTTTCAGAAAGATTTCCATATATTACCTCAGTTTTTCCTCACCAAAGCCCCCAAAAGCAGGTATTTTAATACACTAATATTATGGATCTTTCATGAGGGCGAGAACAGGCTCAGGGAGATTGTGACATGCTTAGGGTTATGCAGGTAGAAACGAAGGATGGCAGGACACATACTCAGGTCTCTTGACTTCAAACCAGGTGCCAGTCTGATGATACCAACCACTTTGACTACTTGGGGAGATAGTCTTGTGGGCACACCAACCTCCTCCCATAGCACAGAGCTACAGTACAGAGTGAAATGAATTCTGCTTGTGCTCGGGTGTGTATAACAAGTCAGGACCCCATCCTGCCTTTCCTTTCTTTTAGAACTACCTCAGCTCTCCCTTTAAGTGGATGCAGATTGCTGGTGTGGAGTCACCAGCCCCGTAGCTACTCATCCTTCAGCATGAGCATCAGACTTCCTTTTAAGGTTCTATGTGTGACTCATTAATAGTTTGATTTTTTGCAAGATATATGAACATTTTTTGATTGAGAAACATTTTAGAAATGCTGAACATGTTAATGTGATGAAATAGCAATGACTAATATTGCTGTTAAATCATTGGAATTATAATAGCTTTAACCTTTTTTTAATTCAATGTGTTTATTTAGATTTGTTTTATTTTGCCTTTTAAATGGCCTTTTTGGCTTTGAAACACTACAAACAACGTTAGTCTCTCTTAACTGATCTTGTTCCTACTTTTCACAGCCATGGGAAATATATTCAAAATATACCTGAATTTGACATGGTATTTTGGCAAGCATTTTTACTAATCTGTAATAAAAGAAAAGCTGAATAGATCACAGTTGATTAAAGAAGTGATAGTACAATTAATCTTAGGGTGAATAAAGTACTCTTGAGAAATAAATTAAGAAATAAAATGTAGCTATTATAATACCATGGTATTATACCACTCAACCCAATCAAATACATGAACTAGAATAGAAATTCCTACACTCTCTTTTAAACTCCTAGGAAGAAGTTTACTACTAGACAACATTCTGATGACTCCTATTAAACTTGGCTGAATAGAATTCAATAAACACGTGGATGCAAAGTAAATGCAAATTCCGTGGTTTAGTAATGGATAAGATTGAAAAGCCAGAAAATGCAGAATGGTGAAATTATAGTAAATCCACAATAAAAGTATGGCCCTTGCAACCAGTTGATCTAAAACCTAGCCATTTCTTGGATAGCAAATGAAATTGAGCATTAACATAAGGATTAAAAAATGGATTGACTTAAAAAAAACACACACACAAATGGTGACTGGAAGGGAAAAACAAAAACAAGCAAAATGAGTAGTAATCAAGATCCTGGTTGAAGTTTTTACACTGATTTCTGTGAATTTTATTTATGCAGTAAATAGTGCTAATTGATGGATAAGTTAAATCTATTTTTGAGGACATTATAAATTACATTAAATCAACGCCTTTGAAAAATAAAGAACTGAATTTGTGATTAAACTCTCTTTTATCATAATACCTACTATTTCATTTTAATGTACTCAGGTTCAAATTCTTTTTTTAAGATTTTATTTATTTTTAGAGAGAGGGGCGGGGAAGGAAAGAGAGGGAAAAATCGATGTGGGAGAGAAACGTTGACTGGTTGCCTCTCATACACTACTCAAGCAGGGATGGAACCTGCAACCCAGGCATGTGTCCTGACCGGGAGTCGAACTGGTGACTTTTTGCTTTTGGATCAATGCCCAACCAATTGACCCATACCAGTCAGGGCTCAAGTCCAATTTCATGCTTGTAGTAAGAATTATTTGCAGAACAGTGGTACTCAAACTTTTGTACATGTCCACATGTACAGGATGTCTCAGGATGTCTCAGGATGTTTATGGGATAATGCAGCTTTCTGTGTTCCACCCTCAGATATTCTGGTTCCACAGATACTGGGTGGGACCCAGCAAGATGCAAGGACTTCACATCACCTTTTGAAAATGCTAGCACAAAGAATAATAAGCCAGGAGGTAAACGCCCTTTGGGTTAGAGAATGCCATTGAATTTTATAAACTCTGACTTTATCAAATACAAATTTTAAAAATTTCAATTTTTATTCATGGTGATATATTATAAATATGTCATAATACAATAATACATGTTAGTGAAAAAAGAACGATAAAACTGTTGATGGTTGGATAACTTTGTTGTTTATATCGAACTTCTTAATATATGGAGCTGAAAAAATTACCTAATCCAACTCTTCATTTTATTTTATTGATTTATTTTTTAAGATTATATTTATTTATTTTTTAGAGAGAAGGGAAGGAAGGGAGAAAGAGAAAGAATCATGGACCTGGAACATGGATGTGCAAGACACACATCCATTGTTGCCCCACACACACCCCCAACTGGGGACCCAGTCCAAAACCCAGCCATGTGCCCTGACCAGGAACTGAACTGGTGACCCTTTGGTTCATAGGCCAGCACCCAATCCACTGAGCCCAGCTCTTCATTTTATAGATGAGCGATGAGGCTTTGGGAGCTGAAGTAACTTATACAATGTCATGTTGTTCACTAGTGACCAATCAAGATCACTTTACTCTTTTTATTCATTATATTGAATTTCTTTTAAAGTTCTCTGAAAATGGTCCAGTATGATAAAAAGGACAGAGGGTAAGCCAAGTATCCCATTAGCTTATACCTTTGTCTAAAACACAAAAATAAGATTAGAGACTTTTGAAGTAACTCTATGTTTGTGGCTATAAGATGTCTTGTCTTTCATCTAAATAAATGTCATGAACCAGTGTATGGAGTAATGATGCTAAGTTGCTGTGGGCATAAAATTTGAAGTAAATTGTGAGGCTCAAGGATATGCTAAATTGTTACATTCCAAAAAAATATTCAGTTTTGGTTAGGTTTTTCAAAACTGCCCTCTCCACAAAGAAGCTTTCTTAAAATAAATAGCGTCTTATTTGATCTGCTTCCCCAGACAAATCAATGACAACACTGGGGGGAAATGGGAAGAAGGGGCCTGCAGGTAACAGAAAACTGACCGTGTTTGAAACAAACAGAGATTTTAACCCCATGTTACATTATTTCTGGAGATATATTATTGATGGTATCAGTGACTTAATATCATGGTTCAGGGTCAGCATCTCTGTCATTCCCTTGTCCTTTCTCTCCTAGTCTCAAGCTGCAGGTGTCACACTGCATTCAGAGCAGGATGAAGGGAGGAGTAGGGCCAGCAAAGATGTGCCCTTCTCAGGAAAGCTGACGGTTTCCCAAAAGCACACCCTCCTCCAGCACACCTCATTGGCCAGAACTGTGCCAAGCCTCTCCTCCATTCAAGAACAAGGGAAGCTGAGAAAAGTAATATTTAGCTTTATCTTCTAGAAAGGAGAAAGGCAAAGGAGAAGACAGTTGAGGATGGGTGTGGTATGAGAGTGTCTGCCATTCTCTCTTTCCTCCAAGAACCTCCTCTTCAGTATCCCTGTGTCAGCTCAGTACAGAATGGGTCTCATGGGGCATGTCTAGTTTCTGACATTCCCTTTTCTTTCTAATTCTTTCCTACCACTTCTAGACTCTGCCACCTTACCTCCCTCCCCCTCCCCCATACACCACCCAGAGTGACCCCAAGCCAGACATTCCACATCTCGTTGGAACCTATGTTGTCAGAGGCATCCCTTAACTGACTGGCCTTTATGAATATGGCACATGTGTCTCTGGGAATACAGAACGTTTTGTCAAATAAGCTTTCTCTGTGGATGTCCAGCAATCCTTCCTTCCTGCTTTTCTCAAAGAATGATGGAATTTGAACATGACATCCTGATGTTTTTTCGAGAAAAATCAGAAGTCAGTATCTTGAAAGCATACACTAAGGCTTTTCTTCAGATAACCTTTATATTGAACCATAAAAAGATGACAGACACCTTCTGTTGGACTCAGCCCAGTCATTCACATTGAGGTTGTTCAGAAAAAAAGTGCCGACACCTTTATTGAGACAAGTCAAGGTCTTCCAAGCAGGAAACTGCTTTGAGGACAATACACTCACTGGCAGCTACCCTCTGCATCCATTGGAGATCAGTTTTCTCTTTGACTTCTGACTTTTTTGTTTGTGTTGGGGATCTTATGACTCATGGTTTGCTTTTCCAGCCTGATTGAGTTTGAAGGAACCTCTGAATTGTTGCATAAAATGGATTTTGCAAGCAGTTGTCTTCAGCATACCCACAGGAGGAAGGCAAGACAGTTCACAAGTGGAAATTCTAGACAAACAACTGAAGCTAAAGACACCTCTGTGTGTAAATGCTTCCAGATGGAGACAAGTTTTTCACTTTACTCTCTACAGTTTTCATTTTAAAGGGTTATGGAGATGGAAACACTGGAGCAAAGTGCATTAGAATCGTTTGCCCTGTTTCCCTCCCAAGCAAGGCTGACTTACAGTTACAAGGGGAAAACACTGTCTAAAAAATAAATTTTAATCAATTCCCTGTAGTCTATCAACACATGCTTTTCAGAAGAAGGAAAAAAAGAAACATCTGAGGAAAACAGGGCTGAGTTTGTGTAACATCTTGAAGGGGGCCGGTCTCCTCAGAAAATTAAAAAGACATGCGGGTAGCCGTTAGGAAGAGTCTGTGGTTGTTCAGTAGAGTAACATGAAGGAGGAACTTCAGATACAAGTTTAAAACAACACTCTGCAATTCTTTGGACCATAGGTTGTGAGGATTGTTTTCACTCTTGGGAAGGGTTCTAAAAAGAGTCATAAATTGTTTGTCTGTTTGTTTGTTTATTTGTTTGTTTTTAAATCATTGAGCCATCAAAAAAAATGCCATTTGGCCTGTGAAATATTCTTTGTTCCCACTGAGCAAGTTCTACGCCTGTTTCCTACCAATCATCTTCCCCTCCTTCTACAGCTTCCTGTACAAAAGGCTAGGATATCAACAACATCTGCCTGAAGCAAAAACACATGCATTTCAACCCAGTAAATGAAAAGAAACAAAAGTCTGAGCACACCACATTGCTCTTATTCTCACTGGCTGCCTCCCACTAGGCCTCTCCTTGTTATAATTTCTTTTAAGGCCCTAGGCAGATGGCCTCAGCTCCTGGGTGATTTAGAATCTGCTGATAGTAGCTGGAAGGAGTCATGGAGAATCTTTTAAACTGAAAGTGTAAACTCACTGGTTTAGACCACTGTATTCTTGGGCTTAGATGTTTACTTAGTAAAGGGTGCTGGTCAGGGACGGTGCCTGGGCCATTGCTTATCTGTGTGCAGGGGGTGAGCGGGAAGGGGACTTCCCTCTTTGGAGGCAGCCTCTGCAAATCAGAGCTTAATGGGACCCTAACGAGAACATTCACCAAGCAGCTTCTCTGTGCCAGGACAGAGAATAACAACAGGATGTGGGTTTTAAACACGTGTAAGACTGCAAGCTGTCTCTTTCAGTTTCATTCTTTTTAAGACACTAGAAAATAAATAAAACATAGATTTGAAGCAAACATTTTTTTCTTGCTACTCATATATTTTGGTCATAGTTTTATCCCATTTTAGAACTGGATTTCATTCACATTTTTACAAGCCACTCAGGTAACTGAGCTGGTACCAACATATGTGTAATTGGTACAATGTGTAAATGAAAACACGCAATATATATGAAGTAGGCAGGTTATAATGTGCACTAGAGAAGTTTCACTTTCTCTAGGTGTGGAAATAGATTCTGTTCATCATCCATTAAGGGTATTCCTAAAGCTACTCTACTGTTCTACTCTGGGTTAGTTGATGGTTTTAATGACCCAGAGATGTCAAAGGCCACAGTCATGCTATTGTAAAAATTTAAGACATTTAGCACTAAGTAAATTTCTTTTTTTTTTTTTAGATTTTTTATTTATTCATTTATTTTTAGAGAGGGAAGGGAGGAAGAAAGAGAGAGAGAGAGAAACATCAATGTGCAGTTCCTGGGGGCCGTGGCCTGGAACCCAGGAATGTGCCCTGACTGGGAATCAAACCTGCGATGCTTTGGTTCACAGCCCACGCTTAATCCACTGAGCTATGCCAGCCAGGGCTTAGTAAATTTCTTTAAAAAGAAGTTGAGACATTTGAGCAGGCCATAAAATCAGGATCAAATAACCAAATCTTTACACACTTTTACAGAGAATGGAGGAATGGAAAAAATGAGAGGTAATGACATTCATTCTTTGTATTTTCTATTACTCCAGTCTTCGCCCTCTCTTCACCATCCCCTTCAGTCCACATTCGAATCCACTCTTTCCCTTCCTGTTGTCACTGGCTATCTTTCTGATCCCGTGTGTCTCTCCTTCTCTTCTTACCTTGCCTTCCCCTTTTCCCATCATGCCCAGGATACGGATTAAAGAGAGAAGAGGACAGTATGGTCAAGACTGGAGAGCAGAGAAATCTTGTAGGTTTGCTTTTTCTTTTCATCTCAAGTTTTGAGTTGTCCTTGCACTTGAACTATGCAGATGATAAAAAGGGAGTTGCTGTTTCAATTCATATTGTCTTGAAACTCCAGGACTCTTTTCTAGGTTTTTATTTTCCATAATGGAGACTTTGTTGGATTGTAGACTCTGTAATTACACTCACTGAACAAATACCTTGAAAGGAAAGCAATTCCAAGTCTTGTATCAAAGATTCAATTTGACATGTATTTACTAAATGCCTAAGATGCCTATGCATTTTGTTTATTCCTCATAATAACAAGACGCAGTGAGTTCATATTCTGTGCCAGTACTGTGTGCCCTGCTGAAAATCCAAAGTTAACGAAGTCACAAGATTCCTGCCCTCAAGCATTTAGTCTCATGGAGGAGAAAGGAATATGCAAAGATCAGTTGCAGGGTGATGAGAGTGTTCTAAAAAACTGTGACAAAGAACTGTGACTTCAGAAGATAATTCAAACTAATATCTCTTGCTTCTTGGAATAGATGGCTGCAGGAAATTTGGCAATAAAACAAAGTTTATATAAATTGAAACATTTTCCTACAGCTTCACTATAAAATTGGAAACATTTTCCCACAGAAAAGCCTCCCAACATGCTAAATGCGAAACTTGAGATCACAGAAAAGACTCCATGGTGTCTATATCTGGCCTGCTGAAAGTTGCATTTTTACAAGGTAATCCCTGCTTTCATTTGTACTTCCCATCCTGCCACTCACAGTTTTCCTCTTGCAGTACTTGCATATTTCTGGGACTGCCACCACCTTGGGACTGGCAGTATTTCTTTCTTTCTCACTGGGATAGGCTCTGTCTTTGCACTCAGCCACTCAAGCTCAGCGTACCCTCTTTCTTTCTGTTGAGATATTTATGGCAGCTAACAGAGTCAAACAAGGAGTGTAGCCTGACGTGCTCAGGTGGTTTCAGATGTGTAAGATGAGTGACTGCCTATCTCCCTCTATCTAGCTAGAGAATTAACATGATTTTTACTAATTATAGAATTAATGTATTCTATATTTATTCACTCACTTAATAAATAGTTACTGACTGCCTACCATGTACAATCAGAAACACAGTTCTCTTGAGCTTACCATGTAGCATGGAAGACCCACGTTCAACAGCTATTTGTGATTGTAAGTGCTGCAGAGGACAAAGTTTCTATGAATACACCTATAGACGGAATTGACTTTGGAAGATGTGAAAAGGTCAGGAAAGGTTCCCCAGAGGAGGTGATATTTAAGCTGAGATCTGAGGGACGAGTAGGGGGTCCCTCCAGGCACAGGGCAGAGCAGAGGTTTGGGGGCAGGAAGAAACATGGTGGCTTTGAGGCACTTAGCACTGGGTGTGGCCACAGCGAGGAGAGCTGAAAGCAGAGTGCAATGGGGAGGAATGGGATCATTAAACTCGTGGGCTCTCGCATCAGATTTCCTGAGTTAGAGTTCTGGTCCCACAGCCGTATTGGTTAGGAATATTTTTGGCTTCAAATAACAGAAAGCCTTCCTTATTGAGATTAACATATAAAGTATAATACATGGTCCTCACAAAACAAAAAGGCTCAAAATAGGCAGTCCAGGGTAGGTGCCGGGCTCCATGGGTTCACCACAGGTCCAGGCTCTTCCCGTGTCATCCTCTGCATTCCTAACCTGTGGCTTCGTCACTTCTGGGTCTCGGAGTGGCCCCAGGCCTGGTGGCCCCAGTGGAGGCAGGAGGAACAAGAATGACGTGCAATGCCAGGTCCTCTCATCAGAAAAGTTAAAGCCTCCTCAGAAACCCTCTGGCGGACTTTTGCCTACGTGTCACTGGCCAGAACACAACGAGCAGGGAAAGTGAGGATGAAGGTTTTCCAGCTCGGATCGTGGAGGCAGCCCACAGAAGGGGGACTGGAATGGACATCGGTTTCCTCAGTAAACAGAGTCTGACAGAGCCACTGTCTCTCTAGCTTTCTTTATGATCTTCGGCACGTAACTCAACTTCTCCAGTTCCTTGTCTGAAATGTGGGCACAATAAGAGTCTCCACCTCAAAGGGTCGTTATGAGGTTAATGGAAAGAATTTCTGTGCCCTTACATAGTCATTCAGTCAATGTGCGCTCTGACTTTAGGCTTGACTGATATGCAGCAAGCAGATCATGAAGAGCTTTGTAAGCCATGTTGATAATTTGGTGTTCCTCATTAGCACAGTGAGAAGGCATTAAATGATTTTAAGCAGGGAGGCGGCCTGATCACAGTTGTGTTTTCCAAAGAGCCTTCAATTTATCCTCTCACAGATATAGTCCATTTTGTTACACTGCAGAATTTCAGCACAATGCTTTGTTTACCTGTCTTGGCTCTCAGACAACTTTTTAATTCTGGTTTGTTTTTGTTTTGTTTTGTTTTTTGACAGTCTAAGTTGTTTGAGATGTGTGAAATTAGAATCAAATACAGGTGTTTGAGTTCCTTTGATTTTTTTTAAAGAACTTTTTCACTTAGGGCAATTCAGTTCCATGCCAGAATACACTTTTTTCAGGATTTTCAAATCCATTTGGCTGATGCTGCATCTACAGGATAGGAAGAACATACTGCAAAGATGCTACTTTGCTTACTTGAACTACTGCCCTACTATTAAGGGCCACAGCAAACTTACATGTTTTAAAAAAAAAGAAAAAAAGAGCTGCAGCATTCCTTTCACACTCCCACTCGCCCCTGAGGTTCTTCCACTTCCTTCCTATGGCTTTTTTTAGAAGCCAGTGTGTTTTTCTCACGTCCGGCAACAAAGGATGTTTTGTGCTGCTACTGAGGTTTGTGTGTGTGACTTACTTTAGAACGCTTTCTAGAAAGTGTTATTACTATTTGCATAGATTTAGTAGAACTTCATCTTGGCTACTTTTGTGTTTTGTATGTGGATTTGCCACTATTTAACTTCAATTAAATTATCCCTGTGTGTTTTAAAATAACCTTAATAGGTCATATCAAAATTCCCTCAGAAGTCCCACATAAGTTCTTATCTTTGAAAAAAAAAAGTTTAAATGATTCTTTCAGTGTAGTATGCTTAAGCCTATAGACCTGGTTAAAGCGTTTATAGTCTCTTCCTTCACTACGTCTGATAGCGCCATCGTCAGAGGGGGACTTGGAGACTATCGATACAGCTTGTTGGTTTTCAGAGGGGAGTATGTGCAACAGCCACAATGCCCCCGGATGGAGCTATTGGGTGCCTCAACATTGGGTGCTGCCATTTCATTGTAATTCTCTGAGCAATGAGACAAGGTGAAATAAACAGAACTCAGATGGCTAAGAATTGTGCCATAAATCCTGTGAGAGAATTTACCTTTCCACTGTCAGACAACATAAATTATTGAAAACATACGCTGGAATAGCTTTACCTTTTCTTGAGGAGAAATAGGGGTTACATGGCAGGCTTGCTTTCTCAAGCAAAAGAAAGATGTTCAATGAGCCTCTGAAGATTTTAGACACACATCGGGGGCCAACCTCTGTCTGTGTGCTGCCAGCAGAAAAATCCCAGCAACTGATGTTAGAAAGAGGCAGCACTCCCTTGAGTACAGAAGTAACAAGCTGATCTGCTTCATAAACAGGATTGTATTGGAGATACTCTATCTGCCCTTAGTAAATGACAAGCCCCGTGGTCTAGAATGAAGATTTCCACTCCATGTGGATTTTGATTTCTCTCCTGTTGGAGTTAAGGAAGGGGAGCTTGGATTCTAAGATCAATTTAATGTCTGCATTCCTGGGGATTTGTCGTGTTAGATCAGCGCATCTCAGGTGGCTTTCAATAGTTATTTTAGCATTGATTTTCCTCAGTACGGTAAATCAAAGGAAGATTCAGCAAATCAAAGTCAGTTTTCCTTGGCATTTTCTCTGAAACAAAGGAAAGCTGTGGTGTTGATGGTTTCTTTTTTGCTCATCTTTACATGAGATGCAAAGTCACTCTTTGTGTGGGTTTCTTTGAGTATCTATTATAGGCAGAGCCTTTGGTATTTCTGTGCTTGGAGGATTATGCAAAATAGTGTTAAGGAACAGCAGTAGACTTTGAGGAACTAAATATTTATTTAAAGAGACAAGATACTGTAGTGGGAGTTGTGAGAGTAGGAGTGTGGTATTGTGAGAACCCAGGCTTTCATTTTCAGTACTTAATAAATTTTGGTGACTTCATTACCAATTACATGTGTCTGTGTATGCATGTGCATGTGTGTATGTGATGAGAGAGAGAGAGAGAGATTCCCCAACAACATGAGAAACACAATTTTGTGGATCAAAGTATGTAGAAAAGAATGGATTTTAGCCAGGCCATACATCTAGGAGAATTCTTGCTGTACTACCTGGTGTTTAAATGGTGTTTTGTCCATATTTGTAGGGCTGTTTTTTTCATTGCTGCTTCTTCAATATTTTCAACTGTGGATGGAACCTCTAACACCTCATAAATCACAGGGCTGATCACTGCTGATTGATCCTATTACCACAGAAGGCTAAAACATACCTGCCTTTTGGACTTGACTAGAAACCGATTTGATAAAAATAATGCAGACACTTCCAATTTATGAACAATTTATATTCCAAAAATTTAGTTATAAAGCAAGAATTTGGATCTTTTTATACTTTTCCATAAAAATAATGTTACGATATCATTAAAATGTAGGCCTATCTGATTATCCCAGTATCTTGAAGAAAAAATATTAGTAGTATAGACTGCCAGTCACCATGTATGATTTGTTGTATGTTTTCTGAAGTCTCGTCAGAGGGATCAGAAACACATCCCCCACCACCCACTCCCCACCCCCACCCCAGCCCACGAAAATCCAGGGGCTGATGGGGCTAAGGCAACTGCTTCCCACCTGTCCCCTACCACCTGTAGTTTACTAAAGAGTTTTGAGGACATAGTTTTTATTGGGCAACTTCAACTTTAGTTTTTCTGAGCAAGTCAATGGCAGAAGAGAAGAAAGGGTGAGATAAAAATAACATCATTATATATATACGATTTGTAAAGAGTAGTTTGATGATAGTGGTAGAAAATTGTTAAAACATTTCACATTTGTTTCATTGTTTCCTCCCCTTCCTCCACCCCGCTCCACCCCACTCCACAAATGAACCAGGGCCTGGTCCTAGGCAGTAATTCCGGTTGATTCTATTAGAGCTTCTGGCACAAGCTTCTGATATAAAATTGAGAGGGCTTTCAGATGAGACATTCCTCAAATCCCCCGTTTGAAAAGGCAATATTATGAGAGTTTGTTATGTCATCACCAAGTGAGTCACCATTGATTTTGAATTAAGTTAGATTTAATCGTTTTGCCAGGCCACAAAGCCTCCCTCACGGTTGCATCTGTATGCAGAGGCAGCCTGACTGAGAAATCAAGCACTTTGCCATGTGAGATATGTTCATTACTTAATGCTTTCTACAGAACAGAAAGTAGTAGTAGCTTTCCTCATGATCCAAAACTGGTGATGTGACATTAGTTTTTGCATTCGTTCAATAAACATTTACTGAGCCTTCACTATGTGCTAGGTACTCTTATAGGTGCTAGGTGTACATGTACAGCAATGAAAAACAAATGATTGCCTAGTGAGGCCAGGCAGATGAGAAACACACAAACAGATAACAGTATAGTGTTTCATACGGTGCTAAGTGCCATGGAAGAGGTTAGTTTCATATAGGATGGCCAGTGGGAGGTCAGGGAGGGAGCCATGCAGCCATCCGTGAGAGGAGTTTTAAGCAGAGAGAACAGCAAGTGCAAAGCCTCTGGGCAGGCTGGATCAGAGTAAGCTAAGGGAGTTGGGTGGGGGGTGAGGTCAGGGACATGGCTGGAGTGCTTCATAGGGCTTTGTGGACCATTAGAAAAATTTGCTCTTATTCTAGGTAAGGTAGGGCATTTTGAAAGTAGAGCCCAAAAGAGTGCCAGTGCACTGCATACGGGGTGTCAAAGAAAGAGCAGAACCAGGATAAATCAAAATGCATGGTCTGTAACCAGAACAGCCATTTGTTGAGCTGGGGAATGTTATTGGAATATCATGTTTGGCAACAGAGAAGAAGAGGAAAGGAGAATTAGAGTTTTCATTTTGGACATGTTAAGTTAGACATGCCTGTTAGACAACCAAGTGAAGATGTCAAGTAGGCTAGGTACGCTAGAATTCATGAGTGCGGTCTGGCCCAAAAGTTTACATTTGTATATGTAAAGTCACAGAAAATATGAGAAAAGAAATACGGATAAAGGAAAGAAGAGGTGTTTGGACTGAGTGCTAAGACTCTCCAATATTTAGAGATCAGAGTGTGGAAGTAGAACCAGCACAGGGGACAGAGGAACACTGTCCAGTGAGGGAGAAGACATAGGGGAACATGGTACCCCCAAAGGCAAGTGAAGAAAAAATTTGAGAAGGAGAAGGTGTTCGTCCATGCCCAACATTGCAAATAAATTAGGTAAGTAGCCCTGGCTGATGTGTTTCAGTGGATTCAGTGCTGGCCTGTGAACCAAAAGGTCGCTGGTTTAATTCCCTGTCAGGGCACATGGTTGGGGGTATAAGAGAGGCAGCCAATTGCTGTTTCTCTCCCTTCCTTCCCTTCTCTCTGAAAATAAATAAAAATAAAATCTTTTTAAAAATACATTAGGTAAGCTGAGGACTGATAATTCATTACAAAGTTTGGTGAAGGCCATTTGGTAACTTTTAATCACTAGTGTGATGGAAAAGTGACTCTCTGAAAAACAACCGCTGTTAGCGAAACTCTGAGTTGTAGGGTCTTCCAATTTCCATGTTGCAAATGCTACCCTCAGAGCCAGTTTCAAGCTCCACAAATGCTTTCATGGAGAGCTTACAGAATTCTTGACTATTAACAGTGGGCCCCTGCTAGCTTCAGCACACACTGCTTCGAGAGGGGCCATTTTCATGGAAAGAGTGGCAATTGAAGTGAATTTGTGAGAGATGAAATAAAAAGAGTCAAAGACAGTGTGGATGATATTTTTGAGGAGCTACACTATAAAGATGTGAGGGGGTAACTGAATTAAGATATGTGGTCAAGAGTTGTCTCTCTTTCTTTTAATAGGAGATACAGCAGCATGTGTGCATGCAGATGAGAATGATCCATCTAGAGGGGAGAAACTGGTGAAGGAGGAGAAAGTAGGGGGAATAGCTGGAGTGAAGGCCCTGGGTGGGATGGAGGAAAGGCTTCTAATACACAGGGAGGAGCTCGTTGGTCTTAACTAAAAGCATGAGTAGTCCTCTCATAGTAACAGCAGAAAGTAGAGTGGTGACCATCCAAAGGAAACATAATGTGAGCCTCATATGTAATTTAAAAATTCTAGTAGCCACATCATAAAAGAAACAGGTAAATTAACTTTATTAATTTTATTTAACCTGATATCTGTAAGTTATCATTAAAACATGTATTGAATAAAAAAACAATTATTAGTGAGTATTTTACACTCAGTCTTAATATAAATTTTCAAAATCCAATGCATTTTACACAAAAAGCACAACTAAGTATGGACTAGACACATGTGATCAGTAGCCACCCGTGCCTAGTGACTACCATATTGGAGAAGGCAGGTAGAAATAATTGGTTAAGTGGGTAGAGTGTTGATGGGAGGATGTGGAAGTTCTCTTCTGTTTTCTCAGTGAAACAGGAAACGAGTTCATCTAGCAACTAGAAATAAGAATTGGACAGAAGGGGCTGGAGATATGAGAGAAGAAGAGGTATGAAAGAGTAATGCAGGATGGAGCCAGGAAAATGTGCTAGAATTGATGTGGCACTGATGGCCCAGTTCAGGTTAGTGGTCTGGAATTCGGGTGAGTCTGGCAATTTTGAGTGTGCTTTTCTTCAGCAACCTTTTGCTCTGCAGAGGGAGGAGTAGGGGCATCTATAAGGTGGACAAAGTTGGATTTAACCAGAGGGAAATTAATTTTTGGAAAGCTGAGGCCAGTCTAACAATTCAGTAAAAAAAAAAATGCTATGATTTCTCCATAGGAAATATGACCTTTTCCCTTTCTAATCTAGGCTTCACACATGCGGATTGGGGTGGGAGTATGAGCTGTTTAGCAAGAGTGTGTGGGAAGCGTTTAAAAGTACAGTGACATTATGATTTCAGCCCCTGAACTCCTATCTCAGAATTCTCTTAGCAAGCTCTCCAGACTTTATCTAGAGTTCCTTAACTGAACTGTATGTGCCCCATCTCTTTCCTTAGAAGTCATCAAACTGTTTACTACGGTTTATTATCATTGCATGGTCTGCATCTGATATGAGTGCTTGTCAAAACTAAGTGGGTGTGTGGAGCTGACTCTACAGTTGTTGGAGGCTAGGAAGATGTTAGTGAGGGCTCTCTGTTCCCTGTTTGTAACCTGAAGCTGCCCTTCAACAGAACAAATCAGAGGGTTTCCAGCCACACACTGAGGTCCTTATGTAAGGAGGATCACACACAATTTTTGTCTTTGCAGAATTCCTCTCTTTATAATTATTCTTTTGATCATGCTACACATGAAAAGAAAAGCAACTGGGGGGTATGAATCATGTCCTTGTTTCACTTGGAATTAACAATTGAGACAGGGTGGGGATTCTGTGAGAACTATGGTCTGAGGGAGGTGCCATTCTTAACTGACAAATTTGGTGCATCTCCTTAGTGGTATCCTGGGAGCAGACCTCAAAACTTATACGTGAGTTACAGTGATCCGGCCACCATGGGTAACTACATTCCTGGGTGTGATGCTGCTGTAAATGCGGTCTGAACTTTCTCTACTACGCATGTGGGAAAACTTAATTGTTGCTCACCAAATAAACTAGGTACATTTAACTCCATCTGGACTTTTACTGAAACGTCACAGTAACTTTCTCACTGGTTTGATATAAGGGGGTTGAGAACCTTAGAGGATTTGCAAAATTGTCAGTTTACAAGGGGACTTCATGATGCATCCAAGAGGTAGCTCATGTCCTCTCTTCTCTGATGCCTCCCTAGACACCTCAGACAGAATCCATCACTTGACCCCTCCTGCTCCTGTCGCATTTTGTATATATTTCAACCATGTCCCTGAATGTGAAATCCCTTTCACAACTTCATGCTTTTGCATGTGATGTTTCTTCTACCTTCCCCACCTGTAAACAACTCATTATCCTTCAAAATCCAGTAAGTAAAGTGTTCATTGAATGGATGAATGAGATGCTTTGTAGAGAAGAGGCCTTTCCTGAACTGATCCCGCTTTCCTTAGGAGTCCTTGCACATTTAGACTATGCCTCGTTGTTGGCATTTATCCAGTTCTTAACATTTGTTTACCTGTTGATCTCTTTCATGAGTCTCTAACTTTTTCTAGCATAGGGACTGTGCTTTATGTACTTTTGTGTCCCTAGTGCCTATTATAGGACCTGGCATCTGATAAGGCTTCACATTTTTATTGAGCGTGAAATGCAAAGAATTAAACATGATCACGTGATTCTGGTGAATATAGAAATAGTTTAATTTGGGTCACAATTTTATAACCGTGCAAACTTGTATTGAAGTAAATCAACCAACTTGATGCATTTCAAATGAAACCTCAAAATGAGGATATATTGGTTTTAACCCAAAGCAGAAGTTTACATAAAGGATGTAACCTTTTGCCCTACACACTCAGGAATTAAATTAAAAAGAAATCTAAAAAGCCATTTATAGGTAATTTCAATTTGAGGCTTCTAGGTATGTAAGAAAGGTTTATTTAAGGTCTAATAACCAAGTTTCATGTGGGTTCTTGTTTGGTAAAGAAAACTCTCACATGGCATTAATATACCGTAAATTGTGATTTACAAAAACATTCTCACATCCTGCCTAGGGTAAAATTTTAATTTGTCCAGTGAACTTTCCACTGAAAGAGAAAATGGCAAAACTGACAAGCCAATCTAGCTATGTATGTTTTGTTTTGGAAACTTGCTATTCCCAAATGCTCCCTGAATTTATTTTTGCAAATTCTTTGGAAAATTCAAGAAAAATATTGGTCTTTGGAGAAATACCTTGAATGTTATATTTTGTATGTCAAAGGAGTATTGGATGTTTTTTCGATACCAGTTTCATTGAATTTGTTTATTTTTGTACTATTCATTGTTTCTACAGTTTAGTATGTATGTTATTAATCTGACATCTGACGCTTTAAGATATCTCATGTTCCATATGTTTCAATTGTATAAAAATAGACATATGTTTGTAAATGTTTTGTGTACATCTATCTCATTTGCTTGACTGTGACTGCCAAATAGTAGGCATTTCATATTAGGTAAGTGGGTGGGTATTTGAGTAGTGGGTGTATGCTCCAGGTTTTGGGTACAAGTCACAACTTTACTACCTACCAACTCTCTGGCTTACAGCAAATTAATGATCTAAACCCCTATGTCTTCAAATGTGTGTGATACAGCTTGACATAGGGTTGTGGGTGTTAAATGAAATAACCCATGTAAAGAACTTTGCATCACAAATGGTACAATCGTAAGGGCTCAGAAATGTGAGCTGATGTTATTATTATTGTTAACAAAACAATAAATGGCTTTAACCAAATCACCTGTTTTAAAAAATTTAAGGATAAATAATAAAGCCTGTAGAAATTATGAATGCATTGGTTGTAGTACATTTGGGAATACCAGTAACTTTCTAATCATTACAGCTCAAGATCTTCTGTTCATAAGAGTATAGTTAGTAACAGGAAGCTTCCTTTTCTACGTATGGAATTATAAGCAGAGCTTAGATATGAAAACATCTTGTTCTCTACCATGGTACAACAGCTGGTTGTGTTATGTACCATGTCTTATTAAAGCATCACCATTTTGTACAGTTTAAAATGGTTATAAATTCTAGGTAAGCATTCATAAAGCAGGTGTTTTTTCCCTCTCACGTGACCCATGCTCTCCAAAGAGGGCGATGGTATTTTTTAAAAGATCTTAAATGGGGCCTAGATCATTAGGCAGTACGGCTTAAGGTTTTACTAAGTTTCACTCCAGACATCTCTAGAGAGAGAAACAGCATGAGTTCTAGGCAAAAAAATAAGCCACTGAGGTCTGCCTTTGGGTCAGTTTCCCAAAGAGAAGTTCCTCTGCTCAGAGGAAGGTCAGGTGGGTGGGTGGACTAAAGGACTTAGGTCGTGTTCAAAAAAGGATGGCTGTGAGCAAGGAACTTTCAGCTTTTCTGGTAACTTTAACCGCTGGGCCTTCCTTGGCACTGCGGGGTAAACGCCACCTCAAGGCTGGCGAGAAAAGGCTGTGGATCTCTCAGGTGATGGTTCCAACGAGGTGGCGCGCGCGGACACGCGCAGATTGTTGGAACTGGAGCAGCGCCTGCTGCTTTTTTTCCACTGGAGCTGCGTTCCCGGCCCTGGCCCTTCGGGCAGGAAGCTCCTGCCATGTAAGGAGAGCCTGCAGTGCCCGGTGCCGGACCCCTCCCCCGCCTCTCGGCGGGGCTTCCTTCTCATTGGCCTGCAGGCGGGCTGAGGCTTATCCCTGCGAAGGTTCGCATTTTTAAAATGTCTCCTTTTGTCAACTTGAGATTTTCCAGAATTTAAAAGCGGAAAGGAAGAGAGGAGTACAAGGAAGCTATTAAAGATATATTAAATAAACTCTACTGGGAGCAAGTGTGTGTTTCAGAGAGAATCTGTAACTTTTGCAAGAGAAGTTTGGATTTTGCTTATTATTTTAACAAAGAGGGTGGTGTGTGTGTGTGTGTGTGTGTGTGTGTGTGTGTGTGTGTGTGTGTGTTTCTCCCTGAACTGGAGAAGCAGATGTTTAAAGGAGACAGGCAGGAAACAGCTCTGACAAATGAAAGCATTTTTGATTGAATTCATGAGCTAAAGTTTCCTGCCAGTAATTCATTCACCCCTAGGCTACATAAAAAAGAAAACTCCGTATAATTGAATTTTAATCGCCTAACTTTTAAACATACAACCAGAACAGGCAAGTGGGTCTGCCACAGGTAAAAGTGAAATAGTGCTGTAAGCTGATTTTAGATTATTATTTATTGCTAATTTTAAAAAGCTACGGTACACTTGCTCCGCTGCTCCTCCTTTATCTGGGCCTGTGTGTCAGAGGCTATTCCTTACTGTCTGTATCAGCTAAAATTCTTCCTACAGATTTTTTTTCTTTAAGCTGTTTTGTGAGCAGGTGCAGATGGCTTTCATGAACTGAGCCAATTGAAACGTTCCGTCTCAGCCTGCAGAAACTGAAGTCTTAAAAAATGTACGACTGAGTTTTGTGCTTTATCTATAATTCAGCTGGAAAATGTTTCCCCATTTTATGATGAAATCTGCCACCTCTGTTTCTTCCTCTTAATGAATTCAGTTTGTTTACAGCCTTACAGAACTCTTGTCACTAAAATCCCACCCTCAACACTCCTCCAGTATTTTTTGAGTCTGATGATTTCACAACCAGAGCCATTGCAAAATAAGGGTAAAGGGGCATTTTTAAAAGTCCCTGGAGACTTTTAAGAACTATTTTCCTTTATTTTTTCTTCACAGTGTACTCAAGCAAACTGTTAGGGAGACTTAAAACATTGAGAGTGTGGTACCTTTTTATAAGTACAATGTGAAATAAGTAACTTTTCCTAATCAAGCCTTAGAATTTTAAACCAAGCAATAGGAAGTGGATAGTGAGTGGATGCTAAAAACCCTGGGTTCAGTGCTTGAGTTATTGAGTCCTCCAGCAAACAAACGGAAGCGCGAGTCGACTCCTTTGGCATGCAGAAGGCTCTAGTGGCCCTGGTGGTGCTGTTCTGCTCCAGCCACACTCACATGGGCACTAATGCAAGCCCGTAAACCACAGCAACATAGCCAAAAGCCAGAATTGTAATAATGTGCAGCACCCAGAACTGAACAACACCCAGATATTACTGTTGTAACTGAACCAAAACACGTTTAAAATAGATACACTAAACCAGATCAAACCAGAATAATACTTAAACATATTTTCTAAAATGATTGAACCAAACAAAACTAGAACTTCAAAAAGTTTCACAAACCTAACCCAAAACAAACCAAGAGCCCGTCCTTTTGGATCTGGACACTACTTGTGGGATCCCAGCAGGAAGTGAAGGGTTTGGACTCTGCTCTTATGTTGACCGTCACATGGAGAACTGTCTCAGCGACACTGACTCAGGCAGTGAGTGTTAACGGGCAGTACCTACCCGTTATGTTGTCAGAGAGATACAAAACAGAGGGCTGGGTTTCTCACCCTCAGCACTATTAGCAGTTTGGACCAAATGCCTCCTTTTTGTGGAGGGCCGTTCAGTGCATTGTAGGATGTTTAGCAGAGTTTCTGACCTCTAGTCCCTAAGTACCAGGAGCCACCCTTCCCCACCATCCCACCCGTTCCCCTTTTTTACAATCAAAAATGTCGGCAGACATTTCACCCCTTCGAGAACCACTGCAGCAGAAGAGCAGTCGTCAGCCTCTAGCATTGTTTCAGAAAGGTTTTCGAGTAGATATTGAGAAGAAAAGCGAAATACTTATCTGTCCAGCAGGATCACCTAGTAGAAAATAAAAGCCAGTTTTGATAAGTCCTCATTTCAGAGTTGCTTTCTCTACTAAAGCAAGAAATGCTTTATATTGGAAAGACCATGTACATAGTGTTATCTTCAGGCAAATCTAGTGAAAATACCGTAAGTTATTGGAGACATTTATAAACACACACTTTTATAAAACTCTATCTCATACCAACTTATGGTCTTGGTCATAAAATGACTCCGGAATTTTCTGACCACACTGCAGTCAGTGTTTATCTTCATATTCTGAAAAGAGTTGCACAGGTATTTTAGCCAATGGAGTCTGACAGTGTTTCTAGTTCACAGCCTAGGAGATGCTGTTTGATCCAGGCTCCCTATGTACCCTACGTGAATTCTATTACTATGTGCTGGAGTACTATTTTGGGAGAATTAGAACATCTTAATTATAACTTTCTTTTAGTTTGAGTGTACATAGTATATGACTTTGAAATGAAATTTATAGTTATTCTGCACTTCAGTGAGAAGACTTTTCATTTTTATATAATACAACAGTACCTTTCCCTTGGCAGTTTTCATTTGATAGGAAGATCCTTTGTACATGAGAGTATCATTTGGAATAGTGGGTTTTGCCAAGATTGTAATACAGTAATTGCATTTAAAATTGAGCTGTGCCAAAGCATTGCAAAAATAATAATAAATCCACGAAATATATAATTCTGACATAGACAGTTCCTCAGCTTTTCTTAATACTGTGAAAAACAAACCAAATTTTCTATTTTTGTCTTTGAAGAAAACTTGGGGAATGAATAATCACAGGATAAAATTGAACAGCTAATCAAGTTTTCCAAATGGTTTATTTTAATGGTGATTTGGTGTTCAAAGGTACATACCCTTAGCTTTTATTTAGCTTTTGTCATTAACATAGATTATAAATCAAAGTGCTATATAGCAACAAAGAAAAAATTATTGGTTAATATTTCCTCAAAGACTATTAGTAATGCCAATGAAACCAGAGTAGTAAGAAACACTCCCTTAATCTCATCGATCACCGCAACCACTTTGTTCAGACTCCTCTTTCACCAATGAGAAAACTGCAGCTCGGAAATAGTAGGACGATGTGAGCAGGCCCCTGCAGCTGTGGCAGTGGGCAGGGGAGAGGGGTCCGGAGGTGAGGAGCGCTAATGTTTGGGAATTTACTGGTATACCTACAGCACTGACCACCATTCTGCTCCACGTCATGACTGCCATTCTGCTCGAAGACATTGGTGCCATTGCCCTACATTCTTATGTTAGAACGCAGACTCCAGGTGGAGACGCCAACTGGGCAGTGTGTAAATGATAGCCCTTGAATTTGACACCAGGGCTTGTGACTTTTTTTTTTCCTGATTCCCTGTATCTTGCATTCAAAAACATAAAGGAAATCAAAGGTATATCAATTCCCACTAAACCTTGTATCAACTCTTAACCATGAAAAAGTTTAATCACATTACATTGTTTATATGGCCTGAGTCATTAGGAAAACAAAACTCTGAAAGTTCTCGCTTCTGTCTCAGGATCTGCCCTTACTCTGAAATGGGCCAAAGCATCCAAAGATTTTGTGTCACTCTGTCCTGCACTTCCTGAGCAGAGCTACGGTAGAGAAACGAGAGCCCTGACGGCGATGTCCTCCAACAGGAGCCAACACCAGTCTCACTTCCCTCTCTTCTCCTGCCATCACCCAGGGGTGGCAGGGAGCTGCAGCCCAGAGCCTCCTCTGTCTCCTTCCAAGGCGTTCGAGCACCTACACTTGTGCCCTGTGCATCTAGAGAACAGCACCGCATTCACTTTACCGCAGGCCGAAGGACGGGCGTGACTTACCAGTGTGTTCAGAGGGGGAGCTGGGGTATTTAATAAATCAGTCCTGACATTCTTAAAAATGTTAGCATGATTTACATTCTTTGCTGAAACTGTAATTGTGTCAACTGTCCTCCTCCGGCCTGACCAGTCTGTGTCTCTTAGGTCTGATCCTGGTGTCACGTGCTGTTTCTGAATTGGACTTTGGCTAGAATACCTCTTTATTCTGGTCTCTCCACAGCCTCCTAAAGCCCAAAGTGGCCGCTTACTCCTTTGGGTAATGAGCCTTCAAAAATTTCCATTAAATTCCTTATTGCTTAGTTCTGTTCCTCCAAGAAGTTTCCATCAACTATATTCTACCAGTAACTCAGTAATTTTCTAATTTTCTGCCCCATTTTGTGAACAGGTTCTTTATCTGAGTGGCTCTGCTCACACCAGACGCTTGAATAAGTCACATTTCTTGACTTTACTATTCTAGTAATTTCTGGCTCGTTAAAACATTAGCAGACAAATACTGTGTGATCTCACTTACATGGCATCTGAACAACCAAACTCATAGAAACAGAATAAATTGGTGGTTTCCAGGGGTTGGGAGGTGAGGGAATGAGTAATGATGGTCAAAAGATATAAACTTCCAGTTCTAAGATGAGTAAGTTCTGGGGATTTAATGTATAGTTCGGTGACTGTACTGAAGAACACGGTTGTAAGTATTGAAAGTTGCTGAGAGAGTGGATCCTAAATGTTCTCTCCGTACACACACACACTCACACACACAAGGTGCGGTGATGTTGGGGTGATATGAGGAGATGGATATTTTAACTAACCTCATTGTGTGTAATCATTTTGCATATATACATTAAGTCCTCTCTTAACATCATCTACAGGTTCTTGGAAACTGCAACTTTAAGCAAAATAATATATAATGAAACCATTTTTTCTTTTTGTGATCTCACCTATAAGTAGAACCTAATCAACAAAACAAACAAGTAAGCAAAATATAACCAGAGACATTGAAATTAAGAACAAACTGACAGTGACCAGAGGAGAGATGGGAGAGGATAATGGGGGAAAAGAGGAAAGGGTTTTCAGGAACATGTATAAAGGACACCTGGGCAAATCCAAAGGGGGTAGGATTGAGGGTGGGAGCTGGGGATGGCTGAGGTGGGGGAGAGTGGTGGGGGGAAAATGGAGACCACTGTACTTGAACAACAATAAAAAATATATAATAAAAAAACAGTTTTACTAATTGTTATAAACAAGAATTGAGTTCTGATGGCATATTTCTGGTCATAAAAACACCAAACTTCTAAATAAAGACCCAAAATATTTCTGATACTAAGCATTGAAATAAATAAGAACTATACATACACTTAAGAAAGACTAATAAAAACAAGATTATTATTTTCCAACCTGCCTATGCCAGTTCAGGGTCGTGGTGGCTAGAGTCAGTCCTGGCAGTTTAGGGTACAGGGCAGCACTAGCCCACGACAAGATGCCCTTCCATTGTGGAGCCACTCCCTACCCCCACACTCACTCAGACTGGGACCATTTAGATACAACAATCCACCTCATGTGCACATCTTTTGGATGTGGGAGGAACCCAAGTCCCTGAAGAAAATCCACACAGATGATGGCGAGAAGTGGAAACTCCACACAGTAAGCCCCAGCAGGGAATCAATTTTTTTTTAATCAATGTTAAAATGAAACAGCATTGAATAAAAGAAAGCTATTTGAGGGCCTGCTGTATATCAAATCATCACACTGTACACCTTAAGCATGTACCATATTACATGTCCACCATATCTCAATAAAGCTGGAAAAAACATTAACAAGTGTTAATATCATATCATATCTAAAAGGGAGGTTCTTGTCTGTGGCAATACTAGCTACGATGACATCTAACATTGGAAAGAAGTTACTGATCCAGAAGCTGGACCTACACTTTCTCTGTGAGAGGGCTTGGAACAGTGACATCCACAGCAGTCGTGGAAATGCCACTGTGGAGACAGTGAGGCTTGGACACACAACAGAGTTTTCATTCAAAATTGGGTGCTTTTACGCTCATCTCCCAAGTTATTTCCAGAGGTTAGCCACTTACAGAAATAATAAATCTTCTCTCACTTGGAAATAAAAAATATGTTATTTGACTTGAAACATAGCACAAATATTCCTTGGCTTCGCTCTGTTTTGTGCCCAGTGAGCTTACTGTTGCTCTTGTCCTCTATACAGACCTGTCACTGGTTCCACACGTGGAGTGTCCGAGCGTGAAGTGCCCAACTCACACTTCGCAATAGTCTTGTAACGGTTTTATCGTCTCTTCCGTGTTAATGAAACCCACAGCTAAACAACCCTCGCCCTGTACTCGTTGCTTGTCCTCAGAGCTGGGTGTTTCAGGTCTAATTCTTTTTAGAGCACAGCTGGCATGGCATGTTCAAAAGCTCCTTTGGTTACTTTAACCACTTACGTACTAATTTGGTGGCATGGAAAGCATTAGGCTGTGTCCAAACAAACAGCACAAAGCAGAATATTTAGCAATTTTCTGAACATTATCAATGGAGTAAGTCATTTTGGTTGATGTTTCTAGTTAAAAAACAGATGTTTGAGTTGTCAGGATGCTTCAAACCAAGTGTTTGTTGAAATAAACATCAGCTTAGCGGATCCTTCACTGCAGATGCATTCTAAACAACGGGCAAGGTGTGAAATTTGGAAATCCGTGTGCCTTGGAGAAACTGGGAATGCTATAAAAGATTATGTAGTTTTCCAAATGAGTTATAAGTACAGCCAGACTCAGGATGTGATTGTTATGTTAATGAATGAGGGAATGAATGGTTAAATTTTGTAACCATTTTGGCCTATACTGGATCGATTAGATAAATTTGTGTTCTTGCTATATGTGAGCTCTGTAGATACTCTTCCTTGTTTACTTAGCTCTTCTTTTACGTAGTAGATATTTGGCCCTGCAAGTAATGACCCAAGCAACCCCTTTCATGTGGGCCCATACACACTTACAATGATCCCATTTGAAGGTTTCACCTTTACTACCTTATTGCTAATACTGATGTAAAAATGCGGGTGCCTATGATGTAGGCACCCATAACACAACTGGCAAGCAGGGTAACCTTTCAAAGCAATGTGGAAACTGCTGTTGATAGGATGAAACCTAAGTATTCATGGAACATTTACTATGTGCCTAACAGTTTGCTAGATTTTATGGAAAACAGCTTCACTCATGGGGAGCGGACAACCTAATTGAAGGAAAAATCCAACTCACGTGGAACAATTAGAAGAAATGAAAGACATTATGTGGTACAGGTTATTAGAGCCAAGGATAATAAGGTGTTAATTGTGTGGGATAGACAGTAAATCTCAAAGGAGTGGAAGACGGTGGAGATCAACATGGGCTGAGGTCATCATCCAGGAAGACTTTCAAAACGAACCAGCAATCTTTATAAGCCCCTTCTGTGTTCAGAGCATTGTGGGGCTGGAGAGAAGGGTGATCACAGAGATGGGACTTAAGCAGGACCTGAGAGGATGAGAAGAGTACTGACTGGCCAAGAAGAGAAGGTAAAATACTATAAAATACAGAACTCGAGGGGAGGGGTGGGGACAGGGAAGAGCCACAGCTATGATAATCAGCTTAACATTTCAGCCTTCCTTTGAAAGTCCTTAGGCTGATGCAGATATGCCAGCTTAGATTTTTTTTAAATTCATTTTGGCTTGGGCTTGGTCTATAGAATATTAGCATCTAGTTCAGAGGTGTCTCTGTAAGAGAGAAAAGCAGATAGTGCTGTTCTTAAGGATTTTGGAAGATGATCCAGCAGAAATGATAGACAGTGCACACAAATGTCTTTTGCTTGCCAAGAAAGGCGCCATTGAAAACAAAGGTGCTGGCCAACCGTATAATGTAAGTGCAGAGAATTCAGCATACAACAGCTGGTTCTGAGAAGGTGGTCACCAAGCTCTGAGTGCTATTCATAGGGTTGGTTCTCTTTGAGTTTTATAAAAACCCTCAAGTGGCTTCATTTGTTAGGCACTCTTTCTGTTTTAATATATAACGTTTTAAGGTGAGAGAGCATTCATTATGCTTTCTAAATTCCATGCGTGCTTGTTCTCATTCAATGTTCCCTGCTGTGGAGACCGAGAACCTATCGTTTCTGGTTCAGAGACTTGGTGTTAGTTTCCCCCAAATACCTTTATTTTCCAAGCAGGAAAGAAATGGAAGAAAAACGTTTATTTTAAAGATAACAGGCTTTCTGGTTTAAAAATCCTAGCCACTAACATTGAGATCTAGTGCACTTTCAGCTCTCTACTTAAAACTCTTCAGGCGATTTGTGTTTAAGGAAACATAACACCTCAAGGCTTTTATTCTGTCATGGTAGCAATTGCAAGATCCTTCAGTTCTGTGGAAAGTTTAGGAGAGAGGAGACCATGCTTGGTCTATTACCATTTCTTTACTTTTGCAGCCTTATGCCATGCGTCTGGAGAGAAGTTGTATAATGCAAAATATTCCTGTAGCACCCGGGTTCTGACAGTGCACAGCCCCATTCTTACTGAAACAGAGCAGTTCCACCCTTGTCATCAGTTGAGAGGGCTCTTTTGGTGAGAGGACTCCTGCCACTTCCCGCAGGATCCCAGAAGTGCAGCAGAGCTAAAAGCTCATGTACCAAAACCAGGACAGAAAAGAGTCTTTATCTCTGGCACGAGCAATGCAGCGCATCTGTTGTAGGAAAGTGTGGGCCAGATGTGCTGCCTTGTCTGCAACAGATTTCACTGCTGTTTACATTTGCTCCCCAGCGCTCGTCTGCAGCTTTCTGGCATGTCCATGATACGGTAGCAGGGGGGGATCACTTGGTTGTTAAATGCTTGAAATGATGTAAAACATTTCACTGTGAACTGGGGTTTTGAAGAAAGATTTTTTTCAAATTAGTTTGGGTTCCTTTTAAAAACCATACTGTATTACAAGGAAAGATCTTAACCCCCCTTGTGATTTAGAGGGAATTAATAAGGAATAGATGATCACCCAGGCTAACCCTCCTTTTTTACAGATAAGAAGCCAGACCTGACGACAGTGATTAGTTGTCCAAGGTCATGAAGCAGTTTACTGACATAATTGAGTCTAAAATCCAATTGTCCTGACTTTCAGTCTATAGCAGTGATGCAAGAGGGAAATTGTTCCTCTAGATCAGCAGACAGCACACTTTGTTCTTTAAAGGCCAAACAGTAAATATTTAGGCTTTGTGGGCCATATGGTTACTGTTAGAAACACTCAAATCTGATCTTGTGTCCAGAAGTAGCCATACACAATATGTAAACAAGAGTGTGTCTATGTTCCAATAAAACTTTATTTACAAAAACAGTTAAGGGGCCAAATTTGGCCCACAGGCCATAGTTTGCTGACCTTTGCTCTAGATCTGAAGGGAGAAAATCAGTGTGAAAGTCTCCTTGGGAGGGTCTCTATTTGCTGCATCCAAGTTTGATCTGTCATGGAGAATGTCAGTTTTTAAAAAGTCCAGAGGGTACTATTTGTTCGACAAGATTGCTCTGACTCAGGCAAAACTGATTCTTTTTATAGCTTTCCTGAGAAAAGAGAGTTTATTAGAATTTCAAAGTATTGAAGAATCATTCTTTAGGATTGTCCTTATGTCACTGTTGTTCCACATAAATGTAGAAGATTTATGTTCCTATATGCCTTTCAGAAGTGAAATACACTCACAACAGAGATCTTCTGTCATCATTGTTGGGTTTCGCTAACTTGAATAATCTCTTAAAAACCTAAGCATATGTTTTTGCAGAAACAGGGTTCCAAAGAGTTTTCCAGTTTAGCAGCAGTTAAGAAATAGAAATGCAGGAAACATTTCCTAAAAGTTCCTTATTTTTTATGGAAAAATTTTTTTCAAACATAAAGAAACCTTGAAGTTTTTAAGTTTGCATGCATGTGCAGACTGAGAGAGAGAGAGAGAATCAATCCTCCTACAAGGCAGATCAGAGGGGATACCTACCACCATAATAGCTGGCCTGGAATGAAAACTTTCTTTCCCATTAAAACTACTTGATAGCTTAAGACGTCCTGGCGTTAGATGAGCACACCCTTACTAAGGCAAATTTATAGGACACTTCTACTCCGTGCGCATATTTGTTTGAAAAGTGATTATTTAGGAAGTACATTAATTTTGCTGGTCTCAGTACAGAAACAAGACTTAAATGGAGGGTGGAAAAACACAGAGAGGAGAAGGGAGGCAGTGCTGACTGTGCCCAGGAGCGGGGAGAGAGGCTCGGTTCTCACCATGCACGCACTGCCAGCATTTCATCTGAGCAGTGCGCTCTTCCTTCGGCCTGCCTTCCTCTTCCCTTTGCCCTCCTGTGCCTCCTCACTTCTGTTTGCTGCTGCTCACTCTTCCTCTCCTTCTACCACCAAACACTGACCTGGAGAAAATCATTTTAATTATTTTTTATTTCCTTCTTCACTTGAATATTCCTTGAAAAGAATGAAGGAATTCTTCACTCCTTCAATTTTTTATTTCCTTCTTCACTTGAAAAGAATGAAGGAAAACACATAAATATCTAACTTTTTTCTCTATGAATGTTACTTTTTCAAAGGTAGAAGTTTTGCCTATTTGTAAAGGTTATTTGGAGAGTAATCCAAAGGAAAGTTATCTATTTAAAAGTTTCTTTTTTAGTAATTTCTTTAGTAATTAACTACCATAGAGTCTCACTTGCTACGGCCATGTTAGTCTTTAGAAAGAATTTGGGATAATATAGAACTTTAGCACTCACACTTGCTTTCTTTTTGATGATACTACTTTTTTTTTCCTTCTCAATTTGCTTTAAAAGTTCATATAAATCTTCTCATTACATAAATGGTAGCACTAAAAATTTGTCTTTAAAGGTAAATAATCAAAACGTTAATAGTCTTCTCTTGAAATTAGGCATGTAATAAGTTATTTGGTTTCATTTTATTTTGTTTTGTTTCATTAAGCTTATAGTTCAAAGCTTCAGTGACAAGACTTATTTATTACTTTTCTCATCAATCTCCAGGTATTTCTGAAGGGAGGAAAGGTATATAGCATGCGGACCAATCTGTAGTTCTAAGACTAATAACATGACCCAGAGGTCTGGCCTCCACATCTGCAGACCCATGTCCTCTTACTAGAAATTCCCTTCCCCGCCTTTCAACCCACCTACATCCTACTCAAACGTCAAGTGCCTTCTTAAGACCATAGGCCTTTAGGCATCCCTCCTTGGATAATTGCCTACCACAATGATCCTTACTTACTTTCTCGGAATTTCTGTAGCACTTTTAGTTTGTGCCAAACAATTCCTCACTTAATTACATGTTATCTTGGATCACTGTCTAGTGGTTTAAAGCACAGTGCTAAGCACATAATCTGTTCAGCCATTTGAAGGAAAGGCAAATGGCTTGTGAGAGCCAGAGCTGTGATACTCAGGGGAGGCCACAGCACCCACGGGAGGAATCACCGTGCAGGATTTGTTAAAATCTAGCTCTGGTCCTGAGACTGACAAGAACAATGACTGGAATGTTAGGAAACCACATGTTGCTATGTCAACCAGAGGCAACCTCGCCTTCTTTACCTGATTCACAGAGGCTGGTTAGCTAGTTTATCGGTTTTCAATATGAATTATTATTGTTATATACTAGACACTGAAGTCCTCAGGCAAATGCATCATCTACTTCTGAGTAAGCTACGTGATTACAATTATAACCACCAGAACTCTTGGTGAGCACAGAAGCGATGCAGAAGTGTCTAGTCAAATGATTGGAATGTTCAGAGGATTAGAACAGGGAGACTGGTGAGACATTTTTACCATAGGATTTTGCCTGCCCACAGGCAGGTCACGTCCTTCGGTGGGGTAAGCTTGGACGCTAGACAGTGCTTACTTGGATGATTACTCTGTGAGTCTCTCAATGATCCTATGAATGACCAAACTTCTTTTCTAATGGCACATTTTTCCATAAACTCTTTATTATAGCTGGTCAGTTTCTACTCAAGTCTTGTAGTTAATTTTTTTAATCTCTGCTCTGATCCACTGTGTGTAGGGAAGCCTTGTTTCTGTTAGTCTCAAGTCCTCAGGGCACCTCTCACTGCTGCCTCTTTCTTCCTCCTACCGTAGGTACCACTAACTATTGAATGACTGACTCCAGCTCCAGTACAAAATCTTTAATGACATAGACTACAGAAACATTTATATTTAGCATTAAGGACACAAGCGTCTTTAGCGTCTGCTCTGTTCTAGTATTATTGAAGTTAATAGAGATATACAGAGAAATAAAATGCAGTCCCTTTCCTTAGAAACTTCCCATTTAAAAGATAGGTGTATAAAACAAGAATGATCAAGTATTTGGGTGCTATGATAAGAAAGGATGGTGGGACATTAAATGGGAAATAAGTTCTTTTGAATTGTGGAAATCTGGAGAGTTTCCTAGAGAAATATATTGATTAAAATAGCTTACATATGCACTTTTTAATTATAGATTGCCTTATATATCAATTCAAATTATTAAAATATTGACCTCTTTCTCATTCATGTCACTTTACTTGTTATTAAATACTCATGCCTAGTCTAAGTTTGGAATGAAAGTGTCACAAGACACATCTTTCGCTATTTCCTGATTTACTAAATATGGAAATGTAGCTCAGGACCTGAGCATTTGGTGGCCTCATGTGACCACGGGAACATTAAATAAGGAAGGAAGTGAGAAGTGAATCAATGATCTCCTATCTGGGTAGAGAGGTGGGGTTTTAATTCGCCAGGCAAGTGTCACATCTCTTCTACAGACGTCACAGCACATCCAGCTGAGTGTTGTCCTGTGTCCTGACAGCCTGCCCCAAAGATATGTACGTATACAATCAGAGAGCCTGGAGACGCTGGGGTCTCAGGTTGCCCAAAACAGGATCAGTGAAATCTGATGTTGGCGGTCTTGGAAATCCAGAAATCCAAAAGACAGTCATCCAAGTATGCTTTTTTAGTAAATCATTTTACATCTTTGTGTACTTAGTCTTAATCTCTGCATAGAGGATGTATAAAGAAAGTCAGATGCAATGCTGTTCTTCCAACATTTTAACTACTTCAGTTTCCTAAACTGAAAAGAAATATGTATAAATCATTGAAATAACAATAAGTACAAATCTTTTAAAAAGCATTAAGTGAAGAATGTATTTAAACTAAGAACCAAGATGTACCAATATATACACACACATACAAAAGAGTAAGATGTATAAATCTTTGAAAGAGTTTATAATACATTTTGATGTGAACTGGAACTTTTTGTACAAGTATCTTCATGCCTATATTCTAAATAGAACAAGATTTTCTTTTTAAAAAGTGGGACCAAGGGACAATCAGTTATATTATAAAAATGTTTTCATTAAGTGGTCCGTATTTCAGTAAGTATTTTTAAAGCTATTTCAATTTTCACATTATTCTATTGAGGATAACAATTCTGAAAACTTGCTAATTATTGATAAAAATAACATTTGAACCCTAAGCATAATACTTTTTTTTATTTCAGAAAAGGTTTCTCTAGTTCTAGGATACTAAACCACAGCAAATAAATTTGTGTTTTCCATAGCCGCACCCACCTTCCTACGTTTGGTATCTATCTATGATTTTGCAAGACACAATGTTATGGAAAAGTGAACACCAAACAACTATGTTTCTCTGTAGCCCCAAGATTCCACAGTTTCTCCAAAAATTAAATAAGCACCCCAAATAATGGAAAACTTCTGGAATAGCAGATTATACTTTTGGGGATGGTATAATGGAATGAAGTACTCTTTCAGATTTTTATTATCTGTTGGTCTGAATAAAACATTTGTAAGTTCTTATGTGAATGAATCAATTTATATGTATTGATCACTCGTGTTCAAGGCACCAAGGTGCTGTGGGGATAATACAAATAGAAGTCTATATTTCTATACCCAGGACACTTACAGTCCAGTTCAAAGACTAGACACTAGTGGGAAATGCTTTATAACGTGACACCCCAGGCACTGTCAGACAAAGGAGCCTCTACGTAGCAAGGGGTCATTCAGAGGGCTCTGCGGGCTCCTGGGGTTTTGGAAAGCCTCCTGGAGGAAGAGATGGGACTCCTGCAGGATTCTCCCAACTGCTTCCAAAAGTAATAATAATAATTAGAAAATACTCAAAGGTATAACAAGAATGGCTCTTTCTAGGAAATGGCTACATTTTATTTCTGTAAGTATTTAAGAACATTTTCAATTTTGTATTGTTTTCTTTTTGCCATTCCTAGATGTCATGGTGGTTTGAGTTAGATTTGTGATTTTCTCCTCTCTTGACTTATCTGAGAAATTTTGGCACTAACCAGGTTTGGGATGTTTTCGTTCAGACATTCTTAAGTTATTTGGTAAGAAGTAAAGTCTTTGTTGCATTTTTTTGCTCAGAAACTGCTTTTACTTTTCTCTTTCTTTGTTTAAACTCTGAACTCAGTAAAAGCTTGCTATTTTTATAGACTGTTCTGCAAAACTATATCTTTAGAGGTGAGAAAATAAAACATTTTTTTCGACTGAAAGTAGCCATATTTAGGGAGAATATTTAATATGTTTAAAAGATATCAAAGACAGCCTTACGAGAGAATGCATGCACATGGTTACATAAAAGAGAGACTGGTGCTTTCAATGCCCATACCGGCAGGCCTTAAAATTGCTCGTGAACGACTGGAAACCATGGCCAACTGCCAGCCAGAAGCAACATCACCAGAATGGAATTCACAGTTACACCGCTAAGACTTATAAATACAGTGAGGGTCCAGGAGCCAGGACCTTCAGGCAAATCAGGCTTGTCTGGTCTGGTCTGGTCCAGCTGACTGAGCAAGCAAGTCCTCTCTTTGCATGAGGCCTTCCTCAGCGTCAGTGACTAAACTCAGTTGTCCCCTAAGCTGAAACGTCCCAAGGGATAGGGGGACAGTGGCCATCCTTTTTCTGGCCACTCTTAGTTGGGGCAGGCAGTCATCCTGAGAGGAAAGTCAGGGGGCACATCATTGGTCCAAGGACAGTATTTGTAAGTTGGGAAAGTGGAACCATTTTTTTAGTGTGAATTCATGTCACTTTTGGCTTGGCCTTTCAGAGACACTGTGCCAAATCCTAGGAACTGGGTGCTGTCATCAAAGAGAAAAGTAAGATAAATTAAAGACCTATATCTATGGATAGTTGTAGGAAACCAAGAATGCAACCTGGTGACGGCTGGGCGGGTGGGTGAAATGAGCTGAGGCCAGTACAGGCAAACGGAGCAGCCAAGGTGCCGGGAAACCAGAAGTAGTCCTGGAGCTGAGCAGAGATATACTCAATGAATCTGTTCTCGCTATCCTCTGAACCAGAAGGAAAAAATTAGGGAATTGAGTTTGTGATGATTACATTCAATGGAGGCAGAGTCCAAGGCAAAAACAACAATGATAATAATAAGTTCTTATTCCATGGCAGGTACTAAGCTGAACACGTTCGATGCATTTTCTCACTTAAACTCCTGACAGTCATGGGAGGAATCTACCACTGTTTTACTCATGAGGAAACTGAATCTTAGAAAGGAAGAAAGTATGCCAAACGTCACATAACTGGATAGTGAGAGTATGGTCTTTGTACCAAAATATGATTAACTTTAGAGTGAAGTTCAGAACACACACTGTACTGCTCACTTGCTGGCTTATTCCCATATTCTCGTACGTATTGTGAACACAGTGTGCCAGGAGCTAGGCTAAAACAGAGGGAGAAGAAAAGACACCCTGCCCCCTCTGTTCTTTTGGCATGAAATTTACAGTCCAGTCATGGATGAGATATACATTCATGAAATAATCACGTAAATATATAGCTGTGAACTATGACACGTAATAGTAAAGAAGGGTGATAGGGACAAGAGAAGGCCTAGGTACTAGGATAAGCATAGCCTTGTTATTAAAGGGACTATGAACTATATGATAAGTAGTATTAAGGAAAGGTATATGTGTGTATATGTGTATGCATGCTAAAAAAATGTGATTATTTTGGAGAGTCAAGGAGAATTTCCCAGAGAAAAAGACACGAGCATTCAGATCAGAAGGATTAAAAGTAGGTAACTATGAAGGGAAGAGAGCATGCTGGTTGGGTGGGTGGGAGGCACTAGGAGGTTCCAGAGCCCCCGCAGCTGGAGAGAGCTGATTCTGTGAATGCTTATCAGCAGATAATGCACACTACTGGTTTGTCGCATTTGTTGTGTTTTATATTCCTCAAACTTATGAACCTAAAACTTCTTACTGTTTCCCAAATGAATTGATAGGAAGATACTCTCACTGTTCTTTATGCATTTTTTATTTGTTTTCCACCAATTTTATCTGACTTTGCTTTCAAGGTTTTAGAGAAACAAGAGCCACATCTGTCATTGTTGTATTACAGTCTCTAAGATAACATACAAATAGGTAGTTAAAAAGGCATTTTATGACAAAGAGGAAGAGGGATAGTAAAATAGTAAATGTAATTTCATAGAATAACTAAATGTAGTTGCTTTGAACTGATACGCTCAATTAAGAATTGACATTACTGTAAAAAATCTTATCTGTATACATCACATGAGCTAGGAAATAGATTCATTTTTAATTTTTGCTAAGTGAAGCTCTTTAATATTTCTTGAAACTAAATGGAAAAGTTTCCAAATTAATGCTCGTCAGTTTGGCATGTGGGGGGAAAAAATCTTTCCTCTGAAGCAGCTTTTCCAGGGAAGAGATTAGTATTAATTAGGGGATGTTTTACTAATGGAATATTTTTCTTGCCATTGATGTCACTGTCCTTCATCCCTGAGGACAATGTTATTGACAGAGCTGGTGCTTACGTTTGGGGGACTGTAGGCAGACGACCACTTCACAGAACTCCAGCTGCCACACGTGCCGAGACAACTGACTGTGGTTGAAGCCTGTTGCTGCTCGTCAGGCCCAGCCTGGTTTGGAGCTTGACCTGTTCGGATCATAATCAGCCCAGAGCCTTGAATTCCACTCATATTTTTTCACCATTATACAAAATAATTCCTAAAAAAACTTTACACAATTTGGTAGGGCTCCTCAGACTGACATCAGTCCTTTTATTGTCTGTGGTGGATAAGAGGGTGAAGACCCTGTGCCCTACCTTATTTCTCGTGGTTTCTAGGACCTGGAGCAGTCATTGGCTGATAGCAGAAAATGTAATACGTATTCATTAAATAAATAATTGACCAAATGAGTGACAATCCTGCCCACTGCAGTTAGCCAGAGGTAGATTCCAGATCATGACTTTTGATAATCACCTCAAGTTTTCTTGCTATTTTCAAAAAGTAGTAATTATAGATTTAAAACTATGAATATCTACAATAAGAATGCTTATCTTTCTATAATATCTCTATAGTTAGCTGTTCTGAATGATGTAATGAATTATCTCAAAATTTAGTAGCTTAAAACAACTAGCATTTATTATCTCACCATCTCTGAAAGTCATGAACCTGGGAGCTCATTAGCTGGAGAGCTCTGGCTCAGGGTCTCTCATGAGGTTTCCGTCAAGCCTGCTGCTGGAGCTGCAGCCATCTGAGAGCGGGGGTAGGCTTGGAGGACCTACTCCCAAGCTCACTCAGGTGGCTGTTGGCAGGAGACCTCACCACGTGGGCCTCTCCATAGGGCAGCTTGATTGTCCTCATGACATGGCAGGTGGCTTTCTCCATAGCAAGTGACTCAAGAGAGATCATTTTTATCATCTAGTTTCCCAAGGTACATGCTGTCACTTCTGCTTTATTCTATTCCTTAGAATGCGAGTGAGCACTGAGTCAAACCTACATTCAGGAGGAGGGTAACTAGATCCTACCTTGGAGGGAAGGAGTATCAATCAAAGAATCTGTGGACATCTGAAACTACTAAAATACCTAAGAATTGAAATCATTCCAATGTATTAACATAAATTGCATGTTTTTTTAAGTGCTACAATATATCACAGTGGTTGTTCAATTTGTCAATAAGTGCTTTTAGACAAAGTGCTTTTCCTGGAAATTAGCAGACTTTTAAAATATAAGTAATGTCATTTTAGAAAAGCAACCAAAAAATCACAAAATCATAAGAATAAGATTTAGCAGTACTAGAAGAATCCAAATAATGGCATTTTATTTTATTTTATTTATTGTCTTTTTATTTTTCTGAAGTAGATTTCAACAAATTCAAACTTTAAAACAATTAAGAGCATCCCCTTTGTGCCGAGTACTGTGTCACACGCTGTGGAAATGGGACAGGCATGTGTGCAAAAGGTGACAGGTGCAATCTACCTCCAAGAAGCTGGTGGCGGAGCAGAGATGCTGGACACGTACACAAAACTTGATATCAATACCAGGTTCCCTGTAACGAGCTTTCTAATAGAACTACATAGAAAGTACAGTGGGAACACAAGGAGAAAAAAGTTTATTGGAACTGAAAAAAAAGATGTTGCAAGAAGTGCCACTTGAACTACTCTTGGCAGATAGAGGCCCACCAGTTAGGAAGAATTGCCAGCATGGAGACTATACCCGTAGTAAAGACATAGAAGTAGGAAAGTATATATCTCCTGGGAGAATAGTCTTGAGGTGGGAGGGAGGTTGGAATTTAAGACTGGAAGGAAGAATGGGAGTAGTTGGATGCCATTAAAAAACTCTGGGCAGTGGAGAGCTACCAAAGGGTTTCAAACAGGGGGATTATTGAATAAATTATCAGACTGATGCTTTAAGAATTAAACATGTGGTCAAAATAATAATTATTGTTATTTAGTTAATACTATCTACAATGCACTTTGCATGTATTATCTCCAGTCCTCAGTGCACCTTATGGATGTAGATATTTTCATCAACTTTTTACTGACCAAGCAACTGAGGCTTAAATAGTTAACTAAATCACCTTTCTAATGAGCATTGAAATTGCAATAAAATCTGGGATTGTCACAGTACAAAGATTCATGTTTTTAACATACATGTGTAATTCTTTCCTGTATTATGAATAAAAAATGAGGGATATTGAAAAATATGTATAGGTTGTCAAAAAAATACTATAAGAAGCTGCTTAGGGCCCAAAGGATTTAGTATTCTTGTTTCTTACTCTTCCATGTCCCTCTCTGTAAACCAGATCGCCTACTGAGAGCACACACCAGGGTGCTGGGGGGAACATCCAGGCATATTGAATTGAAACCAATCAACATAAGAAAATAGTTCAAAATAACAGCACTATTCTGAGCTTCAAAAAGAGGAAAATACCTGGCTGGCGTAGCTCAGTGGATTGAGTGCAGGCTGTGAACCAAAGCATTGCAGGTTCCATTCCCAGTCAGGGCACATGCCTGGGTTGCAGGCCACGGCCCCCAGCAACCACACATTGATGTCTCTCTCTCTCTCTCTCCCTCCCTCCCTTCCCTCTCTAAAAATAAATAAATAAAGTCTTTTTTAAAAAAAGAGGAAAATACCTCAGCAGATCTGGCCCCTAATATTTTCTGGGCTCAGGGCAAGAGAAATGGAGGCCTATGTACCATACATCTATTGAAAAGTTTTCAGTCAGGCTAATAGTTACATCAAATAGTCTCTGTCCTCCTGCATTGACAAATATATGTACATAATAACACACTTGAAAAATATATAGGAAACCATGATTGTTATATGTAAAAGTCAACAAAATATCCAGTGACTGAATTTAATTATTGTGCAAATCGGGATATTCTGTGGTTGGGTCAGTAATGTTTCCATGAACAATAAAATTAAGTTATATACAATTTTTAATTATTAATTCATAAAATAGATATTATCACCTTCATTTCTACAAAATCCTGATTTTGATGTTGTAACAAAGATTTTCATATAACTTGTCTTCTATTGACCATGATTCAAATTTTAGATTCTAACATTAAAAGTAAAAATGTAATTTTATTCAAAGTGTACACAATTTGAATACATATTCATCAAAAGTGTAAAGTATACACAAACATGAAAAAAATAAAATTTTTTTTGTTCTCAAAGGTTCTTTTCTAAAATCATCAATTTTCTGTAAAATAAAAGGTAAACTTCAAAGTATAATTAATGAATGTAAAATTTAAATGATTCAAATGAAGCTGAAATTTCATTTTTTGGAAGTTTAATGAAATCTTATTAAAGATTTTGGTAAAGACAAAACTATTAACAATTCTTGCCTTCGTGGTTGATCTACAGGATTGCTATGACACAGGTCACTTGTAGCCCTACACATATTTAAGAGTAATAGAAAGAGTAATACTGCTTAATATTACAAGATGTTCTCCTGCCACAGAGTGAAACCCTTGGGAACCAGGAATTCAAACATGAAAAGAAGCAGCAAACGGAAAGCTCCCTACTCCTGGGAAATGATGCCTCATTATCCTTTGTATTCATGCTGACAGGAAAGACTTGACAAGTTGTGTCTGTTTCTTAACCTAAATGCTTCTGCTGCCCCAAAAGCCCCACCCTCCAAAGATGTGTCCCCTGACCTCCAGAAGACAGCTTCCCACCCTCAGGATGAAGCCAGTTCTGTCTCCCAAGACACGAGGCAAGACATCAGGGGAATCACCCCACTGGAGCCTAGACAGTGCTCCTCACACAGTGGCTAGCTGTCTAGGGTGGTTTATGGGGCTGTGCAGCACTGCGCGCTGAATTCCAAAGGACCACGGGTCCTCTAAATATATGTCGTGTGTGTTTGTGACCCTCATGGCCCCCTAAAGTGCAAGGCCCAGGCTCCAAGGCTGGTGCTGCTCCCGAGCGTCACCTGTGATTGAGGTCTCCACAGTTTGCAAGAGTGGAAGGACCCCTCAGGGTGACTTAGTGGGTGAGGGCTGGTATCAGAGGGAGAGGCTGCCAGCATGAAGTCTTTACTCGTAAATATTTCCCATTGTGAAATAGCCTGGTTTTTGTAAAGTCACCAGATTCTTCCAGGAGAAAACAGAAGATTACAAAGGTCCAAGTAAATATGTGACAAAGTGGAGTTGGAAACTGGGGTAGATGAGGTGAATCACAAGGGAACGATGTATTGGAAATAGGGATGAAGACCAGTCAAGAATGGGAACACCTGAAAAGCAGCTCTGGAAACTTCACTCACCACTGCTGCACAAGAGACCTGCTCCATTCACAGCTGCCAATGTGACAATATTTGGCTGTTTTGTATTTACACTGAAGTATGGAGACTTTGGAAACCTTCTAGAGCAAATTCAGTACCAGAGAACAGTATTAAAAAAAAAAACCCTCATCTGAACTGCCCCTCAGATCTTCCCTATACTGTGCAGCAGCAAACAGCCAAATGGTGATTTCGGTTTTGTGGTTAAAGACAACTACTGTGCAACTTCTCAAGCGGTTCCCGGCTATCCAGATTTTACCCTTATAATCGAAACAGTATTTCCCGCTTTTTTCAGAGTAATAATTTTAAAGGTGGGGTCTCTAACCTCCAGTATAGCCTGGCCCCCACAGTGTTGCACTGTTCCCAAATAACAAGGGGAATTCGGAACAGATGGGGCAGCCCAGAGGCTGCAGGATTGGGATTTTGCTCATGCTGCAAACTCCAACACTAGAGAAGGAAAGGCCCAAGGCTATCTCTGAGTCTTGATGGGTTTGGAACGACTTTAAAGTTATTAATCAACAAAAATAAAATAGGCGAGAACATGGGAGCTGTTGTTCTCTGTGTGTGACCACAGAGTGGCAAGGTCAGTTGTTGTGAATCTAACAACTAAGAGACCGTGAACTCTCTACCCAAACTTTCATGGCTTATGTCGCTGGCTTGCTGGGTGGCTGCATTATAGACAGTGCTGTGCTGAAATCACTATTTATTAGTGACCGAAGTATAGTAACACTGTATTAAAATCATATTTTATGGCAATGCATCTCCTAACTGCTCAATAAATACTTATTGGGTAAACACTTGTTCATTAATTGACTAAACAAATGTTTGTTGAATACTTGCTGAGTCTTGATACAAAAATGAATTTACTATAAACTAATCTCTTGGGAGGTTCCAAGAGATTGGTTTTGCAAATATGCTGAGGATGAATGAATGACCCAAAGTTATTTTTTCATTTTTTACGTAAAGGAATTGGAATTTGAATTTACTTTCTTGAAAGAGCCAGTAGAGAACTCAGAGAATATACTTGAAACTTTTCTTTTGTTTTACAACATGTCTCCATATTAAGAAAACCATACTGTTCTGCAAGGTACTCTGATTATAATACAACTGGAAATAAAACATTAAAAACCCAATCTCACACATGCTCCAGGGTGCTAAAAAAATTATTTTGCATTTAGAAGAGTACTTTCCATGGCATTTTTTAAAAGAAGTTACAATAAGGAAAAATAACATGTATGACTTCAGACGCAGGAAAGAGGCTCCCATTTAGTTGTTAAGTTATGCAACTTCCTCACTGATGACTGAGAGAAAAGTACAGAGGCAGCAAATAGTCAATAAAGAGGAAGGCAGGAAGTGTGTGGTGGCTCCAGTCCCAGGAGGGCTCCCCACACGGTGCCACAAAGGAAACAAATCTCTTTGGCAGTTAGAGTTTTCCTGCTTCTCACATGATACCAAACGGAGTGCAATGCAGTGGCTGAAATGTGGAGGTTGAAAGGAGTGCAGAGCAACAGAGAAGCAGAGAAATAAGAGAATGAAGTCGCAGAGTCAGTGTCCAAGCAGCACTTTCCACTATGTGGGCAGCTGGGAATATGGAGGCGCTGATTCTTCAGTCTCTTCAGTTCATGCAGGGCCTTGTAAGCAGTGGACAACGTGGAGAGTGTGGCTTCAAAACAGATAATAGTGTAACAATGATAATAACTGCCCCCCAGCCACTCGGTGTTCAATAAGAGCTGACACTACACATGTGTTATCTCAGTTAATACCCACAACAGTATTATTACTCAGGGATGAAAACAATACCCTGAGACTTCAAGCATGCATGTGTCCAGGGTTACGAAGCTATTAAGAGGCAGAGCATCATTTAAAACCAAAATTGGTTCTGACTCCATGGCCCATGCTCTGAATCACAGTGCTATGCTACTGCTATATACTTTTTTCCTCATGGAATTTATGAATGAAATATCGGTTAAAATATTAAGCAGAATATGTAAGATGTTCAATGCATGGCATTACTGGTAGATGCTGGAGTGACAGGGTGGTGGAGGACTCATGTCTGAGGACTCATGACTGAGGTGATGTGGGGTTGCCTCGAACAAGGTGGAATCTGCATCTGGTCTGAAGAATCAGAAGTGCTTAGTCTGAGGGGTGAGGATTAGCCAGAAACTGTGTTTAAGCTGTCATACTTTTTCATCTTACTCATTTTGACTGGTACTAATAAACATTAAAGATTTCAAGAAAAATGCAGTGAGTACCCACTATGTGAAGGGCATTATTTTTGTTGCCGTTAAGCTTTTTCACATTCTTTAAGGGAGGGACTGGTTAGTCTCCAGTGTCTAGATCCATTAGACCTCGAGCCAGATGGCTCCATGGGGCCTTGGGAATGGCCTGCGGACAGTCTCCACTTTGCACATACCCATGAAAAGAATGGCCCCTTGGGAATTTTGCAAACCTGCAATTTGGGGATAATGTAATTCTAATCGTAACTCAACTACCCCCAGATACAGGGTTGCCAGATTTAGCAAATAAAATATAGGAAGCTCAGTTAAATGTTAATTTCAGATAAACAGCAAGTAATGTTTTAGTACAAGTAGGTCCCAAACACTGAATGGTATATGCTTATACTATAAAATTTATTTGTTGTTTATCTGAAATTCAAATTTAACTGAGCTCCTATATTTTATCTGGCAACTGTAGCAAGATAGGAATTAGAGGGAAAATTCTGAGATTTAAGTTGTTCTGGCATAAATAAATACTCCTCTCTTTGAAAACATCAAATCAGCTTAAAAAAGAAAAAGAAAAATGATCACTGGTACTACAAACCCCATGAAATGTGACCTATTTTTAACATGAAACTGATGGAGCAGGAAAAGAGTTTCATCACAAGATAATTTTGTGGAGCCAATGTAAAATCTCTGTGTTTTTAGACCTTACATATTCATTCAAGAAATTCTGACCTAATAACAGCCAGGGTTGACCCAAGCAAGTCACTTGCTCTGTATCAAGATAAAAATACATTTCATGCCTCGTACCCTGAGGATAAAAAAAGGACATGCTGAAAACTGCATTTCCAAGTAATGCCCCCATTAAAGTTGACAATTAAGTGGGGTTCACTGAGGAGGCACATGCCTTCAGATTGTAAGAATGATGATTGTTTTTAGAGTTGGAGTCAAATATCAGCCTTTAAACCAAGTTAAATCCAACGCTGCAGCTGCCTTCTGTCACTGACACTGCTGTGGAAAAATGCAAGAGGCACACTCAAATTTTTTTCTGGTGCATTTATTTCAAAACAACTCAACCTTAATGCAAGTGCCCCCAAAGCAGAAAGCAAATGTATTTACCTATTTAACGTCTACCCTGTCGGTAATTATCGAATGAGGAATACTATTCTGAAGAGAAATAATGTACCCTGAGAGAGAAGGTAAAACATGAAAGGCAAAAAGGAATCCTGAAGAGGGAGAGACTTAAAGTCACATTTAAACATAAATCTTGTCAGGTTACAATCCCATAGATTGCCAACATCTGTTGAACCTGGATAGTTTATAATCACTAAAATTGTTTTAATCTTCCTGTGGAAGGCTTACCAAGGAAGTGCTGAATTACACTGGGTTAATATTTCTAAGAATGAGTGGTGAAGAAAATGATGCCAGCATTAATGGAGTGGCTACACAGTAAAAATCTCATGTTTGCAACGCATCTGAACCAAGCTGGGGTTATCAGAAGATAGAGCACTCCATTAGGGTGACATGTTCTCAGCTATGTAATCACCTGGAAAGGTGCCAACCATTATTCACCTTCACCCATTCCTGCAATTATCTCTGACCTGGCGTATTCTTACCTTCAGAAAGAAAAGGGGAACTTAAAGATTGAGTCTGTAAAACAGGGAGAAAGCCATAAAAGCCACAGCACAGACACGGCAATGATGGAAGATGCTAGAATACATTGCCAGTGAATGGTATTCTTTGTATTGAAGCATCAGCCTGAAGCATGGTGTCTCTCAGAGTCTGCCTGCCTCCCATGCCCTGACTGGGAACACTGCAGTGCAGCATTTAGTGCTGTGTGAAGTTAGCGTGACAGTCACCTGTGATGTTTTTTCTTTAGAAGGGCAATGCATTTGTACTTTCATAATACTTCAGTAAATGCTTAGGGTGAACATTCTCACTCTCTTCACTGAATTTCCTGGGATCAAGAGGAGTATTTCTGTAACATTAAGGTATAAACTGATTAACTAGAAGAGAACTAAGCAAATTCTTGTTAGACTTTGATGGGAACAGCAATATAACATGCAGTAAGCACTGAGCAAAGTGAATGTGTCGGGTGCATTCATGCACCCATAGAAATAGAACGTATTGGTCCAACTCTTAATTCCATCCCCGTGCTGCCTTACTCTCACATTCCTGGTCTCTGCTCAGGCCGAAGTTCTCTGATCATTTCGCTGCATAGCCTCTTCATGCCAATTTGATTTTGCATGTTCTGCTGGCCCTGGTGGGCTTACCCTCTGCCCTTTGTCTCTTGAATGAGCCTCTGCTCATCCTTCAAAACTCAGTTCAGGCCCTGGTAGGTGTGGCTCAGTTGGCTGGAGTGTTGTCCCATAACCGAAAGGTTGTGGGTTCAGGTTCGGGTGTGTGTGATCCCCGGTTCAGGTGCATATACAAGGCAACCAATCAATGTCACCTTGATGTTTCTCTCTTTTGCACTCTCTCTAAAAAAGCAATGAAAAAAATGTCCTCAGGTGAGGATAAAAAAGAAAAGAAGTAAAGAAAAAAACCAAACTCTCAATTCAGAAATCACCCTCTGACCTCTATTCCTAAGCATTCCGCCCGGAGTCAGGTGCCCCTCCGCTGTGGTGCTCCAGCCCTACATCCATACTTCCACAAAAATCATTAACACTGGATTCCAATTAGTTATTTCTCCATTTTCCCCTCTCACTGGGCTCCACTTTCTTAGACCAGGGACTGCCTTTTTCTGCTTTTCATTCTCAGAACAGAATGTGATATATGGCTCATACTGGTGATGGATACGCATTTGTTCAATGACTGAGTAACCTGGAGTGTGCCCCTGGCCTGGACGCTCCATGAGGTTGTATGACAGCACCCAACACACACGTAAAGACACCAACCCTCCAAAGCTGTAAACGTAGTGATACCAGCAGCAAAAACTGTAGCAGTTTTCTCCCTAAGAAAAGGGAGAGGAAGGTTCTGTGGGAGGGGCTGGGGAAGGCTGCACGATGAAGGCGAAATCTGTGGTGGCTGTGATGGTGGGATCAGGAGGGGAGAAGGCAGTGGCCTGCTCTTCCTGGCAGGTCACCAGCACATAGTGTAGGACAGAAAAGTCAGGACATAGACAGTTAAAAGAAGGGCTAGTATGAGTGGAGGGTTTACACTGGAAAACAGGTTAAAAATCTTCCCATTCTTCATTGTAAGTTACAGTGGGAATCTCCCAGTGTCCAGTGTCACAACTTCCTCTGGTCTGGGGGGCATGCCTAAAGGAAATTCTGCTCTCAGTGACAACTTTTCTAGTCACTGTTTGTGGAGTTCTTGGGGAGTGTGCGCTCATGGATCTGCGAAGATGACACAATATTTTTCAGCAAATTGAGTATATAACTCTGTCTCAAAATATGCAGTAATTTTCTCAGCCTTCAGCTTTTCTTTTCATCTTTTATACTTTTGTGAAATATATTTGGGGATCCCTTTTGGCCTAAAACTAAAAGCTAGAGAAGCATTCTTGTTGCTTTTATTGTCGTGAACAGTGGCTTTTTAATTTCTGGACTTGGAAATGTCATTTGATTATGAGGGTAAAAAGTTCAAGGGTTAAAAGAATAGCCTAAAGGGAGGAACAGTCAGCAGCAGCCAGGGCAGCTGAGGGGCGATGGGTGCATCTGGGCTCTGCTTGGCAGCAGGTGTGGAGGCAGAAGTGTGGGCGTGAGCCGGGTGCTGGTCCAGGTGGCAGCAGGGCTTGTGGGCTGGTTCAGTGGGCTAGTCAGTGAACAGCTCCCTGAGATGGTCTGCTTTCACCTCTCTATACCACATGGAACAAGCCACTGACCATTTCCTTCCCCAGATTTTCTCATCCTAAAGAGGGGATGACAATGTGTATTTGTCAAAGAAATGACTCACCAATGTCTTGATCAGAAGGAACTAATAGTAGTAAAGACCTTTGAAAACATGAAGAAAGCAGACAAGTAAAAAATAACAGGAAGTGGAAGAGAGTCTGTGACCCAAAATGTTCCGTGTCATATGTTGGTGTCAAGGAGGTAATAAAACCTCAGAAAACATTTGTTACATAGGAGGATGGTAATGCTGGGGACCTAGTAGCCTGTTTCCGCACTTCAAGGGGCACACCCTCCTCCTCAAGTATTTATTTTTGCATCGGAATCTCCCTATCCTCAGCCCATCCCCTTTTCAACTTTGTACCAACATAACCAGCCAATTCACTTGACTACACAAATGACTCAGGATTTCTTGAGCTACAAGCAGCAGTTCCTCAAGAAGCTTTCCTTTGCTCCTCTCATAAGAAAGGAGCACAAAGAGGCTTGTCTCTTACAGGTTAGGTCTTTTCAGCGTGTAGTGAAGCAAAGAAAAGTGAGAGGACAACAGAGCCAGGCTCAACTAGACAATGAAATGCATACCTAACTTCAAAAGGCACGTGATTGTTTCTGAAGCCTCAGCCTAGACTTTCTAAGTGGACCTGAGCTCAAAATCTCTGTTCCCGTGAACTGTCAAGCCTATATATTTGAGGCATTTTTGTACAAATGGATGAACTGAGAATATAAGGAGGAAAAAGCAACTTTTAAAAAAGATTTTATTTATTTATTTTAAAGAGGGAGGAGAGGGTGAGACATCACTGCGGGCAAGAGACATCCATGTGCGAGAGAAACATCAACCAGTTGCTTCTCATTCACCGAACCCACCCATGGGACTGAGCCGACAACCCAGGCTTGTGCCCTGACTGGGGATCAAACTGGCCACCTTTTGCTTTGTGGGATGATGCCCAACCAACTGAGCCACACCAGTCAGGGTGGAAAAGGCAATTTTTGCAGTTTCAGCCCACATCAGCTAGGTGACAACTACTAAAATACAGGGTGAGGCAAAAGTAGGTTTACAGTTGTTTGCATGGAGAATAATACAAAAATTAATAAGTAATAATACAAGAATAAACCCTGAGTTTCGTGTACCTACAACTGCAAACCTGCTTTTGCCCCACCCTGGGTGGCTGCATTCAGAGGGTAGTGTGGGGCGCCAGCCACTGCTAATCAAGATGAAAATTTTGGCCAAGGACTGAGAAGCAGGTGTGCAGTGTGTCCCACGTGACGATGAGCATTTCTCAGCAGGAAGATAACCGTGTCACCAATTCCCGGAGTTTTCTTGGTTATTTAAACTTTCTGTCTTGGAATTAAGCTCCCAGCCCCCCAACATCAACAACTCTCTCCTTCTGTTGTACACTTTTACAGAAGGAATCGGGAGCCATAGAGGAAAATGGGAACTAATGATTCTAGAGAATTTACATTCCTTATCACATTTAATCCTCACAAGAACCCTGAAAAGTCAGTTTTCTTTCCTTCAGGTTACAGACTCTTCAAAGACTGAAGCTCAGGAAATTTCAGTAACTTGTCTAGAATCTAGATAGCTGGAAATGGAAGTACTAGAATTAGAACCCATAACTCAAAAATCTGTATTTCATCCACATCAGTTTACCAGAATAATTTGGGCATGGCCTCAAAGACATGTGTTGGAAACCCTTTTCTAGTTCTAAGGAAGGAAGTTCTGAGCATCAATGATAAATCAAATGAGGGTTAAATTATATATATATACACACACACACATATACATATGTATACACATATATACATATATATACACATATATACATATATATACACATATACACAAATTTATATATATAATACACTCATGCATGCACACACGTTGCAATTGTCTCTTTGTTCCAAGACTGGGAATGAAAATAATTAGAAGTGGGCATCTGTGTCCACTTTAATCTGATCTATTTATCCAACATTTCTTTGGAAAGCTCTCGAATGCCTTGTTTGCCTATCTTATCCTGTTGTCTAGAGATGGCAAAGTATTTCATATCTTACTTGGGGAACGGATCACTTTCAAGGAGGAAATGTTATTCCTTACTGACTTTTCCTACTTTAAACCCACTGACTGTTGTTGAACTGCCGATTTAAGGGCAGAGAAAAAGCTGTAACACCTGTAGAGAGCTCCGTCAGTTTTCCCTTGTGATGACTAATGGTGGGGAACTTAAAACCTTATCCTTGGTATCTTTTGGAGTCCAGACAATTCAACACTATCTTGGGATGAGTGAATATCAGCCTGTTTCCTGGAAGATTACCTGGTGAGATGATGGGAGAAAAGCTGCTAGTTTTTAGAGGGCTATATTTAAACTGCTATGTCAACTTCTTAACGAATCTCAGATGATTTATTTCTATGTTGCTATAATATCTAGGAAGGAAAGATATTTTATGCAGTTCTAAGGGTAACAGTAGTTTCTTTCCAAGATGTTACTTTTGGTCTCAGAGTTAATGTTTGTTCATATAATATATTTAGTGACCTTTAAAAGGGCCATAAAATAAAGTAGAGTCAGGACACCTGGCTTCTGTGGCTCCCTATTACTGAACATATATTTGTAGGCAAATCCTTAATTCTGTACCTGTTGTGGAGGTAGCAACACCTATCCAGCTTCCTTCATAGCCTCCCATTTAAAGGGATAAAATGAAAAATATTTACATACCTTGAAAGTTCTGAGGGTCCCAATGGGAAGCAAAGCATGGACTTTTTGAACAGAAAGCCCCAAATTTGAAATTTAACTTTGCTGTTTATCACCTGTCTGGGCAAATTTCCTAAACTCTATGTCTTGGCTACTTCATCTGTAAAGTGGGCCCAAGCCAGTCCCTACCACATAGGTTACTTGTGAGAACCAAGGGGACTATTCTGCCTAATTATAAGATAAGGAAACTGAGGCCCTAGTTGGTAGTGTCTTACCCAAACTGATTCATCAACAAACACTTACCGAGTTATTCCAAGGAGTGTGCATGCAGGGATTCAAAAGCTACTGCTGAAATTACAGTGCTGCCTCAATTCTTAAGAATACTTTTTCTTTTTAATTGAGAGCTCTTTCTGCTCCTTTATTTCAAGAGGAATTGTCATATTGCTGACTCTTTCTTGTTTATTGGCTAATGACTCATTCATGAGTTATCTAAGCCTCCTGTTCCTTCTTTCTTTCCCTCTTCTGCCATCTCTATCATGGAGCCATTTCCTTTCTGCTAGGATTTCTGGATATTTTGCAAGAGTGGTGAGTGACAGTGAATTAACTCCTTGTTAGCGGCCCTGTCTCTGGGGAGGCAAGACTCACCCCACTGCTGCTGATCGATAAGAAGATGACAATCTCTGCTTCTTTAAAAGCCTCCACTGCTCTGACTTCCAGATTGCAACTTGCCTCATTCTGCTCTAATTGTTCCCTCTTTGCTGGATCCTCTCCCCAGGCAAACCCCTAAAATGTTAGTATTCCTTGGGGATCTGCCCTTGGTCTTGGTCTTCTCTTTTTATGATCATATATAAGCTTGTGTCCTCAGTTACCATCTACCTGATAGTGACTCCTAAGTCCATTTTCTTTCACAGTGAGTCTCTGAACCTCCAGGTCCAGATGGCCCTTGAACATCTCTGCCTGAACCATCCAGGCACGTCAACGTGTGTCCAAAAATGAGCCTGCTGTTCCTCCAGTTCACACACCCCACACACAGTTCCTTCCTCCCATAGGCTAATTAATCTGTCATTCTCAACCCCTAGATCATGCTCCATATCCATCCAGTTTTCAAATCATTTGCATTTTATATTAAAATACCTCTTTCCTGGGCCTGTTTCATATCACTAATGCAGTTACCCCAGTTCAGCACTCATCTTTTTTCTTCCTGTCTCCTAATTTCTCTCTGTGGCCTGATTCTCTCCATTTGATCTAATCTGCTCTCTGTCTTCTGCTAGAGATAATTTACAAAACCAATGTTTATCTTTGTTGATCTTCTATTAGGAAGATTTTTCTAGATCCTAATTTTCTACAAAAGATACACCCATACACACAATTTCCAGGATTAGAACTCCCACATCTGTCCACCTTCTCCACCAGTAGTGTGCAGGCCATTATGTTCCAATCACAGTAAACTTGCCACCTTCTCCCAAGGGCTTACCCTAAATGACATAGGTGATTTTCTCTTCCAAGGCCCTGCCCATACCTCTCATCTTCCCTTCTCTTACAACTCCCTCAAGTTCCCTCAAGTTAGCCTTTAAGAAAGACAAAGTTCCTTCTTCTGTGCATTCACAGCACTATATTTATAACTTTATATTGTGATATCTTTATATCAGGACATTGAGCTCATCAAATTGGAGAACTTTTTTATTTCAAAGACCCTATTACATTGGAAAATGCCTCACCCACAGAAGGAATTCAATATTTATTGAATGAATGCACTTATGATTATTATTAAGATTTACAGTCTTATTTATTATTCTATTTGCATAGTACAATATTCAATTGTTGATAATCACTTACTAAATAATTCACTTAATGCCCCACAAACTAACAAAAAGAGCCTTCATATATGGCCTTGATATCACATCAAGATGTTAACCTTTTAGAATTAGGATTTCAAAAATATTTGTGTACCTTATGGCTTTAAGCAACTTCTAAGTCTCTCTAAAGTTTATCTAACTTTAATTCATTTAAATTGTTTTAAAAAGTAATCATTATACTTAAGCTAATCTGACACCAAATTTCTAATTATTGCATGAGATCTAAAGATAGCTGAAGACAGAAAGAAAGAAGGAGCTCCTACCCTTTGCAATAGCATGGATGGAGCTGGAAAGCATTATGCTAAGTGAAATAAGCCAGGCAGTGACATACAAATACCATATGATCTCACCTTTAACAGGAACCTAAACAACAAAACAAAGAAACAAGCAAAATATAGTCAAAGACACTGAAATAGAGGACAGGCTGCAGTGACCAAAGGGGAGAGGAGAGGGAATTTCAGGGGAGAATGGGAAGGGTTTACAGGAACAAATATAAAGGACACATGGACAAAAACTAGGGGGGAGGTGGTAATGGGAGGGAGGTGGGGAGGGATGGATGGGTGGGCTGGAATGGGAGTAAAGGGCAGAAAACTACTTGAACAATGATTAAAATAAAATTTTAAAAAAAGATAGCTGAAGACTATAAATCTAAATGTATTCCAATAAATGGATAGAATGAAGTCCGAGCACCATAGTTGGAGGAAGTAGTGCATATATGATGCCACAGAAAAGGAAGAAACAAAAGAATTTTAAAATTTAATTGAACCAATTATATTTATATATATATTACAATGCTAGTGTTAGAAGTTGAATGATACATTCATATGTTGGTTTTATAAAAGTATCATGGCATGCAGTTGTCCAACATGGTGCCTAGAGCTAAGGAAACAGTACTAATAATTGCAATAAGTAATAATAACTGCAATAACATCTATTGGTCACTTATCGTGTGCTAGGTGCTGTGATAAGTAGACATGAATCACTTAATCCTCCCAGCATCTCTGTAGCACAGTTCCTGTTCTCCCTCCGGCTGGCGGACGGGCGAGACGAGTCTCGCTGGAGGAGCCCACAGACGACGAGTTTTAGAGCTCTTTGCGCACAGGTCTGACCGACTGTTCTGTGTTCCGTCAGTGAGTGCTTTTTAGGCATCTTGATGTTACACTAATTAGTAAGTAATTGACGAGTCATTTGGTACATTTGTATGAACTGTTTTTGACACATCTGAAATGATAAGGCATCTGACATATGCTGTAGTTGTTAATGAGAAGAAAAGAGAAACAAAATTCATTGAGAATCATCGAAGTTAGGTGTGGTTAACTATTAGTTAACTATAACACTAGTTTCCTTTAAAGTCTGCTTTAATCTCACAGTCTTGAGCATTTATTGTAAAATATGCCTATATGTGTTTTCTGGACCCAGAACTTCTTCTTGGGTAGAATTGTAAGAAAAACTATTTCTTTGAAATTGAAAATTACTAAAAATGAGCACTAATTTATTATTTAAGCACAGTGTGAGATTCTGAGGTCTGCTACTGGATGTGGGAAATACAGTTTTCTGTTGGAGGGTAATTTTAAAAATATTTGGTAGTAGGTTCTGTGAGTACTGTTCAGGTGTGAATGTACTCAGAATAATCACAATTTAAAAAGCCTAAATATTTTATAATGCCTTTTGCCAGGTAATTACCTTCAGAATATCTGTCCAGCACAGTATGTGACAAGCAACCAATAAAGAAAAAAATTACTTTTTCTTGATATGTGATCTCCAGAGTCAATTTATGTATAGTAAATGAAGATGGAGCTGAGTTTATTCAATGATTTGAGGGACATAAAAAATGCTCTCCTGTCCCAAAAAACTTTGCCATAAAAAAAGAAAAAGAAAGAAAGAAAGGTTATGGGTTTTAAAGGTTTTCAAGTCTTTGGTTGCTCTCTGTCAACACAGAAATATCCCTGGGAGAGGTAACCCTTTGTGCCTTTATCACATTCCTGGGTAATCAAACTGGCCAGCTGCCAAAATGCAGAATCCCAGGCCTACTCTCAAAAATTCTGATTTGATGGGTCAGAGGCCCAGTAATCTGCATTTTAACAAGCACTTTGATGATTCTGACTTCGAGAGTCTTCTGGACAACACTTTGAAAAACCTTTGACTCAATGGATGATTAGGATAATTAACAACTAATTATTAACTGGTCACATTGAAGCAAGAGTAAAAGAAAAAGAGAAAAGTTACCAAACTCAAAATTTATCTTGTTTGGACCCTGCCTGAATTCTCAGGTTTATTTGAACTTTATTACTTTAAGTATCAACAGGTGAAATAAATGAAACACGAGCTCTTTCACTGACTGTAAAAACTCAAGGAAAGGGAAAAATGACTTTTGTTTGTTTCCAAATGGTTCTGTTTAATAGCCCCACAAATCAGTGCTGAAATGCTAAAATTTTAGAGCAGAATGTACAAAACGTTCTTGAATTATATTTTGTTCTTGGGTGCCAGGCACATTGGGTTTGTATCACAAAACACTGAAATAATAAAAAGCAGGTTCCCTGTCAAGTTTCTTTCGCAACTGGGAAACTAAGAATTGATGTATTTTTCAAAGAATTTTGACAAAATAACTGCCATAGATGAGGGGTGAATCCAGTGCCCTCACTATACATTGAATGAGATAGAGATGGGGGTAGGGTGGAAATACTATTTAAGGAGATAGTAGGTAACAAATTAGGCTAATAATACTTTTTACGATTTGTGGCAAATAAATCTCTTTATAAAAAGTTACTGCAGATAAAATTTGGCCTGTTGTTAAGACAAGCTTGTTCCATGTGATGGAGACTCTGAGTTTGGAAGCTTAGAAAAAACCTTGCAAGAGTGCTAGTGTGGAGAAAACAGGAAGACAACTTCCTCTCTGAACATACACCATTTCCTGGGGAGGAAGTGAGGACTTTTTTTTTTAAAGTTCTTTGTTGACTCTGTAACAGAGAGGCATCTATTTAGTGATGACTATATCTGTTTATACAACCAGGACATCAACCTTTAAAATATATGTAATCCTGAAAGTACCTTCTCTATTTGATAATGGCAAAGTTCAAAGCCCTTGTATTACAGGCATACCTTGTTTTATCCTGCTTAATTTCATTGTGCTCCATAGAAGTTGTCTTTTTTACAAATTGAAGGCAGACCCTTTTCCAGCAAAATGATTACAACCCACTTTATTGCAGTTGTGCCTCCCCCACTGTCTCCAAGGTGCGCCTGTAGCTGGTTTGGAATGTGTTGTATTTTATGATCTCCATTGATTTACTCATAGCCAAGCACATACTGCTGGGCAGTTTTTAAGGGACAGCAGTTAAGCACCACCCTATAAAGTGGATTTCAGCACTGCTTTTATTTTAAATACAGTGGCATGTCCTGAGGCAACATCACCACCTAGCACACAGAGCAACAAGGGGATGGGTATTGTCCAGTGTACCAAGACCCACCCTCAACAAACACCTGCTTTGTATGTGTAGGTAAAAAGAGGCAACAGCCTCAGCCAGTGATGTAGATTAGCATAATCTGTGATGCATTTGGTATGTGGGATATCCATTAGCTGAAACTTGATTATAACCAACTTCAATTAAGGATGAAGCAATAGCATTAAGGTGACCACAACTTACTAACCAATTTGGGAAATGGTGAGCGCAAACCAAGAACCACTAGAACAGCATTGAACACTGACTTTTAAATAGTACCTTTAACATTCTATTGAATGTGGGCAGAATTTGCCCTGTAACCTTCTGGGGGCTGAAAAGATGAGCCAGTGAATAAACTGCAATGACATCCTTGGCAGCACAGTGTTACAGCAGAAAGAGCACACCACAAAAAGCAATGCTCAGAGTTCCCCCAAAGCCATAGATTTCCAGATTACAACAGAGAACTCTAACTGGTGCAATTACAAGAAAACAAGCCCCTTTATTGGGGGCAGAGTAAATCTCTTGTGAAAACAGAAGAGCAGTGGATTTAACATCTTTCCTTAAGTTACCTTGGAAGAATGTTGTGGTTCATTCTTACTGTGTTTTTTCAGGAGGTTGGAAGGTTTGTTCAGGATCTTTCCCTCCCCCTTTTTTTTTTTTTATCTCATAACGCTTCATGATCTATATAAATCGTGTCTTTTATTCAGCAAACTTAAAGTTCTAGAAAATTCTTTCTAAAACCATATGTTTTGCCAGTGTTCCTTTTTATACCTTTATTATTTCTAGGAATTTCCAAAGTATTTAATAAATAATATTTTGGTGGCAGAGTTGCTCCAGGACACCCGAGACAGCCCTTGTTGCCTGGCCTATACAGCCCACTGTATGTGAATGTGGCGTTTTCAGGCCAGAATAAAAGAAAAAGCACCTGCATTCTTTTACTTTCAGTCTAAGGAGGACAGAATGAAATGGATTACTTGGAGACTCCTGCCTGCTGGCAATTTCAGTATTCCTACAATAATAAAAGCTTTCCGGCAGAACTCCTGACTTTACTCTTATATTAATACTCACTGATCACCACAATTATCCATTTATCTGAAATAAGCTAAGTTTTAAAAACATACAAGCTAAATTGTCTAGATTGTTTTCTGTGTTCACAAACCATATTGAAAAGATTAAGCAACTATTTCTGGGTAGCCTATAAGAAACTTCATTGCTTAACCTGCTCAGTAAAGAATATTAATTCAATCAAAACACAAATTAGATATTTAGGACCAGAAAGCTCATGTAAGTTACTGTTATTAACAAAAATATCTATTTTTCTTTAGTCATGTAAATAAATCTTGTTTCCCCTTAAATGTGTAAAAATCTTCTGTTGAGGACTTACATAGAAAACCTGAACAGAATACCTGAAGGATCAAAAACAAAATGTAGCTTTGTTACCTTTTAGGGATCAAGATGTCAATGTCCATCTGTTTTTGCTCGAAACCAGAAATCGGAGCTATTGCAAAAGGAGGAACAAAGAAGGCAGGGGTGGAAGGAGGGAGGCAGATCTTTTACCTCTAAGGGGAAAGGGTAAAATGGGGTTTTGATGGCAGAACCATCTCCACCCATCAGCCAGGAGAAGAATAGAATGCAGCCCCTCAGGAGCAGTGACATTTGGGTTTTTGCAAGGGGGATCATCCAGCTGCCGTGTGAATTCAGGCTGTGAACCACAGTGAGTGCCGTAGGCTTTAGTCTAGGTGTATGTCTACCCCAGCCTGATGCTCGGGCACATAGTGTCAGTCGGTACAAATTGGTAAAACTGAGTTACACTTAGCTTGAGCCTCTTGAAGGGAGTGACCATGTCTTATTTATTTGTATTTGTATTTCAAATGAAGTGCCTGAAATATCCTAGACACTAGACACTGAAGGTATGTTTAATAATGAAACATTTATAGAGCTTCTGCAATATACCAGACATCATGTTAAGGCCCGCGGGATGGTCCCTGGGAGTTCACGCAGTCTTGTAGATGTGATTAAATGAAATATATTGGTAGGTCTGTCCTATTAAAGTACTCTGAATAATCGTCACTAACAAAACAATAAATGGCAAGAATTAGGTCAGTACAGTAATTGCTCAAAGAACAATTCACAGATTGAGCATTCACTTATGTGGCAACCATATGGTTATGCATTTCCCCGTGTTGACATACTGTAAAATTCACACATTATATAAAAAGAAATCACACCAGGAAAGTACAGGCTAATATAAATAGTAGAGTGAAAAACACATTACTGAAGTTTACTGCTTAGTAACAGATTTACAGATTTGAGCTTCTGATTTTTAAGAATTCCATTGATGCCAATTTTGAGAAACCCAATCAATGTAAGAAGAAGGAAGGATAAAAAAGAAATGAAACGCAGTAGAAAGCGATGAGAGGCAGGGAAGTAACTGATTTAATTTAGCTGCAGCTAACATTAAAATATATAAAATCTCTAATGCCCACCTTGGCAGGGAGCCAGGAGGCCTGGGTCCTTCTTCTTTCTCTGCTACTAAATTGCTATAATGAATTTCAGCAGATTTCCTCACCTGTAACATGAAGGCGGTGAACTATTTCTGATATGAATTGTGGTTTTAAAAAAAAATCTAGGGTATTTTCTGAGACCTTTTGATGCATGTGCTTTCATCTTTACAAACATATCAGTAGAATTATAGACCCGTAATTCAGTGACCTCTTTATTATCCTGAATATAATTAACTCGATAATACAGGTAGGGCTGTGTCAGCAATTCCTTAGTAATACCTCTTTCCAAAGGATAGCTCCTCCTCACTCTCCTTAGTTCTTATAACACTTTCTCATATTTCTGTTATAGGCCTTGCCTGGAGCAATGTATTTTTGTCTCCTAGGTCTTTTGTCCACACTAGATTCTGAGGTCCCTGAAGGCAGACAGGTTGACTTACTCATCTTTCAGAGTCCCTGCCAAGTACAGGGATTGGCACATAGTAAGTGCTCAGTGATGCTGGGGGAAACAGAAGGCAGCAGGAAAAGAGAAAGACCACATATGAGATGGGTGGACTCCATAGAAGAAGCCATAAGCATGAGTCTACAAGAGCTGAGCAGGGCTGCTGAGCACAGGACATTGAGGACATCACTCATTCACAGGGTCCCCAGGGATCAGATCTGACTCAACTACACATGGCTCACAGAGGACTGAATAAATATTGAATAAATATTTAATCAACTTAGTTAGGAAATTGAATATTTGGCATATGTTTCAGATAACTTCTCTTTGCCCCTCTGGATCTATCTCTGCCCTTTTTCACCCTGCTCTGGCAGAAAGTTCTTGATCCTTTCAAGGCAGCTGTGTTTACAGGCCTCTCTCCTTCTTGGTTCCAGGAACTTCTTCCCCCACCAGTCCATAAGGCCTGGGGATGGTGGCAGCATAGCTATTAACCCTGGGTTCCTGCTCTCTCCCTTGGGAGTCCCCTATACCTACCTCTACCTCAGTCATTAATTCTCAGTCCCGTCACAAATTATGTGACTTGGAATGCACCGACTATTTCTTGTCAGGACCCTTGCTAATCCAGTAGATAAGAAAGGAAAAAGATTTCAGTGTAAAATGTGTCTTTGCACTTATATCATTGAGAATTACCACACTGAGTTCTTTGGTAAACCTTTCAATAAATAGATCTTTGTGTAGACTGTATTTTTATACACAGTTGACCCTCACTGGTTCACTCATTCCTCAGTATGATGTTACAGATTCATTTCAGTATCTACACCACAGAGGCAGTTTGTGTTTGAGTTGGTAATTACTTATGTTTACATTTGGTCCTTGGTGTTCAAATATATTTTTCTGTGACTTGTGACCTCTTTCATTGCAATATAGTGTCTCAAGAGAAAAGGACCAAGCAGTTTTATGGCTAACTGATATCTGAAAAATATCTGGATATGAACATGAATATGAATTATGAATTATGAATATGGTCTAGTAAATATAGAGCCAGGTCTGACAACAAACATTCTGTACAGGCCTCTCTCCTTCTTGGTTCCAGGAACTTCTTCCCCCACCGTAAGGCCTAATTTGATAGGACTTGTAGTATTCTTTTCAAGAGCCAGCAATTCTTAAGGAAGTATATAACCAGTTGGTTAGTATATTCATGATGAAATCATTATAAGAATCATTAAAATGTCCATTCTTTCCAGAGTGTTAAACTTATTAGTTTAGGCAATGGTCCAAATGCCATTCCTTGATCATTGATATATAAACACCATGAAGTCAGAGAATTTTTTATTTTGCATTCCACTGAATCCTCAGTGCTGAAAACATAACCTGGATTTAGTAAGTGTGTGATAAATATTTGTTGATTAAATGAATATATTGGAATGTGGTTATATTATATTGTTGTCTTTTGTGTTTTTACAATTGTATTGTCAGTCATAGATGATAAAAAAGACAATTTGAATTCATATTTTCAGTAGATATTTTTTGCATTCCTACTCTGTTCAAAGCACTGAATTAGGTGTTTCCTTTGGGAGTTCACATTTGACAAGTTAAAAAAATAACCTCTAGAACACAACCTAGTGTTTGGTGGCTGCCATCTCAATGGCTTTTTCTTTATGTCAAAACATCTTTGCTCAAAGCAAGCCTTTACTTCTCCCTTCCCTAGTTCTGATTCTGCCAGCTTTGCAGAAATATATCAAAGCAATTAGCACTTTCCTTAGAATGCCTGACTCTTCTCTGGGATTCCATGGCTGATGACCATGTTGCGTCTTTCATGCGGACCTGATCTCTCCAATAAAAGTGTTGGAAAGCTATTCCTGCTGGAATGATTTCTTTCCACCCCATCCACAATGGTGGAAAACAGACTCTTCCTCCTTGTCTGTGATTCACATGAGGCTCCCACGGTGCCATGGTTCCCTTAGAGATTTTCCCAGGTCCTCTTCTAAGGACTTTTATGTGACTCCAGTTGATTTATATATCAAAGTTATACAGACTTTTATATTCATAGATGCTTTGATTTATTCTCAAAACTGTTTTACTGATTTGACTGCACATAGGTCCTTGTTGTGAGTCATTCTTATGAAGGAGCCCTAGTAGCTTCGCAACTTGGAACATATTTAATAACACTCCGAACTTGAGTAATTGTTTCTCAACCTAAATAAACTTCTGGAGGGTGCAGAGTTTATAAGAGCAAGATACTGTTATAATTGGTGAGTTCACATTCCCTTTAGGCAATTAAATATCCTCTTTCTCTTTTTCCCCTTCTTCCTTCTTCTTCTCTTTCTTCTCTCCTACTCTTTCTCCCTTTTTTCCTTGAGTACCCAGAAATCCACTTCCCTTTGTTAAGATTCACATTTACATGGTGGAGAGAAATGTTTTATAGATCCATCAATTGGGTACAAATAATTATTCTAAGTAGTTACACAGAACTATCTATGTATTGCTCTGAAGAATTCATTCATGAAAATACTTTACAACATATTTTCAGATTTTATGCCATAAGCAAAAGAGGCCTTTATTATCATTTTTATTTTTTAAAAAGACAAGAAAAAAAAGTCTTTTTCTTTTCAAAACTGGCAAAAGTCATTGTAATCATATGAAACATTACTTCCAAATCACAAAACCAAAGAAATTCAGAAGTAGAGCTTACCATCTTGATTTTGTTTCTGTTACATGGAATTGTCTTTCCTATTTTTTCCTCCACTGTCACCTCTTTGCTCATGTCATGTGAGTAAGAGATGGTGCCATTACCCTCTGACTGCTTTTTACTCTGGTGCTTTCCCTCCTGAAATGGCCATTTTCAGTTAGACCTCAGTGCTATCTCAGCGTTCCTCCACCCCTATTTTCCCCACCTCAGACACACTTTGCATCACTGCCGCTGTGAACTCATCAGAGTCCAGAACCCCTTGAGATGTCAGCAGGAAGAGATGATAGAGTGAGAAAGAACCAGGGCCTGAAGGAAATGAATTGCAGGAGTGTCACTGTGGGGAACACACTAACTTAGGACATCTTTCTCTGATGAAATCTGTCGGGCTCTTAGTTTTCCAAATGTGGGAACTTTTGTGCTTGTTTTCCTCTTAGGCACAGGATAATTCCCAAAAGAGATTCCATTCATTCCTCATAGAGAAACAGAAGAAAAAGAATGAAGTCAAGCTGATAGATTGTTAGGAGAATTGTGTTTATTTTGAGATCTGATTCAAGAAATGGACGTGGAAGTACAGCTAGTCCAAGCTAGAGCCTATCCATTTGCAAGCTGCCCATGTAGAGCCCAACCAGGCATTCGTCTGGACAGGGAATGTTACGGTTATCTAGAATGCTAAATAGGCTGATAAGTATATACATACAGACTAATTATCAGCAAGTCATTAATTAGGGTCAAGTGTACACTATTATTGTGGCTAATTTTTTATTTGTTTGATCTAAGGTTTTTACTGTCTTTAATAGGAGGTAACAATATAACTGAATCCCTCAGATATGTATGAAGTACTCACACTCTTATTTCTTAACTTACCCAGGTTGATTCCTAGCCAGGAATCCTTCCCCTCCTTATCCCTCAAGAGATAGTTTACAGTAATGCTTTCTTTATGCTAACAAGTGGCTCCCTTCCATATAGAACTAGAAGCTGAACCATGCTGAATGAAATGGTCAGTCTTCATTTTGGCATTAGTCCAATTTGATAAAGTGTAGAGCAACTTTTGCCTTCATTATTTTACTCATCTTTTATAGAAAACGTGGAGACTTCTGGGTGGGTTTGGCTTTCTGCCAATTAATGTTACCACTGTTTTCCTGTGATACATGTTCACATGAGTCAACAGAAACCTTTTGACTAAGCAGAGTCAGATTTAGCAAGACTGCATGCATCAAGGTACTGGATATGGGGAAAACAAGAACGAGAGGGGCAGTGAGACTTCAGACAGAAGCCCTGACAAATAGGTTCCCAAAGCAGTGGAGTCACCAGAGCCCCACACGTCTCCCATCTCCCCAGACAAGTTCTGTGTGATGGACAGATAAGGAAGCACTTGGTGTTGTCATCACTTGCTCATAGACTCGCAGCCCCAGGAGAATCTGGCACCTGGATCTTAGCGAGGATACAGCTTCTGAGGAATGAGGCCACAGCCCAGGGCCTCGTGTCATCTCTCCTTGAAGTCAGCCTTCCTATGGAGATCCTTGGTGATTTTTTAACATATCATTCCAGTGAAGGCATCATGGTAAATTAACTTCATGGAAAAACAAGAAGAGAAGGCTAGAAAGCATTTGGTAACACTGGGGTTATAAGAGGAGCAAATTCTTAGGCCGTGTTAATAGCAATCAGTTACCAAAAATAGGAATGTGTATCAGTTAGACTTAGCTTTGGTTGTGAGTGACAAAAGTACAAAATAACGGTAAGTTAAACAACAGAAACGCTTACTTATTTTTCTTGTAAAAGGAGCCCCAAGGTGTGGCCCAAGAGAGGAAGACAGTTCAGTGTCAAAGATCTACCTTCCTTCTCTCTTGCTGTTCTACCAGTTCCACATGTGGCTTACACATGCTGGGACAAGGTGGCTGCGAGAGGTCCAGTCAGGAGGAGGGCGGGGGTAGCAGCAGCAGCAGCAGCAGCAGGGGCTGCCCCTCTCCTTAAGGACTCTACCTGGAAGTCACATATAATACTTCCATGCAAATTATGGTCACATGGTCACTCCTAGCTGCAGGAGTGGCTGGAAAGTACAGCCTTTGTTTGGGGTAGTTATGTGACCAGCCAAAAATCAGGAATGGCAAGACTAATGAAGGGGAGGCTGAGTACTGTTCTCCTTTCTGGAACTTTGCCATGCTCTCCCCATTTTCCAGAAAACTAGTGATCTCTCCATGAGATGTGAAAGGCCATCTCTACTCTGCCTTGTTCACAGCACACTTAGGGTACATTTTTCACTTCCAAAAACCACACTAGGGAAAAAAAAATAATATATTATATTATATATATATATATGAATTCAGAGGTAAGTTATCAGGATTGTGTGAGGAGTGGGACCCTTCATCTAGCCCAGTGCTGGTTAAAAGAATTGAGTGGAATATGTTATATGAAGAAGGAGGGAACTGGTGATATTTAGCCAGAAATTTACTCCTTTCTCAGAAAACACATAGGGAAGACATGACACCTGACTCAGAGCATTTCAAGAGCTGATGGGTATGTTCCCTGTTGGTAGAATTGTAATATGACCCAAGTCAATGAGGCTGACTTGAGGCAGTATGTAAAGAGCATTTTCTGATACTCAGAGAAGCCCTGAGATTGAGTGAGCTAGGCCTGGGGAGAGTGACTTTTCTGTGGTCAAGGGGATTGAATCAATGGCTGCAGGGTCAGTCGATAGCCTTTTGACATGTCATCCTGCATCTTGTCTTACCAACCACTCCAGGCCGCTCTTCACATTGTCACTGGTGATCTTTTGAAATACAAAACAGATCATAGAACTTTCCAGATCAGTCTTTCTCAGTGGCCTCCCATTGCCATCTACCATCCAGTTCCTCTTGACCTGGTCTTGGCTTACTCCCTCTGAGTCTCCAGACAAAATTTCCACTTCCTCAATTGTGCCACATTTCTCTTCCTTCTGGAACGCCACCCATGTTGTCCCTCTTCCACAGCCCTCTTCTCCATACTCACTCTCACATTTTCCCTGGCTCACTCCTACGTGTGCTGAGTCATCACTGCCTCTCTGAAGTCTCCTCCCACCCCACCCCCCAGAAGGGAGTTTCCCATAGCTTCTGTCACCTCCCTCAGCATGGCCATCACTGCAATGACTGCAGGGGATTATTTAATGATCTGTCTTTCTAGCTAGACTCTAAGTTCCCTGTAGGCAGAGTCTGGTATCCTCAGACTTAGCATACTGCCCAGTGCATAGTAGGTGACTGACAGCAATGCGGAACAGTATGGATGGTATTCAAGCATCAGCTGAGGGGAGGCCCAGGTTAAGGATGAGGCAGAAGCAGTAGAGGTAGGAGAAATGAAGAATGGAACACAAACAAAGGAGTGTGGGATGGAGATATATGAAAGAATTGCTTCTCAGTGGTCACTTGGATTGCCTGCCAGCCCCCAAAGAGTCAGAGAAACTATTAAAGTGGAATTTGAAATACTAGCTCTGTTAATGGAGGTCAGAATCATGGAGACCGGATTTACAGCTCCAAGAATTGACCCAGAATTATTTTCTATTATTCAAAATTAGTTATGTTGAAAGAGGGGCAAAGGGCTTCTTATTATATAGACTATTGCTAATGTGTTCCTGGACTTAAATCTTGTTTGGTTTTTGTCTCTTCTGGAGAATGTGACGATGAATCTCACTGAGTAGGGCAGCCCTCACTGGGCCACACCAAGAGCAGAATCTGCATGTGAGCAACTTTGGCCTCCCAGACCTCAGTGACCTGGGCTGACCATGCATCTCTGCCATTCCTTGGGGAGATTTTTCCAAGCACAGAATAAACTCCTATCCTCAAATATTTATTGCCATTTGCTTCCTGGTGCTTAACTTTCTACATTTAGAGATGAGGTCTCAAACACAAGAATAACACTCTGATTTACATTTGCATAGAGACAGTGTTGGGTCCTGTTCAGAAAGAAAAGACTATTGGGCTCTAGAAAGTATGGATGGGGAGGGGGAAAAAAGAGGAGTTTGAGACAGGAGAAGCTAAGAGTTAATTCTGAGGAGGCTGAGCAGGCAGAGGGTAAACTATATTTAAATTATAATTTTGCTTAGCCTTATTTACCCCAAACATAAAAGACAGGAACAATTTCTTGTCTGGGGCTGAGGTGGCAGTGACCTAGGCATGGACCTCCTGCTTCTGGCCTGGGGGTGGGGCATTCTCTGTTTTCCGCTTGAGTGCTGTGGGGTTCTCTACCTGGCATTGCCCTTAAATGGGTGAGGCACACAGCCCTACATCTGCATTACCACTGGCCAGCCTCAGTGGCCGGCTCCTGCATGCTGTTTCGTTGCCCAGGTCTCCTTTCCTTGGTGTACAGAGACCATCAGAAAGTAGAAGGGGCAAACAGCATAGCATCTCCCTGAGAGGACTTTTATGCTCAAGCAGCCCAGAACAGCGGACACCTTGCAAAAGAGTTTTTAAATAGAGCCCTTTCCCAAGGCTGATAGGAAATAACTAACTTCTCCTAGAATGAGAATCACCCTCCTGGCATGAACTATTAATTTTCTGAATTGCTGCAAGAAAACATGCGAACAACAGTCTGATTGTCTCCTCCATTTTTGTTCAAAAAGGCATAACGTTGCTAATAATGTGGTGTGTACAGAGCATTAATTAACAATAGTCACTTTTTTATTATACTTATATTTACCCTCCAAAAATTTAATTGATCTTTTTTAAATGCTCAGCATTAATCTTTTGTGCAAGGGTATATGCGGTAAAATTATGCCTTTTAAAATGTATAGATGATCAGAGAGGTTTAATTCTCTAGACAGATACAATGACAGTGTTTCAGTTCTATAAACAAAACCTGCTGTACAATGAATCATTAACCTACTTGCTTTAGGGGGAGAGAGAGAGAGAGAGAGAGAGAGGGAGGGAGGGAGAGAGGGGGGGGAGAGAGAGAGGGGGGAGAGAGAGAGAGAGAGAGAGAGAGAGAACTCTTTTGTAACTTACTGTTAACCAGCAAGAGAGGAAAGGTGGCAGAGCTTTAGACGGTTTTTGCTATTTAAAAATTGGCAGTAGTTTGATAAGGGTATAATTTTTAAATATACTCCTAATACGCCCTTTTCAGGTACACGAATCAGGACCCCACCTTTTTATTAAGTCGAGTGTAGTTGTCATCCACACTGAGGGTGTGAATGTCCCTGTTAGTCCGCACAAGTTTTCTCTCACTTCATTGGATCCTAGTCAATCATGCCTCTCTCTTTGTCTACTTTCTGCCTGTACGTTTGGTAATAGAGATTAGTCATAATTCTCTTGGTGAAGCTGACACCCAGAAAGCACAAACAATTCACATTTAGTTTTCTGAGCGTTTGAGCTGATGAAAGAAAAGTGCTGATCTTCCTCTGTACTTTACAACTGAAGGAAATGGAGAACTCCACCTGGGCCCTTCCTGTGAGCCCACCCTCTGAGCTTTCCTCCTTTGGCTGCTAATCCCCTTTGGGTGCCCCTGCACTGGAGCTCCAAGCTCGATCAAGTAGTGAGCTGAGGTGCTTTGTAAACATAGGTAAAATCGAAGAGACCACTGTGGCTGGTTCTGTGGCTGCAAATGCTCTTATACTAATCATATTTTTATCAGGGAATCACCAGATTTTACAGGGCTTTGCACAGATTTGGTATATTTTTACATTTGCATGCATGAATGATCGCTAGCATGACTGGTGGTTCTATCAGAGGTCAGGACAGTAGAGAAAAAAGTTTAAAATGGAAGGAAAGCACAAGATAGAAAGATTTGTTTTTTATTTCTTGGATATCTACACTGTTCAGATTATTTAGCTTTTTAAATTTTATTTCCACAGAAAGAATCAGGAAAAAAAGTTCAGGGTCTGAATATTTTTACTCTCCTGTTTCCCAAGCAAACATATGTGTCACAGAATTATTCTCCTTAGGAATTATTCTCCTTAGGAATTCCTATTCTCCTTAGGAATTTTAAAGCATTTTAATTCTAAATATAAAACAGTGTTTCTTTAAATGTCAGAGAAGCTGGAGAGGTTGAGGGGCAGGGAGGAATCAGGAATTAAAACTCAGAAGCGTTCCAGTTCCCTTCGGTGTCTTTACTTCATGAGAATAAAGGGAGGGAAAGAGTCAATGGAATCAGCCCTATAGCAACATTTTTCCCCAAGGAATTTTGTATTTAGTTCTTGTGCTGTTGGCTAATAAAGAAGAGAGACACATTTAGCTCACCTGAACAAAAGAAAGCAACATTTCAAAATATGGTTCTTTTAGTTGCAGATTTTCTAGATTTTATCTCAACCAACTCCAGGTTGTAAACTAAGGAGAACAAATTATTTAATGCAAACAAATTTATTTTCTCCTTGACATTAGATGCTTTGCATTAAGGTAACTTAGTTTTTGCTCAGACAAAATGAAACAAAGGAAATTATCTGGAGAATTCCTTAAACTCTAACCTGTAAACTCTCACCTTTAATTTGACTATTCAGATGTAAGTTTCAACTATGTACACAAAGTATTACCAGTGAAAACACTGGGACTGAAGTGAGCCATTACTGAAATAACTGAACAGGTCTAGTTAATCCATACTGCCCCACCGCCCCCTGCCCCCCCACCCCTACTGTGTCAGCCAGACCTCCAATTCCATTGACCATTTGTTTGCATGAGTTTATTGAACTGACCACCTGGCCTGCCATTACAGAGCCTTGGTCTCTCTTTTATTTCTGTGACTCAGTTTTTCGTTTCTTATCTTGCAGGCAGTTCTAGATGGTTCATCCTTTGATAGATAGACCTGTGCTTTGTCTCAGCTGGTTCCACTTAGACGAACAGTAGGGGTGTAAAAAGATGCTTGGGTGCAGATAACAAGAGACTTGGATCCTACCCCCTCTGGGGACTGTCCCCTCTGCAGACACAGCTACAGTGAGAATTAGAAAGGAAAACAAAAAAGAGGGGAAAAAACACATGGTGGAATTTGTTAGCTGCTTTTGTTTTGTCTCTTAGGTCGTAACTTAGGCTGTAAAAGCAGCAGGTCAACATAGTATATGCAGACACCTGCAATGGGGAGATTGTCTGGTTCAAATACATGGATCAGCCACATATCTGTTCCTCATATTTTATTTTTATTTTTTTAAAAAAAGGATAAAGACCAATGAAAAATGAAGCATCTTGCTCTTCAAAGAGAGATTTTCATTGTGTTACAAAGGTGAGTGCTTCATTTCAAATTAGTAAAGACATTGCTGCTTTGTGTATGTTCCAGAAAATATAATTTGTCTTCTTGACTTCCCAGGATGAGCTGTTTTATTGCTTTTTTTTTCTTGTTTCTGGAGCTAAGCATGTTATACTAATAGGGTAGTTCAAAAAAAATTATCAGCAAGTCTTTATCGTGCTGTTCTGCCCAGTGAATTCTGCAGTCAGATCAAATTGACAGTGTCTTTCTAGCTGGGGAAACCCAGTGCCACCCAGTTCCATTCCCCCACCTTCAGATTTTAATCAGTGGAAGGTGTCAAGAAGCAGAGAATAAACAAAGAGGTTTCTGGACCACTTACCTGGGTCTTAATGGTGCTCCTGAGGTGTGATGTCTGGAGTTCCCAGTATTGTAAATTTTTCCGAGGCACATGCTCCACTAGAATTTTTATTTTAGAATAACTCAGTTCTGATGTGCACAAAGGCAGGGCCCAGGGGCCTACAAAAAGCAAGCCAGGTAAATTTCCATGATTCATGGTCACTCGGCAATGTCCAGTTGTAGCCAATCATTCATGCTGACAAATGTCCCAAGTACCAATGACCTGATTGCCCTTTGTAAGATGGCAAGATAGTCTTATTCTGACTCCAGATCATTGAAAGCTGAATAAGTAGCTCGGCAGGGTCATTCCAAAATATGCCAACTTAGAGACAAAATTTTGCCTCATCTTTTGAAGACAGTTATCTTTAAACAGTTTGTGCTGACAAGACTTGGGATGGAAGACAAGAGATAAAACTGTAAAATCACAAAATGTCTTATCATAGATAACCTCTGCTTTTCTTAGAATTACACATTCTTTTGATTAGAAGCATCAAGAGTATGATTAAGAGATCTTTGTCCCTTAAAGATGTCTCTGTCTAGGGCTCTTTGTCTGATGGGCTTCTTCTTCCTTGGGGCTAGCTTGGAAACAAATCTTTTCCAGCGATAGTCCTTGTTATGAAGGACCACAGAGGAGGACTGTGAGGACCTTGTCTTGGGGGATCTAGCGAGAGCTGCATGCAGCTTTTCTTGTAAGTGACAGCCAATCCCATCCTTCAGAGAAAACGTGGTTCCCTGACTGCTCGTTGCTCCTACCCCATCGCTTAGTGTCCCAGGTTCCCAGCCCTGTTCCTCAGCCAGCCTCGACTCCTCGCTTCACAGAGACTCTCTCTCCTTTCTTGGACTCTATTTATTCAGGGGCTGGGAGACTACAGAAGTCGAAACTTCACATAGTTATCTGGACTTGTGTGAAAATGTCTTTTATGCCAGCCAGTCAGCATCAGTCCATACAGGGATTCCAGTCAGAACAGCCCCTTCAGTGGCCTTCTGTCTGGGCTTTCACACCCACACTGACAGAACTCCTGCCCCAGGGCTGTCCATTTCCTCTGAGGTGCCTCTTCCAACTTCATGAGCTTTTCCTAGATTAAGAACTTGGGTCTACACCCAATTCATGGAAACTTTCCTTCACATGTGAGAACTTAAGCTAATTAAAGAGTTCTCGTGCTTTCCCTAGGTCTGTGTTCTGATTAAATATGCTCAGTCCTTTCCTCGTTTTTATACAACACTAGTTTAGGTTCTCTCTCCATCTAGCCTGACATGCCTTCTAAACAGGTGTCAGTTTGGCCATCCCCCTTCTAGAAGGGGGCACACAACGCTACACTCCCAGGGAATCTGACAGGAACAGACTAGAGGAGGACCAACCCTATGTAACAAGCTCAGATAGCACTGGTTGTTTCAGCAGCCATGCTGTGTGATTGTCACTGAGATTACTGTCAACTGAAACTCTCGGTACTCCCATTGTCTCTCAGAACAGGCTCTCAGTCAAGTTTTGATTAGTTGGATTAAATTAAATCCTCTTTACACATTACCCCTGCTAAATTGCTTCTCCCCAATCCTGTTCATTTTCTACAGCTGCTATTTTAATGTCCAAGTTCAGAGACTTACATTTTCCTAGTTAAACATCATCTTTCTAGGGCTGACTTATGGTTCCAGCTTGCTGAGATCTTCTTGCTCTTGTTTCTGTTACTCCAGGTATTTTTATTGCTCTCAGCTCTGTGTCATTGATAAATTTACACTCTGCATGTGTTTGCAAATTTAACCAAGTCATCAACACAAGTTATTAAACCAGGTCAGAGGCTGTGGTGTGGCATGAGAACTTTCTAAGTGGGCTGTCATTCTTCCATGAGTCGGCCCTCCCTGTGGACATGTACCTCCGTACAAAGCCCTGTAAAAGAGACAGCCAGGAAGGTCGTGGATTTTGTGCTCAAGCAGACTTGGAACTGAAAAGCCAACCCTTCCCCTTACTAATGGTGTAACCTTGAATAAGTTCAGCGAAGTCTCATCAGTAGACTGCTCCTCTGTGATACTACTTCTTCCTGGGTTTGGGGCAGATGAAACGAGATTATGGCTACGAATTACAGACCAGAGCTGGTACATGTGTGTCTCCCATCACTGTCTCCCCAAACCCCTCCCCAACATAAATGGTCTACATCTTACATATAAGGATATCACAGAGTCTAGGCTCATAATTAAAAGCAAAAATTCAGTAATATGTTAAAATAGCTTCATCTGTGGTGCTTTTTTATTTCCTGTTAAAATTTTTTCAGTGTGAAATCATTTCCTTGAAAAACAGGGGTAAGAAAAATAAGAATTAAGATTAAAAAAAAACAAGTACCACTGTTTTAAATATACATTCCTATTATGCTTTGGCTCTAAACTTTAGAAGAAAAATTTTGTTAGTCAACTTTCATATTTTATAATTATAATAAATTAAGCCAGATGAATAAAAATATAAATGACCTAGTTCCGTCTTTTAAAGCTATTTTCTCTTGTGATGTGTTCTTTTCTGAATGAAAGTTTCACTTCCTACAAATGTTCTTGGGTAATTCAACAAAGACACCCACAGTCATATCTACAGCAAACAAGGTGACGGGTAGATGTGGCGTTTAATAGCTTACATTGTGCGTCTCTGCAATGGCTTTGATGAACATGACGTGAATTAGTAAATCTGTCAGGAGGAACACTGATATGCTGTCACAAATTAACCAGTTGTGCTGCGATTTCAGGCCACAGATTTTCAATTACCTGAAATTAGTCATAGGGGTAGGAGACCTCTTTTCCTTCTATTCTATTCCACATAGTGTTAAAGCCGATTTTAGATATTTCAAATGGAGAATTTAAAATGTGCACTTAAAGCGAATTTTTTTAAATTTCTGTCCCCCTAAAAGTAAGTTAAAAACACTAAGATAGTATATAAATTTTTACAAAGTAGTAAATTAAAAGCACAAAACTTGTACTATGCAAAATGTCTACTAATTTTGAAAAAATAAACTCTTTCTATAAGAAGTCTAGATTAGGCCCTATTGGTTTTAATTGTATAATGAAAATCCATTTACATGCATTACCACACTCTCATCAAACCACACCTCAGGGCACCAAGAGGGAAATCACTTCTTATATTAAACTGGATATGTCAAGGGGATAATGGGTGCAGAGGTGGTCATTTCCATGAGTGGAACCAGATGTAGAAAAAAATGCAGTCCCCTGCTCTGAACTAGGATCTCTTGGCTAATAGGATGTGACTGAATTCCAGGAATGTGCGAGTTCAGTTAAAGAAGTAATGGTTTCTCATCAGTGGTTCTTTGGGCATTTGAAATCTTTTGCTTCTTTGTTCAGTAGGATTTTTTCCTTAGATGTTGAACAAATGCACAGCATTTTTGATGCTGCTCCGACTCACCCCATAGAATGCTGCCTCATAAGTTTTTCCTGTGACACTTCCTTTCAGTGATGTTTCACATGTGCTTCCTTTTGTCTGCCCCCACTCGGTGCTCACCACCGAATTTCCATTGTCAGTCCCCTCCCACACACAATTTCACTCGCTCACACACTCCTCAGGTCTTAGACAAATTCAGACAACCACTTGCCTTTTCAGTGCACATCATGGAGAAAAAAACTGACTTCCTCAAAAAGGGCATAAAGTTCATGGAAAGGACTTAGCATTTTTTTAACACATTTTCTTCTCCGAAGTCTCTTCATTCCTGTTTCTGCACTTGGCACAATAAGAATATATGCTCCCTCTCTGCTTGTGGGACCCCCAAGCCATTTTTGCCTGTTGACTGGTTTTCCCATCAGAAGTTCTTAATTATGAGTCAATAAAATAATACTCTACAGTCACACCCCCAGGGAAAGGAAGGATTGCCTAAGTGTCTAGATTACTCAGGAAAGGTTGGGGGCTGGGGGAGAACTGATTGCTTTCTATTTTTCATTTGAGCGGACCAGATTTTAAAAACTGAGTTAGGAAGGTAATAAAAACTGCTTAAATCAGACTTTTGTATCTCTGTTATAAACTTCCAACTCGGGAAAGCTTAAGAAAAAAGAAAACTAAGGTTTCAAACATGTGCTCGTTTCTAAACTCAAACTTGGCAACTTCTCACGTTGCTTTCTCTAAACCTAAGAGCTCTCATACAAGGGAGGTCTGTTTTCATCACTTTCCAGCAAAGATTAAATAGCAGGGTGCTGTAGTGATGACTCTGGTTACTAAGACTTCATTGCCAAGTCAGAAACATCAGAGGGACAGCTCCACTTAGCCAGAGGCCAAGGATACCTTGGCCACATGAATGCCAGGCCAAATGCCAGCCACATTAATCAGTGTGTGCAGCGCTGGAGTCAGGAACGAACGCCTCTTCTGGAGTGCTTAGACCATAACCCAGTGGGAAAAACTTCAGAACAGAGGAGAAAAGGGACTCAGTGGCTCACTCCTGGACATGACACTGCCGTTTAATTTTTTTTCCATTACCATTTATCCACTTTATATTCCCTCCCCCTCATCACCACACTATTGTTTGTGTCCATGAGTGCTTTTTTTTACTCTATCCCTCCACCCCCAGAAACCCTCGCCCAGAGCTGTCATCTGCTCTCTATCTATGAGTCTGTCTATATTTTGCTTGTTAGTTCAGTTTATTCATTAGATTTCACATATGAGCGAAATCATCTGGTAGTTGCCTTTCTCTGACTGGCTTATTTTACTTATCATAATGTTCTCCAGGCATCCATGCTGCTGCAAAGGGTAAAATTGCTTTCTTTTTTATGGCTGAGTAGTATCCCATTGTGTAAATGTCCCATAGTTGTTTTATCCCCTCATCTACTAGTGGACATTTGGGCTGCTTCCAAATCCTAGTCACTGTGGATAAATTACATCGGAAGTTCAAGCGTTTACTTCCAAGCCAACCTGGGCTAGTATAAGTACTGATTTCTTAAGTGAAGCTGGGTTTATATCCTTACTTGTTCATTTATTCATTTAAAATAAAAATATTTCTGGAGTATTTAATAAGTGTCAAGGAAGTTTTAATGCATTTCTTTTGCCACAGATAATGGGCTAATTTGAAGTTTTAAAAAAATTGGGAACCTGGAAGCTGTATCTGAGCAATAATAACTAAAATGACTGTGGCTTTGCCCTAGCTGGTATGGCTCAGGGGATTGAGCACCATCCTGTGAACCAAAAGGTCACCGGTTTGATTCCCAGTCAGGGCACATGCCTAGGTTGAGGGCTAGGTCCCCTTTCGGTGGTGTATGAGAGGCAACCACACATTGTTGTTTTTCTCCCTCTCTTCTTCCCTTCCTTCTCCTGCCTCTAAAAATAAATAAATAAACTCTTTAAAGAAAAATAAATAAAATGACAGTAGCTTTTAGTAATCACCTGCTGTGTGCCACACTATATAAATTAACACATGTGTCTATCACAAGGAAGGTGTGGAGAAGGCAATCAAGCAAATGTTCAGGAGCAGCTGGATTCACAGAACTAAGAAAGGCGCCTCAGGAGACTACTGAATGAACTAGCGGTTTGGAATAAGGGCAAAGTCACATAAAACTCAGGGCAGCAGGAAAGTCAGAGGATAGACTACAGTTCAGTACTTGGGATTCACATTCATTTATCTGAGCTATGGTTTTAAAATCAATGAAACCTATTTCTCTGAATCTGGCAACATTTATAAAATCATATTGTACTTGTGATATTTTGTGCTTCCAGAAGAAGCCTTCGTAAAAAGTCTCTGTCTATGAGGGACCATCCGTTGTAGTTGTTACAGGATTAGGGCTCCGAAGCCAGAAACTGTTGGGTTCACACTGCCGCTCCGACATTCACCACCTGTGTAACCTTGGACAAGTGATTTCAAGCTCACTGCCTCAGTATTTCATCTGTAAAATGAGGGTAGTAATAGTTCCCACAGAGTGGAGTCATCGTGAAAATGAGATGAAGCATCTGAGTTACTTAGCATGGTAACAGCTTTACCAGCCCCTCTGGCATCCCTGTACCGCTTTTATATATCTAATGCAGTCTTCTGCATCTCTTCTTTCCAGGGACTCCAAAAAGTACTCCATGCCTCCTGTGACGTGGTAGGCAGTTTGTAAAAACTAATACATAATTTGTTTAGGAGCAAAACTTAATTATACTATATTGCTCTGTAAGTACCTCCAGGGTGCAAGTGTGTGACGCAGATCGTGAAAGAAAGTAAACTCTGCCGCCTATCAGGAAGGAGGAACTTGTGAGTTTTTGCTTCCGGGCTTCTCAAACTGTACATCTGCGAATGAATCCCCAGTCTGATTAAAAGTGCAGATTCTGGTCCAACAGGTCTGGGGTGGAGCCTGAGATTCTGGCTTTTCAGCAAACTCTCAGGCACTGGCAGTGCCGCTGGTCTGCGGCCGCACTTTGATCTAGACCCCAAACCAGTAGCAGTGACTGAAAGAACAAGGCCGAGGAATTGGTGTGAACATTCCTCCAGTCACGGGTAATTTCCTTGACTGCAGTTTTTCTGTGGAAGACCCAGTGCTCAGCCCCCCACCGACGCTGGTCAAGCCTCCCTGAAAGGCACCTCCCTCCCACGCTTGCACCTGTGAAAACAGATTGCAAACAGGCTATAAAGGGAGAAAAACCTGCAGTGAGACACCTGGTCAGCCCACAGCTGTTCACCCGAGAGAAGGCACCTCGGTTTCAACACTTCAGTGCTCCTTTTCTAGAAGGCCCCATTATTTCTGAAAAGTACATGTGACGCAAGTCCCTGAGGCTGGTGGGCCACAGGGTGCGGCCGCCTGGCCTTTTTGGAGCTTTGTCACTGTAGTAAAAACTAGCTGCGCTGAGAGCGGCTTGGCCGCTGTGGACGTTTCTCACTCCTCCACCTAATAGATTTAAGTCAGAGCTCTCAGAGTCTTTATGTAATGGATTTGGGTGCCAATTAGACCAATAAAACACAAAGAGCATGAGGGAGGGACTCTGTCTTCTCATCTTCCCAGGACAGTTTCTCTGGGGGGCAAAAAAAAAAAATCACAAACTTTCCCCAAATGATTTAGTGCCAAAGATCACATCCTGGAAAAACGTTTATAAAAATTTTAATGTTTACAAATCCTAGAAAGGTTGGACAAATCCAAAAGTAATGACTGTATTCAGAGTCCCTTGTACTCCATTTGGAATTCGAGGTTTAATGCAGACACTGAGTGATAACATGTTGAAATCTTCTCCTTTACCGCTGTTCCTGCATTTTTTCCTGCCTTTGCTCCTGGGGTATTTCTTGCCGAGCCCAATGACAAGAGATGTCATGCTGCTTTGAGAGCATAATCCTCCCTGCTTAGCAGAGGGCAGATGCAAACTTTTGATCTTTATATATGCCAGGTAGCTTTTCCATAATTGGTCCAAAATCCAAGCTTACAGATTTGCATCTGAGTCCTGCACCTAGTTCTCGAAAATGTACTGGGTATGGTCATTTCGATTACATGATATAACAGTAAAAGATAGCACAGGAATTTATGAAAAACATATTTCTTAGGTTATAGAAGTAGAGAAAATCAATAATGTAAAAAATGCAAGGTGGAGGGGGTGTGTGAAACTGTAATTTCTGTGCAACTTTACTGTAATCCTAAAATTGCTCTAAAAACAGTCTATTAATAAAAGAAATGCAAAGTTTATAATCTCGGAAAATATAAGCAGATATGTTGAATACAAAAGCTTTAGAAAGGATGTTCAGGAAGAAAAAGCTTCCAAAAAGTTTCCTATTACAGTTAATTATGATTAACTGGTATTATGAAAAAAAAAATCTCTTCCACTGGTAGAAGAAAAGAGATCTGCCACCTCATTGCTTCTTCAGCAGGAGAGGGGGCACACGTTGAAGTGAAAACAAACACTCTGGGTTTGAATCCCAGGTCTGCACTCTTACTAGCTGTGTGGCTTTGGGCAAACTACTTCACAGCTTTGACCTTAAGTTTTCTGATGTGTGAAAGAGTAATAATGACATGTGCATAATGGACTTATTATGAGGATTAAATGAAATATTGTAAGTGCAAACACTAGCCATAGTCTGTGCTTAGCAAATTAGTCAAAGTTAACCACCTTCTAGTAGCAATGCCCTGCTTTTGAGTTTTAATTCCATGAAGAGTTTTAATTCCGTCAGTTAGCTGGAAGGTGAGCTTAGGGGGAAGGAGACCTGGGGAGGGATAAAACCTGTTGGTGAATAGACAGGTACTTAGCAGTCTGCCTACATGCTGTGGGCCCGCGAACATGGAGACATGTATCACATGCATAAGGGTTCGGTCTGGGAGTGCCTAAAATTTCATGTACAACAGGTCCTTAAAGAATACCATTTCGTTCAGTGCCATTTTATTATAAATTGATGAGAAGCCACAGAAATTTAACTCTTGTCATCAATTAGCCTATGGTAAAGTCGGTTTTGTTATATGCTGTTTTCCTTAAAGCTGTAGAACCTCTTGTCGACATTGAGGACTTAGGATAGCAGTTGGTTGATATTATCCTAAGACCCATAGCTTCGAAACTTATAGAACATCACACTTTCCAAAGGACATTTATATCTACTTAATAAAACAAACAAACCAAAACTAGAAAGCAGGTGAGACAGACCTCAGATTCTGTTCTGTAGGAGTGGAAACTGAGGTAAACAGAGAATCACACACACACACACAAGTCTAGCAAAACAGCAGAATTAGAACTGAGGTCTTCTCATTTGTAATCAGTTTTCCACTATATCGTTTAAAAGTAGCGAGTCTCCTTTCCCCATACCCACTGGGGTAGAAAATACCATTCTGCACATTTAAGAGAGTGTGGATGAGACGTAAGCCTGACTTTGGGAAATTTATAATGAAAGGGAAGATTTTTGCTGGAGTAGGTAGTGGTTACGTGTGTTGTTATATGATGAAAAAATGGTACAGGACAAATGTGGAAAAGAATCTATCAGAGACCAAACATTTCACAGAATCTCCTTTTCCAAATAGTTTTACTCTGTTTCTTTTCGGTTTGGGATTTGATTGTCACTGATGGCCATCAGCCCAGGGTGCCCATGCATAAGGCCACTGTAGCTAAATTTTCAGTTTTAATGACAGTTTTTACATATGATGGCAAATCTGTCTTGACATTTTGCCAAAAGCTATGTTTTTTTGCATCTTAGGCTTATTTTCAAATACTATTTTGTAAAGGTTGATGGGGGGAGGGGAGTGGAGTGGCAAAGAGAAAAGAAAGTAAAGTTTTCCTAGTGATGGAAGGTTTTCTTTGTTATTATAATTGCACAAGATGTACTATCTGATGTTTGTATAGGTCCCGCAGCCATGAAGAATGTTTATGTTTTTGTAACATATGTAAGACTGTGTAAACATCATCTTGATCTGGAGGGTGGCCAGCTCCCAATGACCCCTAATAGAAGGAGCACTGGCAGAGACAAGGTGAGAGAGAGCTCAGCAGCTTCTGCCTCACCAGGACCCCAGTGTTCAACCCTGAGGCTTGTTGTTTTTCTGGGGGTACATCTGCCTTCTTCTTAAGCAAAATTTTAGCAAAGACAAAGGAATCACCATTTACTGTTGCTGGATAACAAGTTACCCCAAAGCTTGGTGGCTTAAACAAATGACATTTATTTTACCCTGGGACCTGTTACTTGGGTGGTGCTCAGTCAGGCTTTGCCCCATTTGGCTTCGGCTGGAGTGGCTTGTGGGCTGCGGGGCCAGAGCCCTCTGAGGGCTCCCTCACTCACACGTGCCGTGGTTGATCCTGGTGGCTGCAACTGTCCACTAGAATGCCTCCTTGTGGTCTCTCCCTGTGACCTGGGCTTCCTCACAATATGGGAGCTGGGTTCCAAGTGTGAGCGGCCCAAAACACAGAGCCATGTGGAAGCTGTGTCCTCTGTATAACCCAGCCTGGGAAGTCACATAGCACCAATTGCACTCCATTCTGGTGTCAGAGCAGTCACAGCCAAGACCCTGATTCGGGAGGAGGGAACATGGGTCCCCCTTTCGGGGAGACTGTCAAAATACATCATCAGAAGGACAGAAGAAATGCAGCTATCGCGGCAGTCCTTGAGAAAACCATGCCATGTGCCTGCAGCAGCCTTCCTTTGCCTCCTTTGCCATCACTACTCCCCCCTCCAGGTCGTCACTCAGGACCTGCTTAGACACTTCTGCATCTTCGCCTGCCTGTGTTTGACATTGTTCCAGAAGAGAGCCCAAAACCCCGTTCCTCAAAGTCATTGATTCTTAGCTCTAGTCTGGACCTCGGAGATTTTGTAATCTCTTTGGTCAGAGTAACTACGTTCCCTACTTCTTCCGATCTCTGGTCCTGTCTTGTGCTGGGAAACAACGCCAGGATCTTACTCAGCCAAGCATGGACACCGAACCTGAGGTGGCCATTCTCTGAGAAAACTGGTGAGTTGCCAGTGAGAGGAGACTGGGGCAGACACAGCAGGAGAAGCAAAGACATCCTGAGAGAGACAATGAGGCAAGAGAAAAATGGAGAGAAAAGTGGCATTTCAGATCCTGATGGTTTCCCAGGATTCCTTCTTAGCCACATATGCTAAGATGGCCTGGGGTAGGGGTGATGATTACTGGATTTTTGGTTTTTATTTTCGTTTTGCAGCCGAAATAGCCCAAAATATCATCCAGCCTCTGGAGACTGGGAGCAGGAATGTGGCCTGTCCAGAGTCATGAGCTGGTTAGTGAAGGAGCCTGCATTTGAGTCCCGGCCAACTGATTCCATTTTCAGTATTAGATATTTCCTGAATGTAGGCTTGGCTGGAGGCAAGCAGAAACCTTGAGGTTATTAAGAGTTTGGGGAAGGGAGTTAAAGAAATAAGAAAGGGGGCAAGAGGCTAAAAAGCACAAAGGGGAGGCTGGGGACCCTACAGTCAAGTTTCTGTGTGATATTGTTACTTAACCTTGGGTATTTTCTCCATTCTCTGGCTTTTGTAACATCTATTGATATTCTTCCTTTTGGACATCTGAACTATTTCTCTCTCTTTAGACTGCAGGATAACAGTGGGCATATCTAGTTATAATGAGCCCAGGTAAACCAAACTTTTTTATTTGAAAGGTCTTTGGAAGGTAAGGTCATTGTCACAACATGCAGCACTGTGTTGCTGGGCAGAAAGGTAATGGCAGGCAGAATAATCCAGGCTTGACAGACAGTCGCTCAGACTTAAGCACTTAGGGACAAAAGCAGAATGAACCTGCTGTCGGGACGCTGTCTAATCGAATTCAGGCATGTGTACGGCCCACCGCACTACAAGATGACCATTTCGTTGGGCAACGATGATTAAAATTGGGTTCTTTTTTTCAGAAGGGGTTCAAAATTAAAATTCTGCTGAGCATTATCTTCTTCCCACAACTGCCATGTCATTTTTATAAGAGATTGTGTTGCCTAGAAATCCTCCTGATCCTTCGTTCTTCCTCACACTTAATCCGTGTTCAAGTCAGTAGCCAAACCGGGGACCAGGCACATCCAGAGAAGCACAAGAGACGATTAACACCTACTTCTTGGAACACTGCTGATGATTAATAAGATATTGTGCCGCAGCTGTGTATGTTTTTATGTTTACCAAACTCAGGCTTGATTAAAGCTGGCTTTTTGTGACATCCTCTGATTTCTCGTGGTGTTGGTAGTTTTAGGAGATTGGTAGCCCTGCTTCATTTTTCGCCTCACAGGGAAGCACTCCTGTGTCCATATCCAGATCTATGCCAGGCATTAACTGATGTTTCTCTGGGGCCAGGGAAACAGCACAGAGAGGTCATCCCTAAACACTGGCTGGGGGAGAACTGAACTCTTCAGATCAAATATAGTTGTCCCACTCCTGACTCTGCCTCCTGATCAAAGTCAGGAGTTATTTCAGAGAGGTGGCCCCTCACTCAGTCAGATGCTGTGCGTCTGCTCTCTCTCCCTGGGCATTAGATGCAAGGCACTGATCTGTAACCAGGTCCTCATCATGGCAGCTGACTTCAGTTCATCACAGAAATCAAGGCCTGCATCTTTAATCCCACCCTACAAAGCTGTCTGACAGAGCTGCACAGCCCATGGATTGGATGCCTTTTATTGTTTTTCTAATCATCTTTAATGTGTCTTCATACAGTGTTTGTGTTGATTTCTGAGCCTTCTCCTGTCAGCAGAAAGACAGAGGAAGGAAGGAAGGAAGGAAGGAAGGAAGGAAGGAAGGAAGGAAGGAAGGAAGGAAGGAAGGAAGGAAGGAAGGAAGGAAGGGAGGGAGGGAGGGAGGGAGGGAAATTAAAAATAGGAAGGGAGGAAGGAAGGAGGGAGGGAGGAAAAGAAAGATGAATTCTCATAAAAGGGTGCTATTTTAATAGTTCAATTTATTTTTTTAAGTTAGAGAATATGAAATTCTAGATGTCATCAGGATTTAAATTGAATTCCAGATGCAGATCATATTTAAATACACACACATACACACAGAACCAATGTCTCAGGGTAGTAGACCTTTTCCACTTCCCTCAAAAATACCGCTGTCTGTGTCTTCAAGCATGAAAAATGAATTATTCCCAAGCTATATTTCCTCTTATAGAAATAGATGTTCATTTCTCTCCCACCCCCTTTCTATTTTTAATAGACATTCTTTTGATTAAATGTAGGCTTGGAGCTGCTGATCATTTTATCATAAATGTTTAGATGAGAAACAAAGACACTTGAAAACAATTGAAACAGGCTCAGCGCCCTTGCAGCTTCCTTATGAAGGAAGTGTGTTTCTAGGTGTGTTTTATGGCCTAGAAAGTAAAATCCCATCCCCCCGCATTGTCAGGTTTTGAATATTAAGCATCAAGATATCTTGTAATTTTGGCAGTGGCCTGTCATTTGGATAGTTGTCTGCAAATGCTACTAATATTATTTTGGATAAAAACTGTCTCATTACCATGTGAGTTATGAAAACAAATGAACTCGCATCTCACCTGCATTTCTTCCTCCCGTCCTGTGTCATCCCTGTCCTCTTGTGATGCAGTTCAGTTCCCAGTGGACTGTTGTGCCCCTGAAAACTGACAGTCACATTCTATTATAACATATTTTTCCCATTTAATAACATGGTATAGGTGATGATTCATAATCCTCAAAGGGCCTCCTGCCAGTGACAACTGAACTCAAGTAATTGAGAACACCATGCAGTTTGGCGGTGACCACACTTTTATGGTTCAATCAGGAGCTAAAGCAACAGTACATCTGGAGAGGCTTTCAGTAAAATGACATTTTCCTGATACATTTCCATGTCTGCTTTACATACGTAACTCTTGCTTCTTCAGGCCACTAAGGCCTGAAATAAGACCATACAGGGTGTATTTATTTCCCATTAGACAATAAGTCCTATGTAGACAGGAATATTTTCTCCTTTTCTGCACTTCTAGTGCCTAGAGTAGTGCTTGGCATAGCGTGCGCTCCATCGTTAGTCCGCCTGTCCGGCGACATGCCAATCAGGAAAACAGTCTTTGGTTTTGAGTTCCCATCCATCAGTATCACTGCCTCCGAACTCCCCAAGGCCCCTTGAAACCCTGGAAGGATTAGAGTGACTGGCAGGATTACCTCCTGCCTAGCACCCGATGGCCTTAATTAGGAGCCCTTGATGCCAGTCCCTCAATCATCGTCTCATACAGCTTGGTAACAACGAGAGCTGACCTTGCTTTTCCGGTCTTCCCACACACCCCTCACAGGACCAGAGCTGGGTCTGAGACTTTCTCAGTGGCAAGAAAATTTTGTGCCCCACCCAAAAGGATTCCTCCCTACTGACATCAACAGCACCCCACATTAGACCCGGGCACCCTAGTTCTCTCCTACTTCCATATGAGGCCCTGCTTTATTCCCCAGGACACTAGTGTTTGTTTTTGTTTTTCCTAAGAATCTTTGTTAGGATCAAGTACAGTAATATATGTACATAAGTCACTTAATATAGTATCTAGTATGTGGTAATCTTTCAAATAATGGATCACTTATTCATTTTCTGAGTTAAACTTTAAAGCATACCTTTCAGTAACTATGAATTATAATCAGTGTTTGGTTCTTAATATTACAGATACAGAAACAACATTATGGTGTTAAGTAAGTGTGGGCTTGCTGGGAAATTTAACCTTGCTTTAAGTTCTGTCTTTCCTTAATTTTACTTTTTTTATTTACTTTTTTTCCAAGATGCTACTAAGTTTATTCAAAGATCATGTCATCACAATTACATATATTTGCTTTCACAGAAACTCCCTAGAGGGGATAATGCGTTGGATGTAATGCTTCCATCAAAAAAGAAATTGTTTTTAAAATGTTTTTCAAACTTTTGACAAAAACAGTTTTCTGATTTTTCTGAACTACAAAAGGCGAATAGTGTGTTGACAATGTCATAAAAAACATGAATTGTCAACGAAATATTAAACATGTACAGATTTAATTTTTAATAAAGACTTTTAAGCATACCCCAAAATGTCCATCAATCGTTTACATGGGAGAAAGTAGCATTTTGTTTTTTCCTTTTTTCTGAATGTATTGGGGTGATACCGGTCAACAAACTTACACAGGTCTCAGTTACACAAACCTACAGTGCATCGTCTGTACACTGTATTGTGCGTTCACCACCCCAAGTCAAGTCTCCGTCCACCCCCATTTATTGCCCCCGTACTGCCCTCCCATCTCCTCCCTCTCCCCTGGCGGTCACCACGCTGTCTCCTTCCAAAAATCCTGTCTTTGACACCGACTTCCACCCTCACTGGGCAAATGACTCAACATCTCTGACCCTCATCTTTATCTGTAAGATTCAGGTCATAATACTTAATTCACATGGTAGGTATAAGGAATAAGGGAGACAACATGTGTGATCACACATGCTAAACAATAAAACTTCATGCAAATGGAGGCATCTTTTTTCTCCTTTGCAAATGTTTGTCATGTGAATTGAAAACAGCCTGTATTTGTCGTTCACAGTAGGTGAGCACCAGAACAGAGATTTCAGACAGCATTGGCCCATGCACAAGAAACTGACTTTCCATTTCCCTGTGTGTTAAGGGTATACATCTCTGAGGCAGAGGAAGACTAGAGTAAAGCTCAGGTCTTCTGATTCTCTCGAGAGTATGACAAGGTCTGTGGATCCCCTCCTGATTTTCATAGCCGGAGGCTACTACAGCAGTTTGCTTTGCACACTGTAAAAAGACCAGTTCAACTAGAGCCAGGGAAATTTTTGTTGGCTTGCACTTGAGATATGTTTTTAAATTGCAGAACAAAGTTTAATTTGGTTTCCATTTCCTCTGATGAGGAATAGCATCTCCGTGCAAGAAAACCTGACACTCCTTTATTCTTGCAAGGGTGGTAAAAATTTCTGGGTCACAAAACAAGCAGTAGAGGAAGAAGTGAAGCTGCATGCAAGACTCCTAAAGTAAATTCTCCTCTGTGGTAATTATTAGCAGGCTTGGATGAAGAAGCTGTCAGCCCCAGGAGTTTGGGCCATCTTTTCCTCTATTTTTCCCCTCGTTGCTTTGTTCATTGTGGCTTGTGTAGCATGGTAGGCTGGGTCTGCTTTGTCCCATGTTTCCCAAAGAGCTTGGAAATGCTGGATGGCAATTATATAACAATGCCTTAGGGTTTGTGGGCTCCAAGATTATTACTGCTGCCAATGGCTAAATCAAGAAGGCAGTCCTTAAAACAAATCCACTATCAGAGGGAAATAGTAGCAATGGATTTGAATTATCACAGGTGCCACAAGAGGCATTTAATTCAGGTTATCAACTAATTGAATGTATGTTAGGCTTTGTGGGAATCCCACAAGTATATAACACAGTCTCTCTTCTCAAAGAGATTATTGTTTTGCTCAGGAGATCAGACTCATAGGGCACTTAAATAATAAAGAAAAATAATTGATGTCTCAATGTTGACTATGGGATTTCAGACAAGGGAAATCACTATAAACTGCCATGTCCCAGGAAAGTCTTCGTATAGGATATGCTATTGGTAGGAGGCTTCTGGTACAAATAAAGCAGACAGTGCCCTAATAGTGCCTTCATTCATGAAGGCTTTGTGACCTCACAACAGTTGAGGGAGCTGGGCAGGGTTTTCATTCTCCTGAAGGAAGAAGAGAGGTCAGTGAGCCCTGCCCATGGAAGGACTGGAACAGAAAGCCAGGCCGTCTCATGCTCCTGCCTTGACAATTCTCTTGTTACCTTTCCCTAAGTCATGGCTGCTTGAATATTTCCATTACCATCTTACTCCACATGGTGCTTAGCACACAAGAGACACTCCAAAACGTTTCCTTCTGGCCCCTTGTCCTAAAGAGAGGCAAGTGATAAAATTGCCATATTTCTTCCTCTTCTTCTTCTTCTTTTAATCCTTACTCAGGGATATATTTTTATTGATTTTAGAGAGAGCAAGAGAGAGGCATCAGTGTGAGAAACATCAATTTGTTGCTTTCTGTATGTGCCCCGACCGGGGACCGAACCCGCAGCCTTTTGCTGTATGGGACAATGCTCCAATCAACTGTGCCACCCGGCCAAGGCAGAATGCCCACATTTCTAAAAGTAAAAGAGCAACACAATAACACGTCTTCTGCCTATCTCAGGGGAGGCGATTCTAATCAGAATGATATTGGAGTGAGACAGGAACTAGAGAAAGTGAGGAGTTAGGCTGCGACTTTAAAGAAGACAGAGAAGAGAAAGCCAGGAAACCTCTGCCCTTACCTTTCGGCATTTCTGCAGCCTTTGTCATTGCTGATAATCTCCTCCCTTACTCCCCGGGATTCTTTCTCCCCTCAGCTTCCATGGCATTCAAGGAGCTGTGCCACCTCCTCTTCTCATGAATCCTTCCCCCCCTTTACTGGCCGTTCTTCGTATCACCTCTTGGATGCAGGTGATCCATAGCGTTCAGTCTCAGCTCTTTGTCCCCTCCCCTTTCCCTCCCCCAGAACTGCCTTTTCCATGTGGATTGCTCTCAACATCTCAGCCTCTCTGGGAAAACTTGATTTCTACCCTGAGCCCTGGTTCTTTATTTCCAGGGCTTCACAGTCCCCTCAAACTGAACCTATAAAAAATGTAATTGTCCCAGTGAAAACCAGCTCCTCCTTGATTTTATTTACATGTGGAATCTTTTTTTCTGTTTTTTAAGTATATTTTACTGATTATGCTATTTTTGATATGTTCCAATTTTCCCCGTTTGCCCCCCTCTGCCCACTACCCCAATTTACTCCAGCAATCCCCCCTCCTTAGTTCATGTCCATGGGTTGTACATATAAGTTCATTGGCTTCTCCATTTCCCATACTATCCTTCACATCCCCCTGTCTATTTTGTACCTACCAATTTATGCTTCTTAAGCCCTGAAACTTTTCCTCCATTATCCCCCTTCCCCCTCCCAGCTGATAACCCTCCAAGTGATCTCCATATTTATGATTCTTTTCCTGTTCTTGTTGTTTGCTTGGTTTGTTTTTTTAGATTCAGTTGCTGATAGTTGTGAATTTGTTGCCAATTTAATATTCTTTTTTTAAATAAATCCCTTCAACATTTTATATAATAATGGCTTGGTGATGATGAACTCCTTTAGTTTTAGGAGTTCACTTAAGAAGTGAAGGAAGCACTTTAGTATAGGAAGCACTTTATCTGACCTTCCATTGTAAATGATAACTTTGCTGGATAGAGTAATCTAGGTCGTAGGTCCTAGCTTTTCATCACTTTGAATACTTCTTGCCAGTCCCTTCCAGCCTGCAAACTTTCTTTTGAGAAATTAGCTGACAGTCTTATGCGAATTCCTTTGTGGGTAACTCTCTACTGCTTTTTTATTTTTTGCTGCTTTTATTATTCTCTCTTTATTTAACTTTTGCATTTTAATCATGGCATGCCTTGGTGTGTTCCTCTTTGGGCCCAACTTGTTTGGGACTCTCTGTGTACCTGGACTTGCATGTCTATTTCCTTCACCAAATTAGACAAGTTTTCTTTCATTATTTTTTCAAATAAGTTTTTGGTTTCTTTCTCTTCCTCTTCTCTTTCTGGCATCCCTATGATACAGATATTATCATGTTTGGAGATGTCCCAGAGGTTTCTTAGAATATCCTCATTTTTTTAAATTCTTTTTTCTTCTTGCTGTCCTGATTGAATGTTGTTTTCTTCTTTATAGTCCAAATCATTGATTTGATTCTGGGTTTCATCCCTTCCACTGTTGGTTCCCTGTAGATTTTTCTTTATTCACTTAATGTAACATTCATTTCTGCCTGGGTCTTTTTTATGCTGTTGCCATACTCAGTGAGTTTTTTAAGCATCTGATAACCAGTGTTTTGAACTCTGCATCTGATAGGTTGTTCATCTCTGTTTCATTTAATTCTTTGTCTGGAGTTTTGTTCTGTTCTTTGTTTGGGCCATGTTTTTCTGTTTCCTCAATTTGGCAGCCTCCCTGTGTTTGTTTCTGTGTATCAGGTAGAGATGCTTTGACTCCCTGTCTTAGTGAGATGGCCTATTATAGAAAAGGCACCTGTAAATTGTGTGGGGTGGAGCCTTAGGTAGTCCCCAGGGTGGGGCAACCCCTTTCACTGCTTTGTGGCTATATGGGGTGGGGGGAGCACTCAAAGGGGACCAATGCTGCAGACTGTCTTCTGGAAGTTTGTCTGGGAGGAAGCTATCTCCTGTTACTTACCCTGTTTCCAAGCATTTCACTTTCTCCCCGTATGACACTGGTGCCCTTCCAGCTGTTGCCCTGGTGCTGAATCCCAGAGGGTCTGTGTAAGTTCTAAGTCTGTGGAGGCCCTTTAAGAGGAGACTCTTGAGAATCCAGCAGTTTATTCTGCTGCTTCAACCCCCACTGTTTTTAGTGCCAAAAGTTTTAAGAATTTGTCTTCCTGACACTGGAACCCTGGTCTGCTGGGTATTCTGGTTTGGGTTTGGGATCCCTTGCTCCCAACTGATTTTTGTCTGCCACACATGAATGTGGGACCCCCACTCCGCCACCTCTCTGTACCACTCCGGGTCTCCATGCCCTCCTACCTGTCTGGATGAAAGTGGCTTCTTTAAATCCTTGGTTGTTGGACTTCCATACAGCTCAATTTTCTGACGGTTCTGGGTGATTTTTGTTTCGTAGTCTAGTTTAACTTTTTCTGTAGTTGTGCGAGGAGGTGAGTACCTATGCCTCCATCTTGACCAGAGTATATGTGGAATCTAAAGAAAAATATAAACAAACAAACAAAACAGAAATAGACACATAGCTACAGAGAACAGCCTAATGGTTTTCAGAGGGGTGGAGGATTTGGGGGCTGGGTGAAAAAGGGGAAGGGATTAAGAAGCACAGATCGGTGGTTACAGAATAGTCATGGGATGCAAAGCACAGCATGGGGAGTATAGTCAGTAATATTCCAATAATCATGCTGGGGCCCGGTGGGCACTGGAAACATCAGGGGAACACTTTGTAAAGTACATGATTGTCCAACTGCTATGCTGTACACCTGAAACTAATACAGAATAATATTAAATGTAAATAAGTAAATAAATAAATAAATATGGAAAACAGACCTAATTTTTAAAAAGAGAAAGGAAGGAGGAAAGAAGGGAGAGAGAGAGAATCAGCTTCTCCTTCCAGTCTCTTACTTGCAAGACTGTTTTCATGAGAACCCTTTTCTTCTCTCATTTCCCGAGTGTCACAGGGCAAATACAAAAGTTATTCTCTATGTTGGAATCCCTTCCTTTAGTGGCAAAACATTTCCTTCAAGATGGTTTGTGGCTGATCGCTGCAGTCTGTGCCCAAGTGCTTTGGGGCCCATCTTGCCAACAGCCCCCAGATTCCAGAGCCTGTTGCAAAGGAGAGGAGGTGTGGCATATTTGCATAGGCAAGAATCTGGCAAGACATGGTTTGCAAATGCCAAAAATTAACTGTGTTGGGGTGAAAGGACGGGAAGGGTTTTGGGGAGGAAATAGGATCTTATCGTCCATGGCAACTGGCAAAAAGGATGCCCATTGAAAGATACTCACACTTTGTACTTTGGCTGCCATTCAGTGTGTGGTGTTCTACATATTGAGAGGTTGGAAAACATATGAAAGGGAATTACTCATGTTTTTCCATCCATACACATGTGCTTTGCTGGTGTTAAATTCTTGGTGTAAGAGTTTCTCATTCCATAACATATACACAAAAAGATATTCCCACCACTTTAAAAAATTACATTGAAAGCAGCTGAGTGAATTTACAGGGTGTTGTAGCAGGACGAGTGAAATGTAAACACACACTCTATGGGACTGTAAATGCCTTTAGCACAGACACTGCTTCATGTGGGATTTATTACACTACCACATTGTGTTTTCATGGCATGGTTTTTAAGGGCAACATTTGAGGGCAAAAAATGCAGGATTTGAGAGGGGGAGTTTTACCCCAAATTTTGAAATGCGATCATCTTTGTATAACAGACACAACTTTCCTCCTCAGGTATTAGAACTAATATGTGAGTTTTCAGTGTCATAATGTCTCATCTCTCAGGTAGGGGAAGTGACCAATTTGTGGGGAAAGAAGGCTATCCCCTGCTCCCATAACTTGAAAAAGGACCTGTCTTTTCTTGCTTCAAAAATGAGCAGAGAAGTCACCCAAGTAAGTCTCAATGCCACTACCAGGCCTTTGAGATACTTAGGTGAGGAATGCACCTGGATCACAGTTTCTTCTCTCTTTTTGCTTTGCTGATAAGCCACAACCTACCTTGATTAGGGTTAGATGAAAATACTTGTCAACTCTGGCCATAGAGACTGTGGGCTGCTGTGAGGCTTTAAAATTCATTTATTCATTCACAAATATTACCGAGTACCAGTTATGTGACAAGCACAAGTCTGGACCTTTGGGACACATCTTTGTACAAGAAGGACAAAGATCTCAGGCTTATCCCAGAGCACCCACCCTGGCAAGGCTTATCTATCAGAATATATTGTGCCTTGTGTTTTTGTTACATTAACACTTACTGCCTAAGTATCTCCACAAGGCACTGTAGAAAGTTATTGTTCAAATATCGAAGACATGGAAGGCATACTCTCTGTCATCAAAGAGGTAGCAATCTAGCTGAAGTGTCAGATTTAAGGGTTAGTGTACCAGTCCTCTGTCTTCTGCCTTCAATGTTGAAGCTGGAGAAGATGCTGGCAAGGTCCTTCAGCAGAGGCTCCTACCCCTCCAGAAAGCACAGCTTCCTTGCTTCCAACTGCCTTTGCCTCCACTCCTGCTTCTTGGCCATTGCCACCCATTAATTGGCTTCTACCATCATCCTGTCTCCAGCTCTGCTTGGGCTCTTCTTAATGGACTTCGGGGCACTGTTGAGTCTCACTCAGGTTTAACTTGGACAGTACCTGTTTTCTGTTTTATTTGTCTCATGTCTGCATTGAAATATATTTACATTCATAGTTATTAATTTGTTTTAAAAAGCACTTGTTGACCACCAGTCATGTGCAGGCATTTTACTGAGGAACTAGACACAGATTCTCTCATAGATAGCAGAGCAGAGTGGGAGGGTCAGAAAAATAAACCAGTGATTAAATACAAATTGCAGTGTCTTGGGAACACAGAAAAGGAGCACCCACCCTGAATGGGCAAAGTCTTGAAGCATCAGGGAAAATTAGTCAGGCAGAGAAGCATGAACTAGGTCAGAGTGACCAGAAAAACACATGTAATATGGCGTTATATCTCCATAAGGCTGATAATAATAACAGTCAATGAATAGTGGGTTAGTCTCCTTAGCTCACACACAATCTGGCAGGCCAGTTCACTCTTCCCTGAGGTGGGTTTTACCTCTATCCCCTCTCTGGCCCCACCATCAATTACCTTGGGGACAACAGGAAGGAGGAAAAGAAGAGACAGGTACAGAAAGGAGGTGAGAAAGAGGACAGACATGTGAGAACAGAGGGATAAACTAGTTTGTACCCACTCAGAGAAAGAAGTCAAAACTACATACAGAAGCCACACTGCTCCCTCATCCTTTCTCGCCACAGCATTCGCCAGGTGCTCTAGCCAAGATAGAATACCCTCAGCAAGAGGCCAATTTTCAGTGTATTTCACTGAAATGATAAAAATGATTACACTGGCACTCTGGTGAAGATGAGAAGCATTGATTAGCTGTTATCTGTGTCTTTGATTAATTTTTAAATGGAAAAACATTATTACTTAATGCAGTTGGGTAGAAAAGTCTGTCATCACATGGTATGGGCAGAGGAAGAAGAAATAATGAAAGGTTAGGATTTCCTCCTTTGTTAAAAACTTGGAAAACACTAGCCAAGGAGAATTGGAGTGTGGAACTTTGGCACAGGGCTAGAAAGTTGCACTCTCCCCCATGTGATGTGCCCTGACCCAGTAAAAAGGGACTGTGTTGAGGTCTTTCTGAAACAGCCACTTTTATTGCGCACCTCTGCCTTTGTAAATAATTCATTCAATAATGATATATAGTACATAATAACTCACGTAATAGTAAGCAAAATAACTCAAGACTAGAGATGCTCTACATGTTAGGTAACACAGAAATAATAAAAGTTTTAGTTTATCTCCCATTCTTCTTTCTTTTCTCATTTATGGCTACAATTTTGACATGACCTATCATGTGGGAAAGTGGGGGGATTCCCACGCCGACAAGAAATTCTCCAACATCGGCTGGGTGTCCTACAGTTCAACTCAGTTCTCACCCTACCTGGAGATGGTGTCAGATCCCACAAAGTAAATGCTCAATCTTACAAGGCTGTCTGTCCCCCACCCACCAGCCCCAGACCCAGGTCATCGTCTGTGCTTCTGCCCAGCTACGGACTAGAGATTCCAAACACCCCCTCTTCGGATTTCATCAGTTTGCTAGAGAAGCTCACAAAACTCAGGAAAACATTTTACTTACTAGATTACCCATTTAGTATAAAAAGTTATAACTTGGGAACAGCCAGGTGGAAGAGATGCATAGGGTGAGGCATGGGAACAGGGCACAGGAGTTTCCATGTCCTCTCCGAGCATGCCACTGTCCTGGGGTCTCCATGTGTTCACCTACCTGGAAGTTCCCTGAACACCATCCTTCACGGTTTTAATGAAAGCTGTTTTCATAGGCATGATTGAATAAGTCATTGGCCATTGGTGAATGAACCCAATCATCAGCCTTGTCCCATCTCAGGAGGTGGCAGTGGTTGAGGAGGTGAAGGCGGGACTTGAAGTTCCAACCCTCTAATCACATGGCTGGTTTTCCTGGCAACCAGCCGCCATCCTTAGGTGGGTCTACAAGTTACCTCACTGACTGAACAAAAGACACTTTTATTGCCCTGTCACTTAGGAAATTCCAAGAGTTTTAGGAGCTCTATGCCAGAAACAGGAACAAAGACAAGATGTATATTTTTTATTATAAATCACAATATCACAATGGCTTAACAGAACTAAAGGAAAGAATGGGAGTTGGGTTTCCAGAAAAACAGGCATGAACTCACTACTGCTAACACATTTAGGTATGCACCCAAGGGTGTGACCAGATGACTTCCTATAGGTGGCCTCAGCAAGACCTTTAGGAAGGAGTATCGCAAGCACCTGCCTCCTGGGTTGCCCCTCCCCAGGCCTGAGAGTGGGATAGTGCAGCCTTTGGAGAAGGTGGTGGATGGAGCAGATTTTCTGCAGGCAGGGCAGGAGGGAGGAGAATGGCTCTTTGTTTCAGGTGCGCTTTTGTGTTCCTATTACAGCTGAGTGCTAGCTGGAGATGCACAGTGGAGCTGGCACTCCGTCTTCACCTTAAAAAACCCAGATGTGTTGCTCTTGATGAACATTTGGAACTGACTCTGAAGTTAATGCAGAGTAAACTGTTCTCTTTAGGAGAGGTGTTAATTCCTTCAGGCCTTAGTCAGTGGTATGCAGCCCCCAGCACAGGAGTCAGTGAACAGGATCAAAGGACTCAAAACTTTACCCCAACCCACTTATCAAATAGAAAAGAGGACCAGAAGGGCAAAGTGACCAGCTAAATGCCACATAGATGATTTGTGGCAGATTAGTAATAATACATTAACCCAACATGAAACTGATGATAAAGCTCAACCCTGCATTGCAACATCTATGTATTCCAAATACCATATTGCTTTGTTGCTGATTCTTGGGAAATAACCCAAGTGGGATTGCTCAGAAATTTTTCAAATTCACCCACCAATCAGCACGCCTTTATGACACAGATGTCTTTGTAGCTGCTCTCCACCTAGTGTGTTTTATGCACTTCACTCCTTCCCCAGTTGTCTTCACAGAAGGATCCTGTGAGAGTCACATGACACTGTGTCACCTTGATCAGTAGGACCTCTCCAGTCCTTTTGCTCAGGGGACCATGAGTAGTTCTGAGACCCTCAGTAGGGAAAAGAGCCTAAGCTAGCTCCCCGGGGCTCGTATTTCTCAAAACATGGTCCAAGGACCATCCATCCACCCAGAATTATTAGTAATGCAGATTCTGAGATCTATTCCAAAACTACAAAATCAGCAAGGGGGCAAGAATATGAATTTTTAACAGGTTCCTCAGGAGATTTTATAGCTGAAAATCACTTCCTTAGACTATCTGGGCTTCATCTGGCATGACCATTCTTATACCCATGACTGAGATGACATGGTCTTTGACTAAGAGGATAGATAGATGATAGATAGATAGATGATAGACAGATAGCCAGACAGATCTTAGTATATTTAAATAACATTCATTCAGTCAGCTTTTATTGAGGGCTTTCTGTTATTAGGTACCATAATGGAATTAATAAAACAGAGCACTTATATTCTACAGTAATTGCTTTCATATATTAACTCCTGTAATTTGTACAGCTTTATCAGTTACGACTATTAATTTCACTCAACAAACACAGACACAAACACAGAGAGGTTAAATTTTTTCTGAGGTTACAGAGCTAATGAATGGTAGAGGCAGATTTGGAACCCAGGTAGTCAGCTCGGGAACCTGAGTCTTAACCACTGTATTGAATAGCCTCCTCGAGCAGAGATGGGTGAGACTCTGTCGTTGATGCAACCCTCCCACCCCCAACCCCAGAGCTCACAGTTTGTTCAGGAATCCAGACATCAGACCTGTAAGTAGGTCATTACAGGATGGTTTATTAACTGCTATAACGGGGCTATGAACAGAATGCTGTGAGGATAAGGAAGAAATTATTAATGCCAAAGGTGTCGTGAAAGGCTTCAAGAAAATTTATAGCTCCATTAGAACAGGGGTCCTGGCTGTTTGGTTTCACTTAGCACAACATTTTACCAATATTAATACTAAAAATAATTGTGTTGAATGAGTGAATGAATTAATGAATGAGGTGGCTCATTTCAGTTGGCAATGAAAGATAAGGAGGAAACTTGGTGACAAAGAAGAGGAAGGAGAATGCATACAGCCTGGAAGGGTAAAAGAGTAAAAATAGCTTGTACTGGGAACAAAGATTTGATGGGACTAAGAGCAGAGCATGCCAGGGAGGAGCCGTGGTGGGAGTGGAGTGAGGAGGGGAGAAGAGGATGGCAGTGCAAAGGCTTATGTACCACGCCAAAGAATTCAAATTAGTTTTCCAGGCAGCTGTCTTTAGGCAGGGGAGTGACAGGATCAGATTTCTTTAATGAGAAGACACCTCTGGAGGTCTGTGTCGAAGGTATAAGGTGGATTAGAGTGAAGGAAGTGTGCTAAGAGGACAGCCAGCTAGAAGGGGTGAAGTTGTCAGGGCACGAGATTAGGAAGGTCTGAGCTAATGCGCAGGGCTAGAAGAAAGACCGAGGCTGGGGGGAGGGGAGGACCCTTGGAGACCCGTGCCAGAGGCAGGGTAGGCAGTATTCGGGGACCACGTGAAATCAGAATAGCCAGACAAGACTCACAATTTTCTAACAGAAATGGTGATGCCATTCACTGAAATAGGAATGTAAGAAGTTCAATGTGGAGATTTAAAGAGTTCCGGTTTGAACAGGTTGAAGATAACTTCCCAGAAGGCATTTTTCAAGAGAGGTGAGGAGCAAGTTTGGGAATGGAAATGTGGTGTTTGGCACCATCGGTGTCAGAGTGGGAAGCCATCGGAGCAAGAACATCCCTGCAGAAGGGAGTATAAGGTGGAAGAGAAGAGGACTAAGAAACCATTCACAACATATTACTTTTGGGGGGTGAGCAGTCAGTAGGGCAGACCAAGCAGAAAAAGATACTGTAATTTCAAATCCTGCTGGTCTGATGGAAGAGTCACCTTGCATTTATTGAGAAGAATTTCAGGAAAAGAACTGTTTTCAAAAACTCTAGAGAGTACACTGCACCTCAAGCTGAAACCTAGAGCACAGACTACCTCTCTGTTGGATGCCTTGGGCACCAACTCTCTGTCACCACAAAACATATACATGACATTTTCCCCCAGTGACTGCCAAAGAGAATAAGAATGCAAAATTCTCCACCAAAGCTTTAGCTATTGGCATTTGACCTTGTGGCCTTGTGGTGGCAAGTTAGGACAGTTTGCAAAGATCAGCAGTTACAGCTCCGTCCTCCGGGTCCTCTTCCTTCCCACAGCCACTGGGTGAGGGAGCATGTACCAGACTGAGTCTGCACCGCCGCCACCCCCCCCCCGCCCCCGCCCGGCCAGCAGAGTAGAAAACAACGTGAAAAACCTATTCAGGACAATAACCACTTTCTTTTAAAATTAACCACATAAACATTACAACACTTATCCTTTAACTAAATTCAATTGGCTGATTGCAGTAAAACTGACTCACCCGATTCAGTTGGGGGTTTTTAAAGCTCCTGTGTTTTTGCAGCCTTAGTGGGAGTTTCCCTGGGGCTGCCCGTGTAGCCTGAAGGTTCTTCAAAATCTGCTGTGTGTGTGAGAGAGAGAGATGGGGAGGGGGGTGTGGAGAAAGGGAAGGAGAGAGGTACGCTGGTGTTCAGTGAGAACTATAGGGAAGTGGCATTTTACGTAGGGGAGTCCCTGTGTCTGTCAGACATTAGGATGACTGGTGTCCTCATGGTCCTGAGCTGTATAGGACAGCTGCACAGATATCCTGCCTAAGGCAGAGACACTCACAAAATCGTAAATATGTGGGGACAAACATTCAACCTTAATTGATGTCAAAGAAATATATAAAAGCCATAACACAAATACGAATTTTCTCCTTTCACCTTGGTAAAGCTGTTTTTAAAATTATAATACTCTGGGTTGCCCCAGGAAATCAGAAAATGAGAGTCTAGCACTTTGCTGTGAGAATGTAATTATGTATAACCTCAGAGGACAATTTGTCAATATGTATCAAGAGCCTTAAAAAATGCTCATAATCTTTGACCCAGCAATTCCCTTTAGAATTTATCCTAACAAAACAATCTATCCCTGGCTGGACAGCTCAGCTGGTTGGAGCACTGTTCTGACACACCAAGGTTGCTGGTTCAGTCCCCAGTCAGGGCATGTACAAGAATCAAACAATGAATGCATAAGTAAATGGAGCAACAAACAGATGTTTCTCTTTCTCCTTTTTTCCTCCCTCTCTCCAAAATCAATAAATAAAAATTTTAAAGAAGAGAAACAATCAAAGATTGTATACTTAGGTGAATTTTATGGTATGTGAATTATATCTCAATAAAGCTCTTTTTAAAAAAGAAACAGAGATAAGCAAAATATATATATTACATTATTATTTATAAAAGTGAAAAATTAGGAAATGTCTAAATGCCTATAATATTACACCATACCCACTTAATAGAACACAGCCATTTTTTAAAAACTTATGTTGTAGTACAACCATGGTTTTCAGAGTGTGCTCCCCAGACCAGCAATATAAATATTTCCTGGAAACTTATGAGAAATGCAAATTAGGGATCTTTACTCTAGAGCTACTATATCAAAAATTGGAATTAGAATTCAGCATTCTTAACAAACCTTCCAGATGATTCTGATGCTCACTGAAGTCTGGTAACTACCTGGGGGGGAGGGGGTCAAGGAATGTTCCTGTAAATTGCAATATAAAAAAAAAGCAAAATAAGGCTAAAAAACAATATGTATATATGCATGCCTACAGGAAATACTGGTAAAATATATTTTAAATACTAACAGTATTTACCTACAGATGGTAGATATATAAATCACTTTTGTTTTCTTCTTAATAATTTTCTGTATTTTTCAATTTTTCTATAATGATTATGCATGATTTTTATAACTAAAAAATGTTATTTTACAAAGTTCTTGCCCTTGGAATTCTGGGCACCAGACACTTAGGGAAATAAGTTTCAGAATTTCAGTGAAAAGGAAAATAGAAAGGATGGGCAGGCTCCCCCCAGTCAGTTCTGTGGAGAGCCTGTTGTCCTTAAAGTAGAATCTGACATTCTTGCACTTGCTCTGGTTATAAAAGTGCCACGATATCTGTCTTAGGTACCGTACGTCGAGGGTGTCTGACGAATGGCAAGCATCAGATCTTGGACTTGGTTTCTTTTGGGATCATGATGAGGTGGTTTTCTTCTTTCTTTTTCTGGGCAGTGTCCAGGGATTTGTTGTGCATTGGTTCGTACATTGGCTTATGCCCACTCTCCCACTCTGTATCACTAAATAAGACCTAGAGCATCTTCTGTGTTCTTGGGAATTTCATATGAAGAGCACAATAGTGAGAGTCAGACTTCCAGCCAAGGTGGAAATGTAGGTAGACACACTGTGCCTCCTCGCACAACCAAAATAAGGACAACAACAATTTAGAAACAAAGTAACAACCAGAACTGACAGAAAATTGAACTGTATGGAAGTGCAACAGCCAAGGAGTTAAAATAGACCCATTCATCCAGACCGATAGGAGGGGCAGAATCAGGTAGCCGGGCGAAGAGGGGTGGCACCAGGCACGCAAGGCAGCAGCTGACAGACCTGGGGCGTGGGGTGGCAACCGGCAGACCCAGCGAGGCAACAATTGTGAAGCAGGACATGGTGTGCAAGTTGGCTGGCTGACCAGGCAGTCCCACATTTGTGTGCAGATAAACCAGGGGAAACTGGAGAGCAAGACAGACCACACAACCCAGGGTCCCAGCGCGGGGACATAAAGCCTCAAACCACTGATTGAAAACACCTGTGGGGGTTGAGGTATCAGGAGAGACTCCCATCCTCACAGGAGAGTGTGTTGGAGAGACCCACAGGGTCCTAGAACATACACAGGCCCACCCACATGGGAATCGGCACCAGAAAGGCCCAGTTTGCTTGGGGGAAGCAGTGGAAGGGACTGAAATCCGACAGAGAGTGGAGCATGCACCATTGTTCCCTCTGGCACCCCACCCCCACATATAGCGTCACAATCCAACAACTGGGTTGCCCCTCCCTGATGAACACCTAAGGCCTTGCCCCTCATACATAACAGGTACAACAAGACAAAAAAAAAAAGGCCCAAATGGAAGAACAGATCAAAGCTCCACAGCAAATACAACTAAATGACCAAGAGATAGCCAGCCTATTAGATGCACAGGTTGAATTTGGTCACAAATTAGATGAAAAAATGAAGGCTACACTAAGTGAAATGAAGGAAAATGCACAGGGAACCAATAGTGATGGGAAGAAAACTGGGACTCAAATCAATGGAGCGGACCAAAAGGAAGAAAGAAACAACCAAATGGAAAAGAATGAAAAAATAAGAATTCAGAAAATGAGGAGAGGGCTTAGGAACCTCCAGGACATCTTTAAACAGTCCAACATCTGAATTATAGGGGTATCAGAAGGAGAAGAGGAAGAGCAATGAGTGGAAAAGTTATTTGAACAAATAATAAAGGAGAACTCCCCCAATCTTGCAAAGGAAATAGACTTCCAGGAAGTCCAGGAAGCTCAGAGAATCCCAAAGAAGTTGGACCCAAGGAGGAACACACCAAGGCACATCATAATTATATTCGCCAAGGTAAAAATGAAGGAGAGAATCCTAAAAGCAGCAAGAGATAAGGAGACAGTTACCTACAAAGGAGTTCCCATCAAACTGTCAGCTGATTTCTTAAAAGAGACCTTACAGGGAAGAAGGGGCTGGAAAGAAGTATTCCAAGTCATGAAAGGCAAGGACCTACATCCCAGATTGCTCTATCCAGCAAAGCTTTCATTTAGAATGGAAGGGCAGATAAAGTGCTTCTCAGATAAGGTCGAGTTAAAGGAGTTCATCACCACCAAGCCCTTATTATATGAAATGTCAAAGGGATTTATCTAAGAAAAAGAAGATAAAAAACATGTATAGTAAAATGACAGCAAACTCACAATTATTAACAACCACACCTAAAACAAAAAGGCAAACAAACTAAACAAACAACTAGAACAGGAATAGAACCACAGAAATGGAGATCACATGGAGGATTAGCAACAGGGGAGTGGGAGGAGGAGAGAGGGGGAAAAGGTACAGAGAATAAATAGCATAGAAAGTAGGTAGAAAATAGACAGGGGGAAGGCAAGAATAGTATGGGAAATGTAGAAGCTAAAGAACTTATGACACATGGACATGAACTGAAAGGGGGGAATGTGGGTGGAAGAGGGTGTGCAGGGTGGAGGGGAATGAAGGGGGGGATGGGACAACTGTAATAGCATAATCAATAAAATATATTTTAAAAATGCATTTATAAAAAAAAGAAATAGTGAGAGTCTTCTTGGTGCAATACCGGGATGGAATCCAAGCCACTGGGTATATCAGGTGGCATAGGCCTTTTGTTGCAGGACAGTGTGACATGGGAAAAAGGACAGACTAGCTTCCTTGTAACTTGTTCTACAGCTTGGGGGCAAGTCTGTAGTATTCTCTGGGTCTCAGTTTTTTCACCTTTAAACTGAAGGAGTTGACAAGATGATCTCTGAAGTCCCTTCCAGCTCTGAATTTCTGTGCATTTATGACTAGATTCACAGAGATAGAGTGACCCATAACCAGAAGGCAGTATAATGCTCTTTGATCTGGTTCACGCAGCTTGGCTTTGTGAAAGCTCCATGGTATTTTCAGCAGCTGGAGCATCACTTAATGGGCTTCTCTCTGGCTCTGAAAATCTATTTTGAGATAGTACCTGAGCCATATTCTCAATGAGAAATGGTGTTTGGCATTCAGGAGCCTTTCCATAACAGCACCAAAGAGTTGGAGAGCCTACAAATTTAAAAAAAAACACCTTTCTGAAAATGTAAAGGGAGGATATGGCCATATGACACAGGTCACTGGAACATGAAATGTTTGTTAGAGGGGACAGAGTGGTTCTTTGGATCGGTTAGACACTTGGGTTCCAGTCCTGGGTGTGACTTTGTCTAAGTAGCTTATCTTTCTCAGCTTCAGTGTCCTCATTTGAAATATATCTACTTGAGCTCCTGTATTATTTTATTTCTGAAAAAAAAAATGTGAGTTTATGATTGAAAGAATGACATTTTAGGCATAGAGACCGTTGTGTTGTCATATCTGAGGCAGCCCCCCAGGAAGTGGCTGGTCTAGAAAGATAGAATTATAGCATTGGAAGAAGTCTAGTCAATCCCAATGAGGGTCTGAATCGTTTCTACACTATCTAGCTTTTTCTTGATAGGAATCAGGAGATGAACAAATGTGTTGTCTGTGGCTGGCACTTGCCAACTATTGCTTGGGGTGAGGGAAGTGTATATTTAAACTGCTGAGACAGCCCAGGTCTGGGGAAGAGATTTCTGCTTATTCTTTTCCCTTCAGACGTTTACAGTGTGCACTCCACTGTAAAGGAAGCTCGTGAAGTTTGCTTGGCATAGGCGTAACGTGAGTAATGAAGTCTTGGCTCCAGCCAGCATTCTAAAGCTGGGGTTTTGCAAAAGTTGCAAATCCCCAGAGGAAATGCTGGAGCACAGAAGGCCTGCATATCATGGATTACACTAATCCAGGCAGGAAGTGATAATGACATAGTTATACAAGCAGTGTTTTTCATGGCTAATTGGGAAGGATGGTCATTTAATTAAACTGGGGCTTTTTATGCCCAGGACAGCCTGAGAGCCTTTCCTAGACCCTCTTGCTCAGGGCATTTAAGCTCAACTGTAAGTTTCATGATGCAGGGTCTTTATATTTTTTATTAACTTCTAATACCTAGTATAGTTCCTGGAATTTAGCAGGTGCTAGACGTAGGCTAGAAAACTTCTAAGTATCTTATTAGCCCCATAAAATACTTTGTTTTGTACCAAGTGAAGGTGCCAAGACTTGATTGAATAAACCTCTTGTGAATTCAAAAACAAGTCAGACCTGATACACTGCATGTAAAGAACTGGATATGCTGGCTGAAAAAGAAGTCAGATTGATAAAATAGAGATAAGAGAATGCCTCCATGAGTTATAAACATATCATTTAACTTTATTTTTCTTCGCTCCAATCAGACAGAAAGCTGAGGTCTGGGATGTATTGTCAGGATCAAAATGCTCCTTTAATTTAAAAAGAAAATGTTTTAAAAGCTTAAAATTAATATGATAGCTGCATAGTATGATAGAAGGGAGTAATGTATGAAGGGTCATAAAAATGGGACTTCAGTTCCCTGGTGTTGGCACCAACCTGTAGTAAGATCCAAATTTCCTCATTTACAAAATGAAGAGTATGTGTTGCAATGACTGTGTTTTCCAAACCAAAACCCATCCACTTTCTCATGACTTGGGGGACAGGAGGCAAACTGGGAGATGTAATCTGGAAGCTACCAGGTGGGAAGTTCCTGGGCGTGGCGACGCACTGCGCACTGTGGAATAGAATACGACCACCGTGCTTGCTTGTTGAATAAAATGCAGGGCATATGAATGCTGATTATGAGACAAGGCAATCCTAAATAAGATCCAGTGTAGACCCTGCCATCATATTTTTACTTCCTCCATTTCTCCTTCAGCATGGAAGTACAAAATTCCAGTCACTTGCAGATATTCGGAGGGTCAGCTTCGCGTTCCCAGGCTGAAGGGACCTTGCTGTCAGCCCTCTACTCTGCTCCCGCCAGCCGCGTCGGGCGGATTCCAAGACTCCTTTGTCTGTCTCACAGAGTCAAAAAATGAATCCATTAAGAGACTGAAAAAGATCTGGGCTGTTCTGCTCAAGGAATCGTACTAGGAGGGAATGAGATTTACGAGATGAGGTAATAGAAATACAAATAGAAATACATTTGAAAGGAACTTTTCCCTTAAATGCCTGCCTCCTCTGAGATTGATTTGTGTGGGGGAGGCTGAGGAGGTTTAACTGCCCTGCTTTTCCCGCCGCATTCCTACTGTTTCAGGTTCTAAACGTTCCCAGTCACAGTGCACTGGCATCTTCTCAGAGGCAGTCCTCCGGGAGGCTCCCCTCTCCCAGCTCTGCAGTTTCCAGCAGCTTCTTGCAGTGACATGCCTACTTTTCATGGACTCTTGAGAAATTATACTAAAATGGAAGAAGATTGATCCCCCTGGCAGAAATTGGGGTCGCTGATATTCATGAAAAGGTGCCGTGTCTCTCGGGTTATCCTGCAACTGTTTGTCACACCTGGTAGAATGATTCATGGGCAAGTGCTCGGGAAGGGTCACTCCTGGGCAGTGCAGAGCAACCTCCTTAGTGTGTGTGCACCCACATTTGCATTATAATAAATAATAGATACTATATGAGTAAGTACTTACAGAGCTACACAGATAATATGTATTATTTTATTTAATCCTCAAAAGAAATCTGTAAATTAGAAATTATTAGTCCCATATCTCAGAAATGGGAAAACTGAGGCTTAGGTTAACCAAGTTACTACAGGCTGTGAAGTTTCTGAGTATCACAGTGGGCTTCCAACCCAGGTCTGTCTGACTCAGAGTCCTTACTGTCAAAGGGAAGGAAGAGATAGAAGGCAAAAGGAAAGGTGCATTGGAAAAGAAAGAGTCAGCGACTGCTCCTCCTGATGCAAGTAGCCCTGTGGGAACCTGGAAACAGAACTTTCCAGGCCTTTCTGGAGGCTCAGAAGACAGTCATCTCTTCTGCCTGGTTCCTTCCTGATTTAACAAGGGCTTGTTGATCTCTTTCGACAGCTAAAAAGCACTGTGGTAGCAAGAGAGACACAAAGCTTGTGAAAATATATGCTCTTTCCTAACACTACAGTGCAGGACATGCAACTAATTATAATACATTCAGATATGACATCATTTTACATAAAGTAGATTGGCATCCAGAGTAGAGGCAATGGGGTGGTGGTTTTAAAAGTGTGCCCTCCAGACCAGTAGGGTCACCATCACCCCTACCTGGGAATTGCTTAGCAATACATGTTTCCAGGTCCCACCCTAGGGGTGGGGCCCAGCCATCTGTGTTGTGTTCACTGAAGTTTGGGAAACACTGGTTTAGGGGCTTGGCTGGTAACTGAATTTGGCTTGAGAGGACATGGGGTAAGGGACTGACAGCAAATTAGTCTGGACAGGTAATTAGGGGTTGGACTTCTCCACAGGCTGTTTGATGAGGTGCACATGCTAGAAAGATCACAGCCTAACAGTGAGGTTCGGGAGGCCATACAATGTGAACCAAAAGTGACCACAGATTTCTCTTTTTCATGTCTCTGCTGTTCTTTCCACTCAGGTTTCTATGACAACAGTTCTGGTACAATTTATATTTATGAAGATCACATTAATTTCACCAGAGCTTTGGGGATTCCTTACAAATCAATATTCTTCACACTCATGACCATAAGAAACAGCACCATCCCTTTGTCCACTAGTCAATAGGAGACAGAAGGCAAGCTCGCTCCTGTGTTCATTATAAAGGCTCAACAACTCACCTTTCATTTTTTACTTTACATTTTCTATTTCTCCTAAAGAAGACTTTATTCTCCTAACACAGCAAATCTTATTTCCTGTTCTAAAAGGCAAGGCTGAGCAGATGATGTCTTACCTACACCCCTTTACCAAACTCTCTCTTTACCTGGGCATTTGTATACTACTTGTTCTAAATAAAAATTTTAATGAGACCTGGAGGGTCACTGGGGAGCAGTGCCCCAGCTAATTCTCCACACCATTGCCTCACTCCTGACCATTCTACCTAGAACCCGGTTAAAATTAAAAAATAGACCAATAAATTAGCCCTTTCCAGTTCCAGCCTCTGCTCAGCCAAAAGAAATCAGCTCTGATTTCAAGAATAGCCTCGTCTACCAGTTGCCAGAGTTTTCAGAGGCATCAGGAGTAGAGATTCGTGACAGCTCTGAATACCCTCCTAACAGCTCCTCTCAAGCTGACCTTTGAGAATGTCCAAGATCACTCTGGTCTTCCCCTGTGCTGCACAGGAAAACCTGGACAGATGGCCAACCTGAGCAGCATCTTGCCGTCAGAACCTGTCTCTGTGTGTGGGCCTGGTCACCCCAGGACCAACCAAACAAGCTAGAGAAAGACACCTGGGTGGTCCGCTGTGTTAGGGAAACCAACACATGTCAGCAGACTATAAGAATCAGGACCCTTTCCTTTGTAAATAAACTATGATTTTTCACCAATTCTCAGCATACATGGGACTCTGCAGCACCTCTTAGCCATGTAATTCATTTCAGCAATGATCATATCCTCTCAGACAAACATGTTTTCTGTTTAGCCCTGCCTTCTCCACAGGACTTGGAATACCTTGAGAACAGGAAATGTGATTTCTATTTCTTTTGAATACTAAAAACACAGCCCTGGAAACACAATAGATAATTCTCCTTGAACTGAATTAAATCAGAATGGTGTACAAGAATTAGGGACCACTTCTTAAAATTTGAAATGGGTAGTTTTAGGGCAAAAAATAAAAGGAAAGAAAAAATAAAGTGCAATCTTAAATTATCAGGCAGTAAATTCATAGAAATCATTACCCACAGAAGTGAGACGGACAGCAAGTACGTAGTTCCTAAGCTTTTTCTTTGTTTGGATTCTTCTAACTCTCTTGTGAAACACCTTGACTAGCCTTACATGTACCTCTCAGTCTCCATCTACGCAAACATCAGTGCCAAATGTGAAGACGGAAAGACAGGCTGAAAGATCATAAGTATAGATAAATAAAATAGCCACTCGCTCACAAAAGTCAAGTTTGTATAGCAAGAGATAACTTAAAGGGTAGTTATTTCTAATGGTTTTCATGCACCGTGTATGAGCGTGTCCTTGTCAGTCAACTGACCAGTGCGGGGGCGGGGGGGTGGAGGAGGGAGAGCCAACATTTAGCTCAACAGAAGGCTGATGATATTTTGCCAAAGTCCCCAAAAGGTTCATGATGAAAATTATTCTCCCACTGTGGGATTTGTCATCCCTCCACAGACCACCAGTGATTAGACACGGGCTGATAAACATTAGATGTTTCATGAAAAAAGCTTAGTGATACTGGATGAAAGTGTTTTGGAGAATTCCTTAACTTTGGACATTGAAGTGTCAAGTAGGACAGTCAGCCCATCTCTCCACCAGGTGCCACCCCTGGTCAGAAGTGAGGCTTGTGCAAATGCCAGCCTCGAGAGACGTACAAGACACAGGATGCTTATCAACCTCTTCTTGTTGTGTCTGGCTCTCTACCACTTTCTTCCTGGGCTGAATCATGACAGTGCTGTGCTGCCAGGGAATAATAATTGGAGCCCTCTCCCCAATGAGTGCTGTTGCTAATGCAGCACCGAGTCTGCCCTGACGGCCCGACTGAGATGTGGCTGGGGACTTTACAACCACTGTAATTATCGAGTCCACCCACCACTGCAAGCAAGAGCCAAGAGAACATCGAGTCTAGGATTCTGTTGTGTTTTGTTTTATTGCCTCATAATATTAAAGTTCCAGCTTGGAGATGAACCATTATATAAAGAGACCTAGGTTGCTTTCATTGGTAATTTGTTTTTCAGCCCCAACAAGGTAGGTAGAGTTGTTGTTATTCAGTCTGAGTACTTTTCTGGTGAACAGTTACCATTCTTTAGCTCCTCTGGTCAAACTCTTAAGGTGGTTTTCAGAAATTGGTTAATATGTCCTCAGATTACCCCTGTGAGGAAATTGAGCATCCTTGTTTTTCTGGATGGAAAAAATGAAGCATAGAAAGCTTAGGCAATTGCCTTAGCTGTCAGGGATTGAGGCATAAGTTGTCACTGGGGAACTGATTTCCTCCTGGCATCCTGGAGGGCGCTCTTGCCTTCTAGGTGAAGGGCAGTATTGTGCTCCAACCAGGGACAGCCACGCAGGCTGTAAGAGCAAGCCACACACTCAAGGACAACATGGCTCTGAAACTACCCCCAGAGATGCCTCTTTCCTGGCTAACAGTTAAGACAAGTGACCTTCAGCTTGACTATGGAAAGTCCAAGTGACTAATTTAATGAACCTTTGGTGTGTGAGGGGTGGAGGGGGAGGAGGCTGCCTGGGCTAGGGGCCAGTGTGAACCATCTCCAATCTGTGCAGGGGGTTGAGGCTGAGATGAGAGCAGAGGGGGTCAGAAGAAAACAGGCTCCTCTCTGTGGCTAAGGAAAAGTCCGTCTGACCATGTGGACAGATGGAAGCCCTGGGTTACGGAGGCAAAGCATGTCAGCAAACCAGGAGCATTTCCTGTCTGCAGACGGGCAGAGGGCCAATTCTTCGATGAGCTGGAAATAGGAACTCATGGGGGGAGTCCACATAACCCTTTCTCTCTGTGGGTTTCCCATAGTGAAGTGAGGAGCTTGTTATGTCAGCGATCCCAGAGCTTGTTTATGCGCTGTGTTTTCTTTATGTTTCCTCTTATAACACTTGATGGTACATAATCCACAGAGGCCACATTGCAGTTATGTGTCAGACATCCATCAGCCAAGAGCCACTGTTCCAGCTGTAATCGTTTTGTCCAGCTGTGTGGCTGGACACATTTAGATCATGACTTAGTCCACTGTGCCTCTGCCTCTCAATGTACACGTTCAAGGAGAGTGGGAGGGGGCTGGGCAGGGGCCAACAGTTCCTTCTCTTCCCCTTGCTCTAAAGAAGTGACTGTGACCTCCTGTCAGCATTCTTCACTGAGCAGCCTCATATGCACAAAGCCCTGTTCTAAATGGCATGAGGGTGACGACAAGATATTGACTCAGGTTGCTCTGTTTAGCCAGACATTTTCTTAAGTCTATTTTCTTATTGAATTGTTACAACCCTGTGAGGTGGGTGGTATTGGTTAGAGGAAAATGAGGCTGAGACAGGTGCATGCGGTCTCATAATAAAAAGTATAACCCTGATATGAAGGACCAATGATGGGGTATAACCATCAAGAAGTAGGATGGAACTAAAGACTGCTCTGGGCTTTGTCAGCATTCCCAAGACCCTTTCCTTTGTAGAATTCTAATCCGTCTGCCCTCTGTCCACCCCTTCTGACTCAGCTGGGCACTAACCTTCCTTGGAGTTTCAAAGGGAGCCCAATGAACAATATTCCACCTGAGTTACAAATAAATTGAGAAATATCCTCATTATTAATCAGAAAGGACCAAGGTGGGAGAGGCAGCCTCCTACTGACTGGACTCCCAAGTAGGCAGACCTCTCTACCTAGTCATGGGCACAAAGGAGAGCCTGGCCGTTACTCTAACCTCCTGGAGGAGTAGAGGCTCTCTGCGCCAGGCCCTGCCTGGAGACGGGAAGGAGCGGGGAGCAGCACCTCTCTGGCAGAGCGGGCTGGGCACCAGGATGCCAGAGTATGACAACTCTCCCAGCTTCACAGACACCTAGTGGTACCCTCAGGAGTGAAAAAGTCACTTCACTTAACCCTTCCTCCAGGATATCTTACCTGAAACCTAAAAAATAGGTCAAGGTACCCTCTTTGCTCCTTCACAGCACTGTCTGCATGTTATCATCGAGTCTCATGTAATCCTGAATTATAACTTTAATGTTCAAGCATCTCTCTCCCCCAGAGGACTGTGCACTCTGAGTGCATGTCCTGGGTGGTTGCATCATTTTATCCACAGTGCCTGACACCTAGCAGCTAGTTGTGAGAGCTTGTTGAGCTAAACGGAGGAATTAAACCTTTTTAGCAACCAGTACTGAAAAGACTTTGTTGTTGGGTGGTCTCCGAAACTTCTGACATGTTTTTCTAAGTGTTCATTTCCAAAGTCAGGATAAGAACTGATAAGACATAGTGCTAGAACTTTTGAAGCAAAAAAAAAACCACACTAATATTGGATAAAAGCTGCAGAGGCAATTGGCAGCTGATTGTGTTTAGCAAAATGAACCTGTGAAATGGCGTACGAGGGATTTGTGTGAGTGGCCATGTTCAGAGTAAGTGTATGTGCTGGTTATTAATTACAAATGTGTTGCCAGTGATAGATCCGTCCAAGGTTTAATAGGGAGCCTTTTAACTACATTTACTACTGAAATTTGAGCAGCAGCAGCCCCTGAAAGCTTGCTAAAAATGCAAATTCTCAGACCCCACCCCACACCTACTGAATCAGAACTTTTTAAATTAAATTCATTGAGGTAATATTGGTTAATGAAATCATACAGATTTCAAGTGTACATTCCTGTGGTATATGATCTGCATATTGTATTCTATGCCCAATGCCCAAAGTTAAGATGACATGATTTTGTATATAGAAAACCATAAAGACTCTACCAAAAAACACTAGAAACAATAAAAAATAGAGTAAAGTTATGGAATATAAAATCAAATGTACAAAAATCCACTGTTTTCCTATATACTAACAATAAAACTTCAGAAAAAGAATTAAAAAAAACAGTATTGTTTGTGATTGTAACTAAAAGAATAACATACCTAGGAATAAACAAAAAATGTGAAGGACCAATTTACTGAAAACTAGAAAGCATTATTTAAAAAGATTGAAAAAAGCACATGATATGGAAAGATATTTCATGTTCATCAATTGGAAGAATCAACATAGTTAAAATGGCCATATTAGTCCTGACTGGTGTGACTCAGTGGGTTGGGCATCATCCCATAGACCAAAAGGTCACCAGTTCAGTTGCTGGTCAGAACACATGCCTGAGTTTGTGGGCCCGGTACCCTGTTGGGGGCGTGCAAGAGGCCGCAATTGACGTTTCTCTCTCACGTCAACTTTTTTTATGGGGTGTGGAACTTTATTTTTTAAATTTATTTATTTTTATTATATTTTATTGATTGTGTTATTACAGTTGTCCCAATTTTTATGCCTTGCCACCCACTCACCCAGTATCCCCCACTTCCTCAGGTAATCCCCACACTATTGTTCATGTTCATGGGTCACATGTGTAAGTTCTTTGGCTACTTCACTTCTTATGCTGTACTTTACATCCCCATGTCTATTCTGTAACTATCATTTGCACTTCTTAATCCTCTCACTTCTTCACCCATCTCCCCAAACCCCCCTCCCATCTGGCAACCATCAGAACACTCTCTGTATGCGTGATTCTGTCTCTGTCTTCATGTTTGCTTAGTTTGTTTTTTTTTTTAAGATTCAATTGTTGATAGATTTGTATTTTTTGCCATTATATAATTCATAATTTTTATCTTCTTTTTCTTAAAGAAGTCCTTGTAACATTTCATATAATAATGGTTTGATGATGATGAACTCCTTTAGATTTTTTTCTCATCTCCAAAGCACTTTATCTGCCCCTGGATTCTAAATGTTAGCTTTGCTAGGTAGAGCCATCTTGGTTGTAGGTCTCTACTTTTCATGACTTCAAATATTTCTTTCCAATCCCTTCTAGCCTACAAAGTTTCTTTTGAGAAATCAGCTGACAGTCTTATGGGAACTCCCCTGTAGGTAACTAACTTCTTTTCTCTTGCTGCTTTTAAGATTCTCTCTTTATCTTTAACCTTTGGCATTTTAATTACGATGTGTTTTGGAGTAAGCCTCTTTGCATCCATCTTGTTTGGGACTCTGTGCTTTCTGAACTTGCATGTCTATTTCCTTCACCAAATTAGGGAAGTTTTCTTTCATTATTTTTTCAAATAGATTTCCAATAACTTGCTCTTTCTCTCTCCTTCTAGCACCCATATGATGGAAGTGTTGGACCTCTTGAGTTGTCCCAGAGGCTGCTTATATTATCTTCATTTTTTTTTTTAGATTCTTTTTTCTTCTTGTTGTTCTGATTGGTTATTTTTTGCTTCCTTCTGTTCCAAATCATTGATTTGATTCTCATCTTCATCCAGTCTTGTTTTTGTTGTCATATTGTTGTTTCCCTGTAAATTGTTCTTTATTTCAATTAGTGTATCCTTCATTTCTGACTGGATCTTCTTTATGCTTCTGAGATCCTCACTAAGTTCCTTGAGCATCCTTATAACCAGTGTTTTGGACTGTGCATCTGATAGATTGCTTATCTCCATTTCATTTAGCTCTTTTTCTGGGGTTTTGATCTGTTATTTCATTCAGCTCATGTTTCTTTGTCTCCTCATTTTGGCAGCCTCCCTGTGTTTGTTTCTATGTATTAGGTAGAACTGTTTTGACTCTGTGTCTTGGTACTATATTCTAATGTAGTAGGTTTCCTGTAGGGTTCAGTGACACAGCCTCCCCTGTCACCCAAGCTGGGTACTCAAGATGTGCCATTTGTGTTGGCTAAGTATCCCCTCCTTTTGTAGTTGAGCCTTGGTTGCTGTTGGTGGATCAATATGAGGGATTTACCCAGGCCAATCAGCTACAAGGACTGGCTATGCCCACTGACCACCAACCTTTGCCCTCCACAGAGAATTGCCTGTGCAAAGGCAGGGTGGTGATGCTCTGACATGGTCTGTAACTGTCCACTGGGTGTGCCTATCTTGGGGTTTCCCAGGTGGTGCAGGCCAAGGCCAGCTCCCATCTGTATTTTTCCCCAGGGCCACCCTGCCTGAGTTATAAATCAGTCTGAGATGGCTGCTACTTGTGCTGGGTTTGGAGATTCCCAGGCAAGGCCAAGCTGTCAATCTAGGCTTGCTACTGCTTGTGCTGGGCCTGGGATTCATTGAGGCCAGCTTTTGCTTGTTTGGTAGAATTTAGGAAATTGTGAAATATGAGCCAAGACCATCCATTCATATGGAAAAGGAGCTTCGGTGGGGCAGAGTCTCTGGGGATCTCCAAGGCAGATCAAACAGTATTAGCCAGTTTGATGGAGACTCAGATCTGGCACCAGCCTGCCAGCTCTGTGGGTTAGGGTTTAGATAAGGGACAATGGCCTCTGCTTGCCTTGATGCCAGATAATTCAGTTTCTCCCTGTATAGTACTGGTGCCTTTCCAGGTGCTACCCTGGTGCTGGAGCTCAGAAATAGTGAGTCTGAGGAAGTGTATGTGTGGGTTCTTTAAGAGGAACTTCTTGAGGTTCCAGCAGTTTCTTCCACCAGCTAAGTTCCCACTGGTTGTTGCAGCCAGAAGTTGTGGGGATTTCTCTTCCTGGCACTGGAACCCTAGGCTGAGGTAACTGGTATGGAGCTGGGACTCCTCACTCCTGAGATACCCCTCCCAAATTTTTATCCACCACATGTGGGTGTGAAACCAGCCCATCCCACGTCTGCACCCCTCCTGCAAGTCTGGATGGATGTGGTTTCTTTAACTCCATAGTTGTAAGACTTCCATTCAGCACAATTACTGAGGATTCTGAGTGATTATTGTTCTATATTTTAGTTGTGATTTTGATGTGGTTGTGCAAAGATGCAAGCCATGTCTGCCTATGCCACCATCTTGACTAGAAGTTCCAATTTTTTCTTTCCCTCTCTTTTTCCCTCTCTCAAAAAATAAATAAATAAATAAAATCTTTTTTAAAAATAAAATGGCCATGTTGTGCAAAGCAGTATGCAGATTTAATGCAATTTCTATCAAAACCTCAATGTCATTTTTTTTTAAAGATTTTATTTATTTATTTTTAGAGAGGGAAGGGAGGGAGAGAAAGAGAGAGAGAGAGAGAAACATCAATGTGTGGTTGCTGGGAGACATGGCCTGCAACCTAGGCATGTGCCCTGACTGGGAATCAAACCTGCGATGCCTGGTTCGCAGCCCGCATTCAATCCGCTGAGCTACACCAGCCAGGGCTCAATGTCATTTTTTAAAGAAATGAAACAAAAAAAATGAATCAGCATGTCTGGGGGTGTGTTCAGGAACCAGAGACAAACCCTCCGGGTGAGTTAGGCATGTTAACATTTGAGAACTATTGTTACAATGTTCCTTCTTCTCTAATGTAGAAAGAATAGATTTACAGAGTCAAGGAAAATAATAGGAAGAGTTCACATATTTGGTCATTTGTTGTTTTAAACACTGTAAGTATATTATCTCCTTTATTCCTTACAACAATCCAGTGAAATGGTTTGTATTTTTAAATCTCATTTTATGGATGAGTAAACTGAGACACCATGAGGCCATGGACAGAGTAAGGAAAGTGAGACACTTCCTTCGAAGAGAAATTTAAAAGGGTGCCAAAAAAACTCAGTAATTAAAATTAATAATATTTTAACATTAGTATTTTTAAAATCAAAATTAATGCTAATAAATTTATGATGACCAGAATATCAAATAAAGATCCAGCAAGCAGAATGGTTCCAATAACTTTCCAGGTTGGTACAGTTAGTAAGAAGCAGAGTAAAGACTTGCACCCAAGTTGAATCCAGAGACCACATGCTCAACCTCTATCTTATGGACCACCTATCAACTAATATCACCACATTTTGATGGTGCAAGGAAAGATCCAGGCCTAGGAGCAAGCATCATTTGGATCAAAGGGATCCCTAGTTGTTCTGAATGCACTGGGACCTGATGGAGAAGAGTAACAACAAAATCTAAAGACAGAAGCAAACTGTTTAGATGGGGCCTAAATACCACAGCTTGGCTGTGAACTTAAGTATGAAAAAAAAATTTACAAAGCTTCCTCCTAACTTTTCTTCTGACTGGCTCCTGCTGGGGGAATCCGTGGATAGAACTACCCTGCATTCCAGCTGTAGGAATATAATTAGACTCAATATAACTGCAGTGCCCTCCTTGGCCCAACCTTAGGAGAGATGGATGGAGCATTTCCCTCGCTTACTCCCAATCTGTGAGATTCTGGCAGGCTGCTTGTCATGAGGGCTTGTCATTGAGAGCTGGTCACCTAGAATGCCCCAACATGTTTGAGCTGCATTGTTAAACTACATTGGTATTCTCCTAGCAAAACTCCTCTCCTTTTACCAAATCAGCATTCTGTGAACAAGATATTTATTTCTAGCCTGAAAACATTACATGTTTCTGCTGTACCCACCATGGTTCTTTCTTGCTTTATATAAATTGGCTCTAAGGAATATTTCTAGTACATGTGTTCATGTGTCAAGAGACTGAAACATAGTTACAAATTTTACATGATACGTTGATAAAGAGGATCAAAGGGCTTACAGCTAGCTCCTGCTTTCCCTCTCTTTAGTTGGGAGAAGGGAAAGGATGTGTTTTATACACCTAGGATTCTTACCAGCCATTGTACCTTATGATATTTAAGGTAAGTGGGAGTAATCAAGTCTAACATTTGGACATTTGGACAGAACTTCAAGTAGTTGGTCACTTTCTCTGTCTACTGTATTTTTTGGTAGCTGTAATATTTTGGGGAAGTTATTTCTCAGACTTGTAATTTCAACCCAATGGAAATCATTTCTTAGAAGTTACCAAATGAGTGCTGAGTGAGTTTGCATTTTGCTGGAGATTGACAGCATTGTGTGCTTACTCTCTAGGGAGAGTCATTTCTAACAAACTCCCAGCTGATACCTGTGCTGCTGGATTATAAAACATGCTTTTCGTAGGCAGGTTCTGGAAATATGTTATAGTGGGAGATAAAATTGGAGTGGACAAAGCCTGGAGACAGTAAGACAAGGCTTATCAGTGGCCCAACAAAAGGTGAGAAAGTCCTGAACTGGAGAAGAGGACCATCTAGTGGAAGTTAAACTTGTAGGACTTGCCAGCTACGTGATGTACAGTGAGGGAGAGTGGGAGCCATCATGTATGACCCTCAGACTCCCAGACTGTGGTTGTGGTTGCTCTGAGGATGCCCCTTCCCCAACCCCTTGTGCTCTAGTCATCCTGAACTACTTACAGGTCCTTGGAGTTGCCAGGCCATCTATCTGGACTTGTGTTCTGTTGCTGGTCGTGAAAGAAACACTAGTATCTCTCAATCCCATCACCAGGCTAACTCCTACAGAACCTGCAGAACTCGAGTCAGGCGTTACCTCTTCCTGGAAGTCTTCCTGGTACCCTCAATCACCCCCTGCCCCCAGGCTGAATTAGGTATCTCTCTTATGTGCTGTCAAGATATCTTGTGAGGTCTCATATCAAAGCACTGTGTAATCAGATGACATACCTCTTATTGACTCTGCTGCTTGAGAACAGGGATTATCTTTTGCAATTCTGTGACCCCACATTTCAACATAGTAGAGATTCAGTCAATGTTTGATGAATGAGTGGAAAAGTGATCAGGAGGAGCAAAGCTTTGTTCACTATAGCTTTGGTTTTTGTCACTATTGGTAAGATAGCAGAGTAGAAAGGAAGTTGTTTAGACATTGAATTTCATTTAGTTTGGTATACAGTAATTTTGACGTGCAGAATGCCCAGGTGAAGATGTTCAACAAATAGTTTGAAATTTCAGAATATAACTTAGAAGACAATTGAGGACTGACTACAATGACTTGGAAGCCATATGGATGGAAGTGACAGAAACATGGTAGAGGATCAAATAAAGGCAGAGAAAGGGATAGACACAGAGAGAGACAAATGGAGAGAGACAGTCAACAGAGAAATAGAGTCACAAAGAATGAGACAGAAAGCAGACAGGGACAGATGTCAACTGAAAACAACTTTATCCCTCACTTTTGAAGACCTTCTTTCTGTGACGGCCAACATGATGCACATTGGTGGGTCACATGTCACAGTGTAGGGGCGATGTTAGTGGTAAGGACTTTAGAAGCCAGCAGGAGGGACATCCTTATGAAGTTTGAGATGTCTTGGTCTCAGAATTAGGCCTATATGTGAAGGATTTGAAAAACTGGCTTTGTACTCATGCTATACAGACCTGTTTTATGCCTTTCTAGCTTTCTGACTGGACAGAGTCCCATTCATCATTTTTAAATGAAGTTAAAGCTTGGTCTCAACTCCTCTGCCCTTTTCCTCCCAAATTGCTTGGTGAGATAATCTAATCAACATACGCACATTACTGTGTTCTGTTCTTTTAATTTTTTTTTTTACAATCAGGTAGCCTATGTGTATTTTAGAATTATAATACTTTTCACCCCCAACACTTTATCCAGCCCTAACTGGTGTGGCTCCCTTGGTTCAATGTCTTCCCACAAAGGGAAAGATTGCTGGTTCGATGCCCCATTGGGCACATGCTCAGGTTGCATGTTTAATCCCCCTGTTGGGGTACGTGCATGAGGCAACCAATTGATGTTTCTTTCTCACATCAATGTTTCTCTCCCTCTTTTTTTCCTTCCCTCCCCTTCTCTCAAAATAAATAAATAACATCTTTTAAAAGAAAAGAAAGAAATAGCAAATGCTGTGCATCCCTCAACATCATAGCATGAATTGGCACCTACAAGGCCTTGAGAAAGAGCGGTCACGTCCAGGCTTTTGTTCCCTTGCTGCCCAAAGCAGCATTTTTAACAGACTCCTATTGTGTTTTCTCCATTCAGTTCACTTAGAGGGTGACATTTTGCCCTCAAATTCAAATGCATAGTTGCTCTTAGCAACTTTCAGAGCTACATTCCTGACAAAATCAGACCTTCTGTTTTATCTGAAACAACCCCCAAAGAAAATCATTGGATCTCAATGAACAGAACAATCCTTTATGTCCATGGGAGACAGGCAGACAAAACCCAATAAAACTGAAGAAAGAAAGAGACATGGCAATGATTTGTTTTTCATAATTACTTATTCAGAAGAGAAAGGAACAGGGGGAGAAGGTTCCTTTTAACATGTCTCGACATGACGGATGAGGTGTGCTCATCATGTGTGTGCAGGAGCGATGGATGCAGGGCAGTCTTGTTAAAGGAGGTGCTTCACACTGGGCGGGGGTATATTTCTATCTGGAACGCTGGAGATAAACACTTGGTTTTACTCCTCATTTTAATTATGTTTAAAGCCCCTCACTATTCTTTCAGAGTGGCAGGTGATGTGACTAGCATGCATCAGACCTTTCTTTTCTATGTCCTGTAGCAAAAACAATCTCCCTTTCAAGACACAAAATAGCAATACACCAAATGCATGTTTTCCTCCTAACAATACACCCCAAATGTGTATCTGGTAGATTTGGAAATCATACTGCAGAACACCTACATTACCTCTAAGTTAATGTTCCTTCCTCTGTTACTCAGTCACACAGTTTTCTGTGGTGCAAAACTTTCTCAAGGATAGTCCCAGCCAGAAATAAAGTGAGAGAAAGAAAAAAAGGAACGTTTTAACTAAATTGAGTTTGTTTCTTCACTTCTGTGTAAAGGATAAACAAACTTTTTCCACCTCAAATACACAACCTTTGTTCGTGCAAGAATGGGATCTAACAGAGTCAAACTTGAGCTATGGAGACAATAAATTGGATCTGTGGTTTAAAAAAAAAGAAACTGAGCCCTGGCTGGCATAGCTCAGTGGATTGAGCGGGGGCTGCGAACCAGTTATCGCAGGTTCGATTCCCAGGCAGGGCACATTCCTAGGTTGCAGGCCATGTCCCCCAGCAACTGCACATTGATGTTTCTCTCTCTCCCTCTCCCTTCCCTCTCTAAAAATAAATAAATAAAATCTAAAAAAAAAGAAACTAAAAATATAATTTTTCACACATCCGATTGAGGATTTAATGAATTCATGAATCATTTCCCAGTGCTATTATGAATTCAAGGATACCTTTTTAAAAAAAAAAGTAAGTGCAGGAAGCGTAAAAATAAGGGTACGCCATAAGCTTTTATGTCTCCTTGTTAGTGTCGCATCATGACCTAGCCTGTTTCCTAAGCCATGTCAATACACAAATTGAAAATCTGGGATTTGAGGGTACCTGGGAGATAATAGACCACATGAGTCATTTTATAGGGAAGGAAGTATAGACAAAAATGTTTAGCTATATAGCATATATATTATACTTTCTTCAGTCACACATGCAATTGTTACTTATTATCATCTATAAATTTTTTTAATTAAAAAAATTTTTTCAATTTTGCACCTACAATGAGAGACTTTGACCCTAACTCGTATATGTATATGCTATAAATGGTTTTTAAATAAAGGAAGAATAGATAGGACATGATCCCTATCCTTAAGTAGCTCAGTGGTTGAACTCAAGTATCATGACCTGCAGGGGACCACACAGCCTTTTGTTTTGCAGTAGATTGAAAATCATGCATATATTTTTGTGACCATACTGAATGTCACTATGCTTGTATGTGACAAACTGCTTTGATAACAATCCTTCACATTTATGCATGTCTACAATTTTTATAAACCCTTATGCATCATGATGTTATCAAGACAGTCGCTTCTATAGACTAAGTGACTGAGTCTCAGCAGGGTTAAAGTGACAAGTGACTGGTTACACTGCTCCCGTAAGTGAAGGAAACAGGATCCCAACTCACATCTCTTAACTCCTAGACAAGAATACCTTCCACTATGCCAGGCAATTAAAAATTCCCAACCTTGTCATGTGCTTCTCATCTTTTCCCTGAAAAAATCACAAGGCAGCAAGATGTTATCTAGCCAATAGGTGTAAATATTTTAGCATTTAAATAAGGAGGAGGAATAAAGGGAGAGAAATGTTTCTATAGAGATTTTTTTGCAGTGACAGGAGAGTTCTTGGTCTCCATCCAAAGATCTTCAGCATTTAATGAGACTGTTGTCCACAAGTTGGTGCAGGGTTTAGCACTGAGGTGGTAGCTATTTGGCTACTGTCAGTCTCCCTCAAAGCCTCCAGGGTGAAAACAGGAAGCAGGGCTTAGCACAACTAACAGAAGCAGCATTCCAGTCCTGACTGAGCCTCAGTTTTACCATCTTTAAAATGAGGATAATAATTCCTGTTGTTCCCATCTCTCATGATGGTATCTTTGGGAATCTAGTGAGTTAATACATTGAAAATTCCTTGAAAACCATTCATATTACATGCCATATGAATGTAAGGGATTATTATTAACATTATTAATAAATCACAAAGATTCCACAGCACTGAGGAAACAATGGAATTAGAAGAATGCAATACACTGAAAATTTCTTAGGGCAGCCTCCACTCTAAATTACATTGACTTTTCCCCAGTGATTTTTTTGGAATAAAAAATGAGGAAACTAATATTTATTCCACGGGGCTTGTGTCAGAAGAAAATGAATTGTCTGTGAAGGACTTAGAGTAGTACTTGGTGTGTGTGTGTATTATATATGTCTGGCTCCTTTTCACAGACTCCAGTGATGAAACCTACCTTATCAGATAGCCTGTCAGATGATCCTGAATGGGATAGCAAGTATTCTTATTATTTGTTACTATTTCTGTGATTCTCAGTTCACTCCACTTCCTATAATTCTACAACAAAAATAGAGCTATTCATCAACTGGCAAGCCAGCACTCTCTGTCTTCTAAGGTCAGGGCAGAGGTGCAGCACAAATATTTGAGGAACTATTTCATGATCTGGGGCCCTAAATCTGTGGAATGAGCTGATTAAATCCCCCATATATTATTGAACAGAACGCACTGCTACCATTTTATTGGTCCCAACCCTCACCCTGGGCTTACTAGATGACTTTCCCCGAACTCGGCATGTCAGCCAGCACTGTAATACAGACACCAATTCTATCCTTCTCAAAATAAGCGTTCTTCCTGACCACCTCACAAAATTTCTTCTCTGGATATATATATATATGTTTGTTTTAAGTCTGTTGAGGCCATCGTTAATGTAACTCAGGATCCTCCCCAGCAGTGTGCTGCAGGTTGCTAATTGCTCTACCTAGTTAGTGAAAGGCCACATCAGTTAGGCAGCAGAATGGAGACAAGAACTCTGAGCTCTGAATGGAAAGCCTGTTGCTCTTTTCTTTCCATCCAACTTCCTGCCATGATGTTATTAGGCCCTCATGAGCCCATCATTTCAATTGCTGTCCTGTTCCTTCCGTCTCTCCCAGCCCTCCTCAGCAAGAACTTCCAGGATGATATTTAGTACAATTGTGCTAACATCTTCAAACACTGCAGTTAGGTGTTTGAAATAAAATGTGTAATTATGGTAGTGGAGAGCTACATCAGATTCCAAAGAAACCTCATGTTCCCCCAGCTATAATTAGAGAGTAAGGTTTGCAGCACAGATTTTCCCATGAAAGCCAGTTCAAGCGAGCCTTCTGTTCTTCCAGAGAGGTTCCTGGAGTTGGAGACTGTGATGAAATGATTTGACATTGGTCCTCCTTCCCAATTCCAAAGAGATTGTCCATCATCATTCATAGAATCTAAAAGCACAAAATATGTGCAAAGAATTAATGTTTCCAGTTTTGAATAATAGTCTTCCAAATTTTTTTTTTGTCTCTGAACAGGGACAAATTAGAATAAAGAAAGGAAGTTACAGACACCCCCAGAATCCCACAGGCGAACATGTACAGAAGTACACACTGTCTCTTAAATGACTCCAGAGCCTAAATAAGAAACCCTGGCACCTTCAGATAAAATTAGACATTGTTTTGAATAATCTTACAGGTCCCTACAGCTTAAAATCCACGGTAATAGGAGTAAGAGTGAGATGACCAAGGCCTCAGAGGTTTTCCTATTTCCTATTTGAGGACTGTCCATGTGAATCTTCTCAAAACTGTGAATTTCCCCACTGCCCTTGGAGGTTTTTTGTAATTAGCATATTTAGCTGCACCGTGTTATACTGCTACAGGAAGAATCCCATTTGTCAGCAGTTTTAAGCTTTGCCAAATAAAGGCTTATTGGCAAACGGCAGTGAACACTCTGATAATGACCCAGCTTTAGAAAACACACACCCTGCTGTGTTGTATTCAAGCCACAGTTCTATTGAAATGAAAAAAGAGACAATGCCTGCTTTCAGACACTAGAGATCCTTTGTATTCCAATAAAAGTCTAAATTAATGTTTTAAAAGGTTACTGCTATTTTTTCCCATTTAGCTGGCATCATTTGTAAGTCTTATTTAGACAAAGTCCTACGTTATTTTACTATTTCTTTTTGTACAAAAGTTAGTATTTGATTGTGTTAGATCATCCACTCTGGTTTTCATTAGACAAACCTGAAATACCCTATTATTAAGATTAAACAAAAAAAAGTTGTTTTCTTATTCTGAAACCTATTATTTTGAGGCTCCTCTGACCAAAGAAAAAGAAATCAACTTTGCAAAACCTGACAGAGAGATGCCTCAAGAGAAGCAACATAACCTCATTAATGTTCCATTTAGGTTGCTTTTGTATGTGGACCCTTCCTAGAACTGACAATGGCAAAGAGTAATACTTTCATTCTTTGACATTTGCAATAGTTTCTTTATTACAAAAGGGCTTTCAAAGTGTAAAAATGCAAATTAGACTATTTGCCTACATAACATCAACATCCGGGTGAAGTGCTTCCAAGAACCTGCAATAAAATGGCCCTCAGACCTAAGGGTTATAAGGCCTTACATCTCCCTATCATTGACATTTAGCCTAGTGTTTACTCAGCATAAGCCTCAGACTGAGCCATTAGCAAGTGAGGAGTAGCCACAGCAGGCTAACAGGAACATGAGGTCAAGACAGCATTCACAAATCAGGACTTCCCCACTTCTCCCACTCATTCAAATGGGCAATGTAGCCCCCTATGATGTCTCCCTAATAGATCAGAAATTCTCCAGGGCATCTGATATGGACTCTTCTTCCTGACTTACTGTTCATTGGACCTCAACTTAGCAGTCAGCTCTCCAAGACACCTACCCTGTACTACCAAGGGAGTTAGGTGCCCCTCCCATGCACTTGCAAAGTATTATAGCTCTCATCACACTACACTGTGATTATCTCCAGACTTGCTGGTTTCTACTCTAGACTGAGAGAAACATGATGTTAGGGACTCTATCTTTTTATTGTTATATTTGCAGCATCTAGCCCACTGCATGCCATCTAATGGGTGTTTAATCAATGAGTAAATTAATATCTCCTCAGACTAGCTTGTCTGGCTCTCCCATTGCCTTGGCCAGTTCCCTCCAGCTCTGTCACAGATTGCTGTGATGATGGCTGGCTCCTGCCAGCTCCCACAGAGGCAGCCCCTTGGTGATGCCAGCCTCAGCGCCCACCAACAGCCATGTCCAGGCTGCCTGTGATTCATGTCAGTGGTGCTCCTCCTACCGACGCTCAGGTCCTGATGCTGATGCTGCATCATTTTATTTGTTTGCTTCTTTTATTTCCTGTGTATTTGCACCATCACTCTCATTTCTAGGACATTCCAGGCATAGTCCTTTGGAGGTGGTAAGGAAGGAAGTCTCAGGGCCTGAGGTCTGCTCATCTTCGGCCCTTTCTCTATGATGGAGGCTCAAACTCATGTGTCTTGGTTCTCATCCCTGAGATTGAGTTTTGCCTCAGAATACTCTGGCTCCTGGTTTAAAGGGACCTTAGTGAGCTTCCTCTCCCCTCTGTTTGTTTGCTAGACCCAACTATGTCTATTTCTGAGGTTAAGCACAATGGGTTCTGTCGCTGGAGCCTCTCCTACTCTGAAGAGCTGTCTGTCCTTAGGCAATCGCTTCCCTCCATTTCAGAAGAGATGTCAAGGGTCCTGGTAGGATTGCCAGATAAAATTAGGGCACTCAATTAAATCTGAATATCTGAACAACAACAAATACATTTTTTAGTTTGTTCGAAAAAGTGCTGCACTTCAGCCTCAAACCAATCACCTCCCTAGAAGTGATAAGGATATTGTCACATCATTCTTTATCTTATACCTGAGCTTATTTTAAGCCTTTCAGTATTGAATGGCCAGCAATAAAAATATAAATTGTTAGCAGCATGGTGAATTTAGGCCAGATGCTATAATGAGTTACACTCATACTACAAAATGACAAATTCAAAATTAATTGGGTGTCCTATACTTTATTTGCTACCTCTCACAACCCTAGTCCTGAGTCAGAAGTATCAAAAAGCCATTTGAAGGACAAGGACAGTGGTGTTTCCAGTTGTCTCTAAAATGACAGCCCTGAGTGTGGCCCTTGATGAAACAGATGGAACCATCTATGTGACGTCCTGAGCCCATAGGCTTATCTCAGTCCAATCTGCCTTTTGGGTTTTAGCAGAAGGACAGGTCACCTAATCAGCAAGTTCTGGACTCTGGATATATCTTTCATGTGCATCTGAAGTGGTGAAAGGTCTTTGGGGAAATACTGAACCACAAGAGAGAAAAGTCTGACTTCTGGCAGCACTACTCCTGGCTGCATCAGACTGGAGTTGAGAAGTTCTGATTTAAAATCAGAAAAATTAAGGGAGTACCTTTTGAGACATTGCTCAAAGAAAATCTAAGAGTCACATGTCTAGTCTCCTGATAGCCATTCTGCCCTTGGGAACAGCTTGGATTCATCTGAGCCTGTTCATGCTGGGCAGAAATGTGCTTCAGCCCCATACTAAGTACCTCCTAAGAGGCAGTAATGGTGTTTTCATCTCATCCTTTATTCCTCATCTACCTGGACTTACATTAAGCCTTCAAAGATTGAATAACTAACAAGAAAAATGTAAATTGTCAACACTATGGTGAAATCAGGCCAAGACCAGAATATGAAATGAATTAACCTGAACAGAGCAGGCTCCTGATTTTCTTCCCTCATTCCTGGCTTTGGTGCTTGCCCCTAGTCTCATGGAGTCTCAGATGATGCGTGCTAGTGTCTGGGCACATATAACAAAACAAGAGGAGACAGAGAGGGATGAAATCATCCAAGGAAGCAGGAAGCAATTAACCACATAAAGAAAGTTGAACATCATCAATGATAAGTCTCTGTAGCAATTTACTCAGGTTTGGGAACTTTTTGTTCTGAAGGTTTTCAATATGTTTTCCTAGTTTTCCGCAGCTTCCTTAATTCAATAGACTTTTTTGGAAAAAAAAAAAAAAAGGACAGAATGATGCAGTCATTACTGCCCACATACCCAGGTCTTTATTGCATCACAGAGATTAGATGTGGGTGGAAAGAGTGGGAATAGGCAGCAGAGATGGAAATTTCAAAGGTCCTTAATGTTTGCCTTTGCTTGAGCATTTTGTATTATTTTGGTCTTTTGTCATCATCTGGTATTGGCTTGAGAGACTGAGCTTCTGTACTGTTGTTCCGAAAACAGCAGTGGTTGCTGACCAAAATGATCTTGGGCTACAGGGGAGATACAGCCCAAGAAGTATGATTCGGGCTTTCAAATTACCCTTCTCCGGGGATTAAAAGATTCTTTGTGATTTTAGATAAAGAACTGAAGATGGTTGTTAAACAAAACTCTATAGAAGGAGGTTCCAGAATCCATTTCCAAGTGCGCACTGCAGGATGAGGCAGCCAAGGGTGCTGCTTCTCCTGCCTCGATGAGGAAGCCTCTTGTCAAATCAGGAGACCTCCCTTCTTGCATATATGAATTTAGGACTGCCTCAGTTTGAGCTGCTAAGTTAGCTGCAGTCACAGGTTCCAGAACAGCAGCATCGCTGTGCTCCAAACAGGTAACCTCGTGTGCAAAATCAGAAAACCACCACTGTATCTTCAAGGTTCTATATCATGCCACCTTTTCCACTACCAAGAAGTCATTTCGGCTAAATCAGCAGTTTGGCTCCAGAACCTTGCCAAATTTACTGTAATCCACATTAATAAATTACATGCCCAATATCCAATTTATCTCAGTTCAAATTTGAAATCTCATGTGATTACATCTGATGAGGGACCTAAATCAAACTCGAATCACCAGCTGAAAATCAATTGGAAGATTTTTGTTTTAGCTTTCTATTTTCCACAGGAAGGGGAATTCACACCGGAAGGAAATTGGGATAGACATTCTGAGCCAAACCACCATATAACTACGTCAGACCTCACTCTTCTCCCCATTCATCTTGGAAAATTTCAAACATTTTTTGTTATACTGAGAATTATATATTTGGTGTAGAGCATTCTTGCTGTAATAAGTGATTAATAAATATCTACACAATAAAAAAGAGTTTAACATTGTTGGAGATTTTTTTTTTCTCTTACATATCAAGAGAAAGGAATTGCTCTGTATCCAATATGTGGGATGGTTATTGTTGGATATCACTGTCTTTTAACACAGGTCGTGGGCAACAGGCTTAATATACGTGCTTTGTGTCCAGATTTGTGTACTCATGGCTGATTTGGTCCTTAGTACATTACGAATAGATATAAAAAAAAAAAGTTTTATTAGAACATGGTTCTGGCATATTTCCCTTTTAAGGAACTGTAAACACCAAATGACTTATCTTGGACAACAACAGTTGCAGAATAATTATTTTCAAGAGTGTTGGAAGTTACTATATGAAAAAAGTGTACCCAACTACTTTTTACTTTCTTAGAAGACTGAAAAAACACATTTAAGTTTTGGAATGGATTCTGAAATCTTCTCATCACCATTTTATGAAAGAGCAGAGAAATCTTCCCCAAATGTTTGAAAAAAGCCACAAGTGTTTGAGAAAGGTAGAGGGGGAACTTAGCCATTCAAATCAAGTAAGCTAGAACAATGGAAAGTTTTCAAGAGGATTCACAAGTTCTGGGGACCAGAGAAACCCACTACCCCTCATAGAAAGCTTCTTGGGGCTTTCCTGTACCCGGTTCAGAGGTTCTTCTAGCTCAGGCACTTCCAAGTGAAGATTCACGATCAAACCTAACCCCCTGGTGGTTCATCCAGGAACATTATTCACCAACTCCCCCATCTTTCTCACCCTCTCCTGAACACTGGCTGACCTCTTGGGGGTAAGGAAAACAGGAAGACTGAAATAAGATCTCCCATTAGCAGCCATTAGGAGCTCAACATTCATAGCTCAGCAGCCACTGAAATAGATTTTTCATAAATTTCCTGAGTAGCCTTATGGAACAGAAGATAAAGAGCAGTTATTTTGCTCTGTCTTTTACAGACGGCATAAATAACTTCCTTTGGCCACACAGCTTTAGAGCTAGAAACAGAACAAAGATCTCCCAAGTCCAGGGACAGTAACATGAGCCCAGGTGGCTGCCTGGAAATTAGCACTTGAAGAGGATGACTAAGGAGTAGGTTTCCGGGATAAAGTGAACCAGTATGGGTATCAGCATGGCACACAGTAATGTGCATTTGTCTTCATGCTTCCATATTCCATTTTGCTTCACTTGACCATTTTTTGGTGTTCTGCTGCCTTTGATGACAATAGAAGGATCTTAAGTCATACAAAAAGAAGAATCTTGTATTTTTATTAGACTAGATATATTAAGAACTTCTTTTGAACCTAGCACCTCCAAGTTGGTAACATTTACCACGGCCATTTCCTAATTATTCTGTTCAAAATAGAAATGACAGAGGCTGAAGAGCATTCTGTAGATACCGCCTTGCTAAATACAGGAATGCTGTGGAGAAAATTGTGGTAGGGGACTTCTTGCATGCAAATAGATTGCCTTTTGATATGATTACACATAGAAAAGATAGTTAAAAAATAAAGGAACAAGTATTGAAGGCCAATATATTTAGTCATTTTCAGGTTTAACCCATCCTAATTTTCTCACAATAACACGCATTAGCCAGCTGGTGAATATTAACCACGAACCCCCGTGCAGTCTCTTCTCCCGCCCCTCGCTCTCTCCCTGTCCGTCAGAACTCAGGCACACGCGCGCGCATTGTGCATGTAGTGTATTAAAATAGAGATTGAATGGCCAGTGTGTTTGTGGACTGTACAATACTTGTTATTCTTCTTCTGAGAGGCAAGAAACAAAAGAATTCCACAGCTCAGATCATGTGAGGGACTCTTTCTGGCTCCCAGTAAATGTGTCTTCCAGTTCTCAAAATGCACAGTTTAGAGTAAACTTAGACTCTTATCCAAAGTCTTTGCTGAGAAAACAAAGGAATTAAGTTTTCCCTAAAGATTTTCTTAAACCAGTCAGATTTGTTTCTTTTGATTCAGGCGTATTAAAAGACAGCAAGAGAAATTTAGTCTTGGGAATTACTATTTTAAACAAAAGCCAAAAACAGTGGTGTCTATTTTTAAAGCCTCCTCATTCCTCTCCAGTAACCAAGTGCGAGGTCATTTGAATTCTTTTTCCAGTGAATGTAGTTAACTTGATTTCACTGTACAATTCAGTAGTCGTCCTTTTTTTACCTGATTTCTATGATTTTAAGTACCTACAACATTTCCTTTTAAGCCGGTTTCCACTTACAATATTCTGTGTATCTGAAATCTGTGCTGTGGCCTGCCTGAACTCATGGAAAATTGACAACACCAAAAGAGAATGGTTGCAGTTAAGCTTCCCTGATGGCACTTTTTAAAAACAACAGTGGAAAAAATAACAGGGCACTAGTCAGATGTGATTTTTGGCAGACTCTTCACTCAAGCTGCTCAGGGTATCCCCAGAAATTTTAAATGCTCAAAGGTACCCGGAGCACAGTAAATAATGCAAGATACAATTATTTTAATGTTCACCCTGTTGATTCAGTTCTCTTCTCTGCAAGTTTTTAGTAACATGAATTTCGATCTAAGTAAAAGGTCAGCTTTGAAGTAAGTATGAAGTTATTTACAGGAAATGAAGCAGAAAGTGGGCTTTCATTCATTCTGAAATGTCTCTATTATTTAGGAGAAAATGAACTGTGTCATCAGTCAAAGAAAAACAGATGCCTACCTTCTTATATGAAAGTTAAATAAATACCTACCATATGTGAAGTATGCTATTAACTCCAAAACTGGAAATACAACAAAGTCTTTTCGCCAACTTTGGATGTGAAAATAGGAAATAAACAAGTGTGAATTAAGGTTCTCAGTAAATACACATGTAGTTGTTGTCTCGGGGGAGCTAGGTAAGACTCCCAAGATGAGATAATCATGGTTGCGTTTTGTTTTTCCAATATAGGATACTAACTAGACATTTGTGATAACACTGTAATCGACATCTTTAAATATATAATTTTTGTTGGTTGTTATCGAAATTGACTTCAACTCATGCTTAAGTAAGTGTGCATTATTACATGTGTGCATACAACTAGATCTGACAGAGGGAAGTGGCAAACTGAAGCAATTATGGGGCTCGTTCTACAGGGGAAAAAGGAAGAGGAGAAAACCGATGGTGAGGAAAAGGAAAATAAAGAGAATTGTAGCTGTGTGTGGTAAGTTTATATGGTAGAATTATATTTAGGTACAACTTGGACTTCCTCAAATGATATGTCTACTTATGTCTTAGACTTCTTCCTACTCTAGGCCTATTTGTCAAGTAGAAAAGTGATTTCTAGATGTGTTTAGATAGTCATATATAGCGAGTTCACTGGTGCCTTAGTGCGAGACTGCTTGGTTCCGAGTTGGATCCTCACCTAATGGGTTTGTTATCAAAGTTCAGTTCAATAGTAATGTAGTTCAACAAATATCTACCAAGTACATACTGTGTTCTGGGTCCTTAGCTAGGTGCAGGGGATCCACAGTTCATTTCAATATCACCTATAAGCTATTTTTGTTGTTGTTATTGTTGTTAAAATGATCTCCTGGTCTGATGCCTAAAGTAATAACAAGGTAAAATGCAATAGAAGATCTCTTCGTTACACAGTCCATGCCTTACACCAGAGTCTCCTGAGGTCAGGTGAGCATAGTCGGGTTAATTTGACCAAGAGGCCAGAGGCAGGTGATTCTGTAAGGTCCTGTGGCAAAGGAAGGCCAGGAAAATGCTTCCCCCAGGGTTGAACATTCAAGTGTTAGGGTTAGGAACATTTGGGTTACAAGGCACGCACCCTTCATTTCTTCTTTCCCAAACCCCAGCCCTGGACACCACAGAAAGACAGTCATGTTGTTGAAGGGATGTGTGCTCTGATTCAGAGATGCCCATCACTATCAGGAATTAAGAGCACCACCCTAAGCAGTGAACTAGAAGACTCACTCCTTCAGATGTAGAAAAGAACATGCCAATTCTCATTTAGGGAATAAAGCTGTAAGTAAGAAAAGTTGGCCTCTACTTTGAGTAAGTATTCACTGACTTTTCTAACTCTAGTACAAAAATACCACAAAATCATTACCATATCTCAAAAAAAAAATTAAAACAACAACAAACCCTGGGTTACAACCTCACTTCTGTGTACTTTATCAAGTACCTCAGCCACCTACTAGCTGAGGGTACTTGAGAAAATTATTTAACATCTCTGTGCATCAGTTTTCTCTCCTGTAAAGGTGTAGTTATAATAAGATCTATCTGATAGGCTGGATGTAAGGATGATATGAGGTCACGTGTATAAATTTTTGGTGTAATACCTGGTATTGGGTTAATTAAGTTTCAGTAAATGCCACCTGTTATTATTGTCCCTACTTCTGCAATCATTGGGCCACCTGATGGGCTGCAGAAGTCATGGACTGAATGCCCTATACATGCCTGAAACTCAGAAGGAACCTTTGCTATTTATTCTAATACATGATATAGTGGCAGATGAGAAAATAACAATCAGTGGTATTTGTGACTTTCCATGGAAACCATTTCTATTTACCCCTCTTTGCTGGAGGAAAGAAATAAAGGCAGTAATGGCTGAATTAGTTGGAACATGTCATTCTCTTTTTACCACAATGTGGTAAGAATTAGGAATATCATAAAATTTCTATATATCAAGCAGTTGGAGATGTCAAATGGAAATTTGCAAGAAAGGCTAGACCAATTTACATATAGCAAAACTTTGTTGACTCATTTTTTTATTTTAAAGTAATATTTGGACAAGAGTTTGACTGATTTTAAATATATAAACATATACTCTATGCAAATAAATAATTCTAGAACCTTAAAATGCTAGGAATCTTTAAGCTGGTAGGGGAGAAAGATAAAAAAGTATTTATAGTTTGTAATAAGAACTGTAAAGGAAATAAGTAGAGCTCTGTGTCCTACCACTTAGAAGCTATATGATCTTGAGTAAGATCCATAGAATAATAGAATTTCAGGGCATCTTTGAGATCCAGTACGAAAGCTTTATGAACTATAAAACACTAAACAAAAACAAAGAATAATTGTCAGCAATCATTCTTACTTGATAATATAAGCAACCTTTAAAGACTTCTATTAATCATTCATATTCCTCATTTAAAGAGTATGTTTCTAAAAAAGTAAAACTCGTTTCATTTTATATTCTATATTTTAATATTTTTACTATTTTAAACTTTCTGCCGAGTGGGCCGACCTAGAGAAGCCTGAATGTTCACATGGATCTTTCATGGGGAAAAGAATTGAGGAGCATAATGATTACATGGGCTACTTCTCATATACATGGAAACATGCAAGTGATTCTGAAATAACAGGCCTATGTGCTTATGAAACTTTAAAATCAATAAGAAAATAATAATGACAAATAAAAATAAGAAAGTGTTTCACTTTTCAAGTATAGTTAGCTACTTTTTGGCGTTCAACAAACATTGAAATCAGAATATAGACCTATAGAAAACTGAGACATTTATTTCCTATTAATAGAGCCATTTTTTGTAATGGTTTTCTTGCAATTTTTTCATACACACTATATTGAAATTAAAAGTGGTTTAATCTAATAGAAACATCCCATTAACATAAAATAAATTCATATCCTGACTCTTTTTCATTTAAAATTGTAAGCGTAGCCCTGTCTGGCATAGCTCAGTGGATTGAGCATGTGCTGCGAACTCAAGGATTACAGGTTCAATTCCCGGTCAGGGCACATGCCTGGGTTCCAGGCCGGGTCCCCAGTTGGGGCCACTTGAGAAGCAACCACACACTGATGTTTCTCTCTGTTTCTCCCTCCCTTTCTCTCTGTAAAAAAAAAAAAAAGAAACAAATCTAAAAAAAAAGTTGTAAGTGTAATCTCAGAATTTAATTAATGTCTGTGAAATGCTGTAAGAACCACAGATGAAAGATATCAGGAAATATCTTTATCCTGGAGGGCCCACTTGAGGTTCTTTTGTCTTTCATATTTTATATCTCACACACCTCCTAGCGAAGAATCATGCATGTAGAAGGTGCTCACCATACATCGTTGAATGACATTTAGGACTTAAGTGGTGATATTTCAATTTTTACTCTAATACTTCTTCCTAAGACTCACAGAGTAGCAGTATCTTAAGTGTGACCATCGTGTTTCAGATTTAACATAAACTTTATCAGGCTTTCAGAAATAGCTCACACTACCAAATATGGAAGAGCCTAATGTCTAAACCCAAATACCAGTTTGGACCTTTACAATGAGCACCATAATGTATGGCAGACCAGAACAACCAAATCGACTGATGAATTCATCCCTTCCTATCTGTAAGGGACACAGATTATACTGTAAGTTGCTTGTTAGATACAGACTCAGAGCCATGGCATTTAGTAGGAACATTGCCATGGCTGTGGTCAAAAAGCTAAGAGCAAACCATATCCACCTGTGCTATATAGACTTACGTTTGCAGAATAGCTGGTATCGCTATCTATGGACAATACTGAAGCACAGTAACACATTCCTGTTCTTTGAGATTCCCTTCTTGTTGTTTTCATGCTGACCATTCATTATCATTCACATATGGTTTCTTCAAAGCAGGTGTAATCAACTGATTATGCTGTAGCTTCACAAAAATAACTACACACTCCTGCTTGTGTGATCTCTTGAGACTGAAATGTGGCTGATCCTGAAGTAGACTCACTAGGGCATAGACTCGGGCTAGCTATTGTCTTACTTACCTCTGAGAACTTAGCTCCTTGCAGAAGTCCTGTCACACAGTAAGTCCTCATAAATATTTATAGAATAAATGAATAAGCTACATTACAAATGCCTGACCTCATTCAGTATATTAATTTTTTCCCCAATTTTCTGCTCAGAGACTAAATTTCTGGGGGGAAAAGCCTCTACTGTAAGTGATATGGGCAAGAACAAAATATGTACATGTGCACATCATTAATTATTATTTTTTGCCAGACATGTAATCCTTACCTACCAGGAAACTTTAACCTGCAAGTGCGCAATTCATGAGTTTTTAGTATATTTTTTAAATTGTGCAGTCATCAGCACTGCCTAATTCCAGGACATTGTAATTACCCTGTAAAGAAAGCCCATGCCTACTAGCAGACATTCCCCACTGCCTCCTTTCTCTGAATTCTTGCAACCACTAATATATTTTTTGTGTCTATTAATTTGCCTATTCTGGACAGTTCATATAAATGGAATCATAAATATGTAGTCTACCTTGGAGAATGTTCCATGTGCGCTTGAGAAGAAGATGTTCTGCTCTTATTGCTCCAGTGTTTTATATGTGTATACACAACTGATTACATACAGGGGTCTGGCAAAGTAATGCCTGCATGAGTGTGGTTGCTTGGGCAATAACTTGGGTGTAATAATTTATCATTTTAATTTGAATATTTCACCCAAAATGTCATATGGCATGCTTGAGTGTGATATTGTTGTGTTACAGAATTACATGCTTATGATTTTTTAGTAAAAGATATTGTAATAAAAAAGAGGCATTATTTGTGCTGGGCCCTGTGTATATAATCAGTTAGGTTTAGTTGGTTTACAGTGTTGTTTGAGTTTTCTGTTCTCTTACTGAACTATGTATTCTATCCATTATCAAATGTGGGGTATGGAAGTCTCAGATTATTATTGTTTAGCTGTCTATTTTTCCCTTCTATTATGTCTTTAGTATATTTTGAAGCTGTTTTTAGGTGCGCGTATGTTTATAAGTTTTGTATCTTCTAGAGAGATTTAGATTTTTATCATTTTTCGCCTTTATTTACACTTCTTCCTTTCCAGTAAATGTCCAGAATATCTTTCTGTCTCTCTGCTGCTGAAATTTCACCTATTCTCCAAGACACATCTCCCATGCCGCCTTTCCTGAAGTAGTTCTCAGTCTCTCTTCTAGTTCTCCTCACTCCTGCTTTTATATTTCTTTTATAGAATTTGTGTTTTTGTCTTTGTCTCCTAATTAAAGAGATAATTTCATCTCTGTAACCCAAAATGTCTAGTATGGCAGGAATTCAATAAATATTTCTAACATAAAAAAGATAGCCTTAGTTTGGGTGATCCTAGACGATTGTTATAAATGGGTAGAGGGCCCTGGCTGGTGTGACACAGTGGATTGAGTTCTGGCCTGTGAACCAAAGAGTCATTGGTTTGATTCCCAGTCAGAGCATTTGCCTAGCTTGTGGGCCAGGTCCCCAGCAGATGGTGCACAAGAGGCAACCACACATTGATGTTTCTCTTCCTCCCTTCCTTTCTCTAAATGAATAAATAAATAATAAATGTTAAAGAAATAAAGGGCAGAAATTATGAGAAAGTGTATTTTGGGTCCATGTTTTAAAAAAAAAAGAAAAATTTTACTAATTTATAAAGACTCAAGCCAGAAGAAACAGTTTGAACAGGTAGACTATTTTGCTTCTCGTAGTTGAGACAAAGACTGAATGATTATTTATAGGGAATAGAGAATATTTCTTTATAGAGTTAAAGAGTCTTAAAATTTTTATCCCCTGTAGACAAATCTCAATCCTTGAATGTAGAGGTGGCAGATATTCCAACTACACCAAATTATTCTTAAATGCAATGAAAATCCAAGTTCTAGATCTTCATCTTCTATGTCCATGTGTTAGGCCGTTTCTCTAAGACTAAAACAGCAAACCATGCTACATATCATGGCCTGGAAAACTTAAAGCACTTTGGATTCTTCTTACTTTTGCTTTTCTAACTTCTTCCTAAGTGGAAAATTGTGATGAGATAGGTAGAGTGTAAGGTAGAGTAAGCTGTTGAGTGAAGAGAGAAAAGTGTCACATACCTTTCTTGGGTTTCTGAACGGTTATGATTTCACTAGAAAATGCCACTCTTTTGGAAGTCTACTTGAAAGAATGTTCTGCAGCTCAGTGCTGTAGGTGGATCCTCTGGTTTAGCCTTCTACACAAGATGCCCTCCATGGGAGAAGTGGCCACTAACCTCCTCATATTTGGAGTCCAAATGCCAAGCACACACACAGAATAAATGCTGCAAAAATAATCTTCAAATCAGGTGATATATCTGAAAATTTTCACAGGCTTATATCTTCTATAACCATAGGATACTTTATCTGCCCATTATTTTCCTTAGCTATGCTCTTGGGATCATTATAAGCTGAATGGGATAATATGAATTTGAGATAATCATTTTGTACTCCTCAGCTGCAAGAAGGAAACTTTTCCATTATATCTAGTAGTTCTTAGCCTTGGCTAAATAGAACCATCTGGAAAGCTGTAAAAATTGCTGATAGCTGGGTTCCAGACTCCAGAGTTATTGATTTAGTTTGCCTGGATTGTAACACAAGTATTAGGATTGTCAAAACTTTCCCCAGATCACTCTAGTATTCAACCAAGGAGGAGAAGTAATAATGTAGAACAGTGGACCAGGAGTATCAGCACCACCTGAAACTTGTTAGGAAAGCAAATTACCAGGCCCCTCAGCAGACATACTAAATCAGAAACTCTGGGAGGTGGGGCCCAGCATTCTGTTTTAAAAAGCCTTATAAATGATGTTTGTTGTAGTCTAAGGTTTGAAAGCCACAGGTCTAGAATGAAGAGACCTCCCATATTATGAGTGTTCTTTGAAAAAGGTAAGTGGGAATTTAACCAAACTACTGTGTGTGTGCGTGGGCAGCGGGGCATTCATTTTTCAAGCTAGTATAGAGTGACATATCTCGTTTTAACATGGCAGTTGCCCTATACATCCTTTTCCTAAGTGTGATGATTGATAACTCTTGAATTAAATGCTCTCTAGTGTATTTGTACCATGTAGATGGTTAGTCTGGATAATGTATCACCCCACCAAAAAAAAAGCCCTGAAAGTCCAAAGTAGGCAATAATGCAAAATGTTAGCCTGTGCCAACTAGAAGGGGGCTCCATGTTTAAATAAAAAGCAATCTCGGTCTTCACACCTGCGCTACATTTTTAATCAGTGGCCTGTGTCAGTGGAGTTCCTGTGGTCTTGAGCTGGTTGATTTATCTTTCATTCGATCTTCATTCATTGTTACAGAGTAAAGATCAAGCAAATATTGTTTTGTCCTAGAATGAAAATATTTCTCTAACTCCTCAGTTGAGGTATTTACTTGTTTATTATTTGTCTTCTGACTAGATGCTATATGGTAACTATAAGTCGAAGGCGCGATTTTACAAAAGGTACTGGAGAGCCCGGGGAGCACCAGGCCCTGGAGGCCTGATGAATGGGATCTAAATAGCATCTTAACATCAGCAAACTGTGACACCTATGTGGGTGGGACAGATCATATATGTGTCGAGAAGAAGATGATACGGCAGCACCTGAGCATATGATGATTCTAGTGAACAGATGATGAAGCATGCTAGGTAGGGTCTTGCTACTCAAAATATGGTCTGTGGACCAGCAGAGCTGGTCCTGGGAGCCCTTTAGGAAAACACAGAATCTTAGTCGCCTCCCCACACCTCCTGGATCAGTCTGCGGTCAACAAGACCTCCAGGTGACATCCATATGAGGTTTGAGAAGTTCTGAGTTAAAAGATTATTTCATGTTAACAATGTCAATTTTCCTCTTTTTTTTTGGTCTACTAGACTGAAACGTCCTACTTCTAAATCAAGCAGCCTGTACTCTTCTTATTCTGACGTTTCCAATGGAAACAATAGGGTCAGTAGGATGGAAGTCAGCAGGAATAGCTGACCAAGAAAGGAAGTTTAGGTTGAACAAAGGTTTGGTTCATTTTTATAGCCCCTAGAGGAAGAACAATACTGTACAGAAGCTGTTAATGATGGGCTGGACTCGAAGGCAGTAATCTGTGCCAAAATCCAAATGTGTTTTTACTTTAAACTTCCCTCCAGATGTCCAGTTATATGGCAGAATTTCCAGCTGGTAAGAACCCCACAGAAATGGCTGGTCACTAAAGTATATTTAAATATAAAATACATTCATATTAACATTATTTAAATTTCTTCTGCTGTTTTAATAATTTTATTAACTTCCATTAGGCAGCAAATTATTTAGTACTGACTGAAATATCTAGTTGACCTTGGTGGAGAGATTTTAGCAGAGATTGTGTTCTGTTTAACAGCTCACACAGGTAACTATGGCAACTCTCTATTTCAGTTATGAACATGTCATACAAACCATAAGTGAAAACAGCTTCAGCCTATCAGTCCTCTTTAATAAATAATCCAATAATATTGGACCATTCAATCCAGAGAAAAGGCTTTCTCTTAACTGAGCAATAATTGAAATGGCACGAAGCTGGGAGAGCTATGTGGTCTTAACACGTTGGCTGACCCGTTAGCATGATTTCCCTGAGTGTTGTTCAACAAATCACCCATCCACTTTAAACAGATGAAGTGAAACCACGTATAACTGCTCAGGTGATTTTGCTCACACATACTCTGTTCCTGTCAGGCTGAACTTCTTCCAAGAAAGAATGGGTGTCATTTCCCTAATTTGCAGATGGAAACACTGAGTCAGCAAACCATTAGAAGACCATAGGAACTGTGCCTGGAATAACTCTATTGACAGTGCTGCCCCAGTCTTTTTGTCTTATCCACCATTGCTTCCCTGTGTCCTTACTCGCATCTGTCATCAAGCTTAGTTGCCGGATCAGAGACACATTGGCTCCTCGCTGCCCCTATTGCAGTGTCTACATGGCATTAAGACATGGTCTGCCCTCTGCCCACCTCATCCTGTGTATAGGGGCCACACCCCCATAACCAGATTTCATTGATCCTCAGATTTGCCCTGCAATTTTATTCCTCTTTTTGACCTTGCTTGTGCCCATCCTTCACCCTGAACTGGTCTTACTTACTTAGTCTCCCATATTGGAATCCTGGCTCAGCTCAAATGAGGTCTCTCCTGGGAAGTTCTTAATCATTCTAATCAGAAGCAGGTGCTTCCCCAGTACTCCAGGAATGTTTTTTGCGTCTCCTGTAGCGTTGACTCCAAGGTGACTCCTGCTGCAGTCAGATTCTAAGCCTCATAAGGATAGGGACCATGTCTCTGCTGTGTTGTTCCCAGCCACACCCTCAGGGCCTCACACAGGGCCCAGTGCAGGAGAAGTTCTCAATAAGCATTTGTTGAACAAATGAATATGTAAATTAGGTCTATAATGTATCCTGGCCAATCTGAAATGAATACCTTCCTCTTCACTTTCAAAGTGCTTCCCAGTCTCCAGGGTCCAGCTCAAGCACAACATACTGCCGGACCCCTTCTCTAGTTTTCAGAGTCTAGAATTTCACCGGCCAAACCCTGGTACAGCACTTGCTTTCTCTCCTATTCCTTTAGCTGCTGGCATTTTCTCTCACAAAAGTTTACCTTTCTAGTTCCATTTGGCTTCCCTTTTCAACTAGACTGTAAGTTCTCAAACCTCCCAGAATAACATCTTGCACATCACAGATGCTTACTCAATTGATAGTTACTGCTCATGAGTCAGTACTAGCCAAAGTATTACTTTCAGAAGGAAGGCTTTATCCTGATGCTCCATGAAAAACTCTACCTAAAGTCTGAGTTCCTTTTCTGCAGGTGAATTAGAGGTCTCTGTGGGCCAGAGGCAGCTTGGGCGTCTTTCCCCTCTAACACTGCCCACAGGTGCAGTTACACCTAGAGCCTGTGCCCTTTGATTCTCGGCAGGTAAGCATCTTTTAAAGAATACTTTATTCCCTTACTTTCTTCTTTAGACTCACATTCTTGTCTGAGGTACCCTAACATGGTACCCAAAAAAGCCATTCTGGTGTATGACCAGGCAAGGGAAGAAGAGATGATTAAGGGCCTCATTTTATGCTTCTCTTGCTAAAAAACCTTTACTCCTTGCCTTTCACTTCACCATTACTAACATGTCAAGGGCTGCTAGGGGTCATAAATAACACAAACTGTCCATGACACAGAACAGGCAGATAGTATGGATTCATTTAGAACTTCATAATGTGTGCCCACCCAGCATACTCAGGGTGGAAGCTGCCTTTCACCCCGCCATCTGCACCCCAGACCTTGGAGAAACGTAGGTACACAGATGGGAGGGCCTCATTTTGTGAAATGAGTGTCAGTCCAGTTGGGATCAGAACCTGTCCCCAGCAGCAGTCACCCGTCATCACGTTAGAGGTGAAGTATTTCTTCATCTCTGCGACATGGCTCAGGGGCCTCACAGCCTAGATGTCACCCTGCACAAGGCAAAGTGCTTCTACGTGAAGGACAGAAACCGTCTCTGTTCAGTATCTCTCTCTTCTCTGTTTGCTTCCCTGCCTGCTCCCCCTTCCCCAAGAATCTGTATAAATAATGAACTTTTCAGGTCATTCAGGGGCACCTCATTAACCCCCTTAGGAGAAGCCAGCAATTTCATTCCTTGCTAAGTGGCAGCTTAATGGCTGCAAGCAGATAATGCTTTATCAAGAGGCAATAATAAAAGGGGGCTCATGTGATATATAATAAAGGGTCCAAATTAGGAGCTAAGTGCCAGTCAATGTGGCCATCACCCATTTTTACCAATGGGTGACGTAAGAAACAAAGAAGCAAATGAAGTCCAGGACTGAGAACATCTTGAGAAAGTTACATCTGCACTTAATACACAAAAAGCTTCTTATAGCAAACTGTGGGAAGGTTTAGCGTTTGCTTTCTGCTTCCACATTTACTGCTCTAAGTATTTCTGTGATCTGTGACCTTCCTCCTTTCTCCCTCACGTCCTTTCACTAAATATATGCATGTGCATGCTCTCTCTCTCTCTCCGCCCCCCTCCCTCTCTCACATACACACTTGTTTGCCTTTAAATAGACCAACTCATGGTGATAATGCTAAGACCTAGCATATATAGAATTTTATCTTTTTAAGTGTGCTTTCCCATGGATTATCTCAGTAAATCTTTAAAGCAACCATTCAAGTTAGGTGAAATAGGTGATATGATTGATAGTTTACAGGCGAGGAAACTGGGATTGGTTTGCTAAAAGATAACAGTAAAGCCAGGGCTAAGATTCTCTTTCCATTCTCCTCAGGAGGTTCTCCTTCCTGACCCCTCTGGAGTCAAACCACAGAGCAGAATGCACCAGAATCACTGGCTTACAACATGGCTCTTGCCAACCTGCCTGCGAGTGCTCAAGGGCAGGGCAGGTCTCATTCATGCCTGCCTTCCAGTTCCTAGCATAGTGCCAAACCCAGAGGAATGCCGTGTGTGGAAGGCAGGCAGCGAGGGAGATCAGTGCTCTCCTGAGCCCTGGCAGAAGCAGAACCTCATGTGGACAGGGAGGGAATCTGTTGGTGGCCCACAGAATCAGGACAGTCATTTCTGAGTCCTTTGCCTCCTGCAGCCACTCATAATCCCTGCCTGTGAAGCCTGTGTCGTTCTTCTTCCGTCCCCATCTTTGCACACTGTTTGCAGTTTAAAGAGTCCTCTTGCTCAAAACTGCTACCGTAGTGGTGCTGTTTTTATTTACTACCCCTGCCAGCGCCTGGATTCCAGAGAACCGGAGTGAATGTTATAAACCTTATCTTACAGCTGGCTCTAAAAATGTCACATATCTGAATTTGGTCTCCCCTTACAGGACAGAAGTCCCTTAGCATATTTGGGGACACTGCATGCAACCACAAAACCAGATGCATGTCCACTATTAAACCTGTCCAGGGAAAATGGTGAATTGCCAGCCTCTTCATTCAACAAGTGCTATTGAGCTCCTGCTAGGTGCCAGACACTGCCTGAAGGACTGGGGACACAGTGAGCGACCACACAAGCTCCCTGACCCGGACTCAGCCAAGTGTAGAAACTGGCAGATGTGTGATTTCCAGGAAAAAAATTTTCAATGTCACTTCGGCACACTTCGCTCAGGTAAATTTTAGTGACTCCTTTTGGAAATGTGGTGCTTCTTGCCTTCAAGGTGTCAAGGGACAGTGTGGGTGGTGATAGAACATGAGAGAGAAGAGGTGAGCAGCTCACCACCTTGGCCCTCACTCTTCCTTGACTGTCCTTAACACAGTGTCAGAGTAGGAGCCTAGACCCTGGCACTGAATGGTTTTGAATAGATAGATTCAGCCAGCCCATGGATCAGCTCAGGTGCTGGAAATAGAAGGACATCATTCAGAGATTCTTGCTCATCATGTCCAGCAAGCAAGTGGGTAGCAGACCTGCTGTTCCAGCACCAGCACCAGAAAGGGCCTTCACCATGCATAATGCAGACTTGCAGCTTTTGTTTCCTCTGCCCAGGCCACGATCATGGCTCACATTTCACTTACATGGGGCTTTCTGAGTGCAAGATCGGGCATGTAAAGAATGGGATAATTGATCTTTTCCCTCCTGCTGGAATCTGAAGCTGCATTCCCTCTAAACCGCACAGAATTCCGATTTGCTGCCTTGGATTTTACAGGGTCCTCTGTGCAAAATAAAGCCTACAGGTGTGAAGGTTTATTGCAGCCGTGGAGATAGAATTTCTTATGATAAATTGGCTTATATTTTTTCAGGGGAAAAAATCACACACACACACACACACACACACACACACACACACACCAGCCTGAAAGATTTGCCTTCACCCTACGTGCACTTCTTATGCAGTTCTCTCCTTTGTCTGATTTTATTTCCTCCCTTCATGGCTACTCCCACAGACTCATATACAGCAGGACACTTACACAGACTTAAGGACTTTCTACAACATGGGGTAAGGCAAAGTTTTGAACAACTCCCTACAGTGGCAAGGGCGGGGCGAAGGTTTTGTATCCCTTTGGTAAGGACTCATGCCTTAGAAATTCAGAGAGATCTTCTCCAAGTCAGGAGGTCAAGCATGGTTGTACCTACATGCCTGAAGAAATGGCTGGTTCATCTGTGCTATAGCCCCCGGGCCATTAAAGTCACTGCAGAAAAGAATATGGAATGGATGCAAATTAAGCATTCGTTGGTTTACCATCTCTCCCTTCGCAGTCTTTTCTCCTCTTTCTTTATGTACCAAAAACAATGCCTTGCTGTGCTGATGTGAAGGCCACCAGGACCCTAACCCATTAGTCACAGCAATTATATGTTACTACTAGATGAGTTTACTATGCTTAGCAAGGAACTGTTTCAGAAGCTGAAACTGAGATTTGAAGTAAAGTGAAAAATACAATGCTTATTTAGAACATGTTTATTGAGGGTTTATGCAGACTGCACTAAAGTACATGTCTATTAAATGCTTTTTGCCATCAGCTAACATTGCACGTGAGACAAATACAAGTCTTTCCTTTTTGGTGGCAAGGAATCATGTCCACATGTGTTAACGGCCTCCTCCATGGCAGGCAGTTCAACGCATTACTGAACAAGTATTGGCCGTCTCCTACATATCAATGGGAATGCACTCTAATCACTGGTTCTGATTTCCCTGGAAGTCTGCTTATTTCTAAGATCTAAGAGAACACTGAGGCTCCCTTCCATTTTCAGTGGTGTCATTCTCTCCTGATCTGTGAGCCCCTGAGAAGTCAGGCTGTCCCGAGCCAGAGAGAGCGCTTGAATTCTCTCAGGGCTGCTGTAGAAGGGCTCTCTTGGGTACAGCTTGAAGTAGGTAGCTTCAGAAACATTTCTTGCTCTCTCTGCTTCCAGAAATGGTTATGAGACCTGGATTAGCATCTAAATTACCCTTCACTCCCTCCTGACTCTGGGTTCTTCAGATGACTACTTATTCATTAGTGATGGATCTGGCTGCCTGCCTAAGGACTTCTGTTTGCACCATTTTCCCAATTTGTAGATAAAAAATCACAGCACGTGCCCTAGGACTACTGAGGAAAACATGGCACTACCCCTTGAGCAATTTGGAACAAAGAACTAAGTGAACATGGGGATCTTTGTAATTTGTTTAACTTCATTCTTTAGTTTCTTCTTTAGTCTCCGAGGATCCCAATCCTCTAGGTCAGTGGCTTCCAAACCTCACTGTTCATCATAATCACCCAGGGACCCCTTTAAAAATACAGACTCTTGGGCCTCACTTGACTGAGATTCTAATTCAGAAGGTCAGAGAGAGGAGAGGAAAGAGGACAAAGACAAGGAAGAGGAGGGAAAAGATGTAAGTATAATAGCTAGAAATTGCTCACCCTGGGCATCTTACTCTGCAGCCCTACACGAACATGATTTATTTTTCATTATTCATTTCAAAGACTTAATGATATAATTATCCAAAAACAATTAGATGGAGAGTAGAAACAAAGTGCTTAAGGGGCTGGGAGACAGTCTTATTGAAGAGGAGAGTAAAGTAGCAAATCATGACCAGTGAGTGACCTGTCTGAACCCAGGCTTCTGGCTGCACACCTGAGCACTCGAAGATGGCCACAGGGACAGCAACTGGTTCCTCTCAGGTCCCAGAAGAAGCAGGCCTGTACAGACCACACCTGACCCTTTAGGTTTGTGATAGACGTTGGGCCACCGTCTCAGCCTCTTCGGTGCCACCCAGCTGTTGCATCTTCATAGCTAGAACAAGAAATCGTTACAGTATTGATTTTTCCCAACAAATCCTCACTGAGCACTTCTATTTTCCAGGCAGTTTTGTAGGCATATGGAACTCCGTGGTGAACAAACGCAGGGCCCATGTCTTCTCATGGAGCTTGCATCCCAATGGGAGGGGAGATATAACAGCTGCTATTCAGATAAAGTCATTACACATTAGAGTAAGTGGTATGAAGGAAATAAACTAGGTGCTGTGACAGAGAAGAGGATTTGTGGGGAAGAAAAGAGTAACTAGAGGAAATGTAGTAGCTCCAAGAAAGACACAGCCAGGTAGGTGGTAGATGGAGCTTGGCTTAGAAGAAGACACCTGGGTTCTAAGCCCAGGTCTCATAACTACGGGCAGCGTGAGAGTTTCAGCGAGTCATAAAACCACGTCTATATCAGTTTCCTATTGCTGCCATAACAAATGACCACAAACTTGTCTTAAAATTTAAAACACAGGTTTATTAAATTGCAGTTCTAGAGATCGGAAGTCTAAAATGGGTCTCCCTGACCTACATTCAATGTGCTGGCAAGGCTGCGTTCTCTCTGAGGCTCTTGGGAAGAATGCATTCCCTGTCTGTCCAGCTTCTATAGGTTGTCGGCATTTCTCAGTTCATGGTCCCTGTCCATCTTCAAAGCCAGAGGTGTTGTTTCTTCACATCTTACTCTGAATCTCCTGCCCCCCACTTTTACTTTTAAGGACCCTTGTGATTATATACAGTCTACCTAGATAATCCAGGATACCCTCCTCATTTCAAGATCCTTAATAAATCAAAACTGCAAAGACCCTTTTACCATGTAAGTTAACATATTCCGAGGTCCTAGGAATTAGGATGTAGACATCTTTGGGGGTTATTGTTCTGCCTGTCACAATGCCACTCCTGCCTTTCTTCCTCTTTATAATGAAAATACTATTACTTTCTTGACTCACTTCATACAGTTACCGAGAGAATCAATATGCTAATGGGCATAGAAGTGATTTTATAAGTTGTAAGAGTCAATAAAGTTATAAGGAGTGCCATAATCATTTTAATATGGAACAACTATGGAAGAGTTCATAGAAAAAGCAAAACATGAAATGAAACAATAGAGGGGAGGTACTGAAAGGAAAAATTAAAGGAGAGAGTGTTCACCTTGAAAGAAGTAAATCAGAGGTAACATTTTTATTGTCTTTGATTATATAGGAATATTATGATGAAGACGGTAATCAGAAACATTCATTCCACTAAAGAGCAGGCAAGAGACAGATAGATGTTCCCACATCACTGCTTCACTCATTCTATTCCTTCCCACCCTTCAAGACTGAAATCAGACCCAGAAGATTGCTCCAACTCTATCATTGTGAATCCATCATTCTATGTTGCTTTCTTTTAGCCTTTTGCATGGCTTTCTCAGTTTAACAAACATTTATTGAGAAATTACCATATACTAGGAACTGTGTTGGACTCTGAGAATTTAAAGGTGAAATTTTGCAGTCTTTGCCCTCAAGGAGCTTATGGCTTAGCCTGCTCTCCTGAAGTCCCTATCGCCCACTGCCCAGAGTTATCTGTATGCATACTTGCCTCCTCTACCTGAACACAGGAACCATGGGTAACCTAGCCTTGCATCTTCTGTGGCACAGGCCCAGTGACTTACACTTACAGATTTAACAGATGTTGATTGCATTAAATAGAGGACAGATCCTTAGCCATCAAAACTCGTTCTTGCCAGGGTAACAGAGGTCACGGAAGTTTTTGGTCTGTATATGTTTAGGAAGAGAATAGATGTCTTTCTGGGATGGTTCAAAGTCACCTGCTAAAAGGTAGGGCCCTGGACCAAATTATTTAAGTCCTTTCCAGACTTATTATTATACCTGCTATTGTTCCTTGGTTGTATGAGTTTATTCATTGTTGGTCAAATACAGTTTTTAAGTATTTACTTATTGGGCTTTCAGCAGATTACAGAGCATCTTTGTTCTAAAATTTAGTCTAGTCTAAGTAGAGGATGATGAATCATCAGGGTAGTGATGGGGTAGACATTTGTGACGGCTCCTTGTCTGTGTGGGAGCTGGCAGAGAATGCTCCTGGGGCATGACAGGTACTGAGAACATCAAGGAGGCAAGGCCACGTCACTTGCAGAAGGCAATTCAATGAGGGAAATTTGCAAGGCTACTCTCAAGTGCATGCCTTGTCAACTTTCATATTTTTTCCCTTCCCCACACTTTTGCTCATCAGATTCACTTCCTTTGAATGTCTTCTTCTCATCTCCACCTCTCCAAGTTCCAGTCATCTTAAATTGCCTCTGTTTAGTATCGTAAAAAGAGTTTGGGCTTCAACCTTCTGGGCCAATCGAATGAATTCAGATACCTGAACTGGTGACCATCAGTCCAACTCACCATTTCTTATTACTACTTCTTTCATGGCTTACTGACATTTTTGCCTTTGTTCTTTTAGAAAATGCAACTTAGCTCTTGTTTTTTGTCATTATTAATGTACTCTATATTTTATTTCTCTGTATCTTTCTTATGGCTGCCATAGTACCTTGCACTTAGTAGGTACTCAATATATACACTATTGAGTGATACCTTGATGAATCAAAAATTGAAATCCTCATTCTCTTTGCCACACATATGAATCAGCACTGTATTCCACTTAGGGGAGCACATTCAAGCTAGAGGAATCATTTGTTTGGCAAAAACAATTCAGGAACCTATTTCATTTTTCACCTTCTTCCTCCAGTCCCACTGGAGGAGGATTCTGAGGGCTTGGATCCATATGTTCCAGTGGCTGAACACCAGACAACTTAGCAGCTGAACACAAAACCTGTTTCTCAGTTGCATACACAAGCCAGGACCTCCTACTTGCCATGTTGTCAGATGAGGGTAGAACACGACACAGAAAAGGTACACCTCTGTTCGGGATCCACTGTAGTACAGAGGAGCCTCTGAATCCAAATCCCCAGTGTCACAGTATGGCCCTTCTGCAGTTTTGGTTAGAATATCTGAGTAGTGTCTTTGTCATCTCTGGTCTGTCTGTCATCCTCTTGAGTCCTTTTTATGAACTCATCCAGTGGGAAGGTTCATGTACAAATTTGAGAACAGTGAGTCTGACTAGGAATAAAAAGCATGTAGAATGTCAGGCAGAAGTACTTTATTCACTCTTACAGGAGTATAAAAGGAGACAAAAGGAAAGCATATGTTATTTACAGGAGCTGGGCGCCTCTTTGCTACCTGTCTTGCAACATCAGAATCGCCGTGGGTCCCTGGCTTCCTGGCCTCAGACTTGTCAGTTTACCAGCCATCAGGGGACCAGACCCTCCACCCAGGGTCTGACCTGCCTGGCTGTGCCCAGGTGGATCTGTGGGTTCCTCAAAGCCACTGTCTACAGGGCCTCTGAAAATGTTGCCCCAACACACACCGAGATTCAGGATCTGACGTGTGCTCCCTTTCACGTCTCAATGGCCCGCCTTGAGACCTTGGGACTTGGGCTGGTTGGAAGTACTCTTCTCTCATTCAGGCCTCTGCTCTAGGGTCTGGGCCTCAGGGAGTTCTTTCCTGACCATCCTGTTTAGCATATCACACCCTCTTCCCTTACTCTGCTTTCTGTTTCTTCAGAAAATGTGTCACTTCCTGACCTCTCGTGTTTGCTCACGCATCATCAGCCTCTCTCACTCAACTGCAGTGAGTACTTGAGGGTAGAGACTATGTTGCCCACTTCTTACAACCAAAACCCGCATGTGTAGGACAGAGTCTGACAGATGACTACTCAATGTTTGTTGAATGACTACACTGACCAGACCCTGTAGGAGGTAGCAGATGAGGTGTATATTGGCCAACTTAATTAACTTAATTTGTGAGCCAAGATTATTTGGAAGATGAGGGAGGTTAAAAAAAATTCCACTCACACCACCAAACTTTGCCTATGCCCCCTCTGCCTTGCCACCTCCTCTCTCTATGAAATTCCTAGCTGTGGCCTATGTTAGCACATGAACCTGCATGTCCTCTCCTGCCTCTGGTTTTCCTGATTCAGAACCTCGACAGAAACACAACTCTGATGACCTGGGTTTCTAGTGATGGTCCACATTCGCTCCCTCGCTTCCCTGCAGATCCCAGTCGCTGGGTGTTCAATCCCAGCCTGCTCACCTCTCCTACCGCTGCCCTCCCCACTCCTGCTCACTGCTTTACCTGTTGGGATTGGCAACACTGGCTGTGTTCCACGTTCCAGGTACACTTACTCCTGGCCATGGATTCTCAGCAGGCAGGCCTGAGCCCCTGCAGCTGACAAGGGCACCTAAGTGGGGCTCTCAAATCTTTGACTTAACCATTTCTCAGGGAGTTCAACAAGGAGGGCCACAGTCACACTGGGCAGTATTCACAGTCCCTTTTCACGGTGATGACCTCTCCATTTGGTGAAACTTTAGATGCTCCTTCTTTATTTCCAAAATATTTCAGGGTTTCCCATACACACAGCCAACAATAGAAAGCAACAGGAGTCTGGGGAGGCTGTGGCTGTGAGATCATGAGACTCAGAAGCCCGAGGGCTGAGAGTAGGATTTGTAAAACCAGAGCTACCTGGGGGCGATTTGCATGAATTCACTTGAAACTGAGGTTCAGAGTGGGGAGGGAGAAAGGAGTAAGAGGGAACAGAAGTTGACCAGACTGGGATAAAATAATGGCTCTAAGTGACAGAAGTTAAAATCAGGTACCTCTGCCTTGATTCCACACTAAGAACCACGGTCTGTCTCTCAGTCTGGAATCTCTTTTGGCCTGCGGCAGAGTCTGTGCAATCAAGGATTGTTCAGGATTTCCCTCAGAAGGTATGATTTCTTCATTATTTTTTTCAGAATCGTACAACTCTGGTGATGGCCTGACAATTTCCTAGAGCAGGACTTCCCCTAATGTTTTATTTTATTTTTAATTTTTCCAGGAGGTGTCTCTAACCACACCCTTTTTGAATGACTCCAAATACTTTCACCCCATGAATAAATGAAGTATTGTGTACTTAGCCTTGCAACTGCCTTCAAATGCTTTCAGCGGTTTAAAGGCGTCAGCAGAGCTGAAAGGCATGGAGCACTATATCCCCCCTTTGGGAGCTGTAGAGGTGGGGAAGAAAGGGAGTCTGTGTTCCCTTGGGACCAAACACTCTGGATCTAAGCCTCCACTTTTTTTTCCCATCACTGGTACCCATTGCAAATGCAAACCCATGGAAGAACACGTTCTCTTTATTCAAACAGCAGGGATGGGAAACATTAGGAGCAGAGTAAAAGCTGCTCAGTGTGCCTGGGTGACTCAGTCTAAAACAGTATTATAGCTTGGCAGCAAACCCACTTCAGGGAAGCTGGTGGGAGACTAAAAGGAAAGTTAAATTGAGGGGGTAAATCATTTTATCAGGCTTAGGATTTTTACTTGATGTAATGAGACTCTCATAAAATAAGTTAATATGTCTGCCTCAGGGCATAGATATTTGAAGAAAGAATTTGAAAATACACACTCAAAGTAACTAGCAGTCGGAAATAAAACAATGCAGAGCAGTGAAATTCTCCTCATATAAATTTTGGCACGATGTATTTCCTTTTGAACAGCATGATTAAATATAAGTATTCCGTGCTTGTCATTAAGAAGGAAAGAAGAACTACAAAGCATTTCTGATTCTTTTAAAGACTTTTCTATTGTGTTCCATTTTCTTCCTCTTCCTCCTCCTCATTTATCTTCTAGAAAAACTATGCTTGTTTTGTGCTGTGAAATGCAGATTGAATTGAGATTGTTCATAAAAGATGAAGCCAAACATTTTTCTGCATTCTTGCCTATTGCTCTCTGATTTTCCATGACTCAAACACAGAGTGAGCTCACAGTGCAGAGGGCAGGTCCTTCGCTGACAGACCCACAGAAGGAAGTTGCAGCTCTTCTTCTCAGGGACCGACCCAGTGGCTTTCACACTTTCTCTCTTGGCTTCCCCTTTACCGGTTCTTTCAGAGGACACTTGCCATAGGGCCAGGTATGTTTGTTGTTCTACAAAAAGCGATGAGTAAATCAAGCCTTGGGACTATATTACCAAACTAGTAAAATTATAGGAGGGAGGAATGGTTAATGCATAAATATCAAACACATAATGGTGGAAGGCAAGTTGGGGCAAGAGTGGATCAGAGCCCTTGCCACCTGCTTAAGGAAGCAGAATCACAGAGGGGAGAAAGGAGTGTAAGAACAGTCTCCCTCTGGGTCTGCATGGCCTCTATGTCCTTTTAGTGCTCCCCAGACAGCACTGAGGTCAGCACCAACACTGCTGGTGACATTAGAGGTGAGTCAAGGATTGTACCCGATGGTTTGGACTTTTTAGTCCAGTAGCCCCCCAGGAGAGGGGTGGGGTGTACACAGGTTTGGGGGCAGAACTCTGTGTCACTCCAGGGCCACAGAGTGGCAGATCCAAGGCCACTCACTTGAGATGGACACCTGCTTCAGACCCTGGGGCACACTGCACAACATGGCCACTGAGTTCTAAACAGAAACTAGAGCTTCAGGCTTGTTGGGAGTGTCCCAGCTGCCATCACCTCATCCAAGGGCCTCTCGAGTTGTCCGCCGTGCACCTGCTTGCTTGGCTTTGTTCAGAGAAACAGCTGTGATATGTATAGAGTGCCCTGTCTGATGGAAACATCCACCTATGCTTCCATTTCCATTTCAAAAAATTACCTATTTTCACCATTTAGTTAATCTTTTCCAATAGGTGTATTGGTGTTTCTCTCTGGCCTTCCATGTGGCATAGGAATCCACTTGTCCATAAGCAGCATTATCAGTACTCAAGGAAATGCCCTGTGATAGGGGGTTGTTGCTATGGCAACTTTTCTAAGGAAAAAAATAACCTTGAGAATGGACACTAACAAATCATAAGAAATTAAATTTTCTCCCTCAGAGAAGAATGAAGCTAGAATGCCAAAGGCTCTCTCAGACTCGTGAAAAGATTTGTATGAACAATTTTTTATGCTCTGCATTGGGCATGGCAAGCTGTGGGCTCTGCATTCCTAGAATAATGTTTCTCTGTGAAAAATCAAACAGTTCTATTCTTTTTCAAAGCGTTCCTTTAATTATGAAGGAGATGGCCAACATGTGGGACGGTGTCACTATCAAGCACGCAGAGGTTATGCGTATGCAGCATCTTACTTAAAAACCTCACACTCATATCTTTTAATGTGTCCCACCAATAAAGATGGCTATTTTCTTTTCAGAGCGATGGTCTCAGCAACTTGATGTTCGCTTTTTCAGCCCTCACAGCAGGGAAATTCAGGTGAATTCCAAACTGTGATTAGAGAGATGTGAGTGGAGTTAAAAGGAGTCAAACAATAGAAGAGAGGCACACGCACAGACACACGTGCGCAGACCAACCGCGTGCGCCGATGAGTTGCATCTGCGTATGACTGTGTTCGCTCCTGTCATCAAGCCATGAATTTGCTAGGGGTAGGTAAAGGTCAGTGGGAGAGGAAAAAAGATCTTTCTACTGCCAAAAGTAATAAAGAAAGAGAAAAAGGCGCCTGCGACACTAGATATCATGGAGGGGAAAAGAATGGTCCTAAATGATATTGAAACTTTCAAAATACGATGAGAAGCAAAAGCAAGAAATAAAATGATTTGTGCCTGTTAGGAGAACACAGATAGTGCAGAATGGCCTGAGTTGATGCATAGATGGATCAAGGGTTGGTGGACTGGTCTCTCCCTCCTCTTTCCCTCTATTTTCAAGCCATATTTTCTTTGATGGGGAAAATGATAGGCTTGATAATACGTGATGATAGACACCCAAAGATCAAACTTCATTAGATCCTTCTCATTCAGTAGCATGAAACTGTCTGGTCAAAGGCAATTCCCATGTGTGACCTTAATTTGACACACAATTAGACCCAATCCTGATGCTTTGAACTATCTTTGGTTATCAAGATCAAGTAGGATACCATTTTAAATAGGCTTTTAGTGTCCTTAGATATCCTGAAAATCTATGCTACTGAAATGTTCACAGAAGCCACCCAATGCCATCATCCCCTTTTAAAGTCTTTTTTGGATACTTTTTTATTCCCCAAACAGGATTTTCCCATTTACCCTTATTAATTTCAACATGAAACCCAACTAAAAGAGTCCCTGGATGTAACACCTCTGCTTTCTCAATGATACTTAATGTTTCTTGTGGGCTGGCTTCCCTCATCTTGGCTGACTTCAAACACATACTGAAGTTCCTATCCATACAATCTACTTAATTGCTCCAGAGGAAACAGGAAAACTCTATGCTTTCCATCTAGTATTTGATCAAGGAATTGCAGCCTCACTGCAATTCTTAATGGGATGAAGAAGAGGAGAAAATATAGAAGAAACCAAAGAAGATAAAGTGAAAGAATTAGGCAAGAAAAAAATAATTTATTCAAAAGGGTTTAACTGTTTACCTACAAAATGCAAAAGATCATACCAGCTGCTGTGAAGGATATAAAAATGATAAGGCAGACTACTATGCTATAATTCAGTAATTTTCAACCAATGTGCCACAAGAATTTTTAAAACATGTAATACCTGACTGTTTAGTCAGAGGTACTGACCTCTTTTCCCTTAGATTGTCAAATTAAAAAAATGACAAAAGCCAGTGCAATAGTTGTCCAGTGTAAATGAGTCAAAATTATACCTACATTTTGTCACATTGGCAAAAAATGTGTTTTTTGGTGTGCCATGGAATTTTCATAATTAGTTCATGTGTGCCACGAGATGAAAAAGGTTGGCAATCACTGCTGTGATTCCCTATAGTTGCTCTCCTACCTCTCCTGAGCATTTAGGAAAAATAATCTACCCACCTTGTTCTCCATTTGCTACCTCCCATTCGGTCCTCAACACACTGCAGTTCGGCATCTCTCCCTAACCACCATCAAACGCCAGTGTGACAGAGGTCGCCCTGCATTTATTCCAGGCGACCTCTAACTGAGGTTGCATCACTTCAGGACGTTGCTCATCCCTCCCTAAAGCTCTCGTCTTAGCTTCTGCTGTTCACCTCCTCCACTTCAGTCCTTTCCTCCCTAAATTTTGATGTTCCCCAGCATTCCATTCCCATCCCTCTTCTCATTCCTCACTCTCATTTGGACTCTCACAACCACATATCATCCAACGAATGCTTATGTGCATTTCTACCAAACTTGTAGAGACAGCTGAGAGCTCTCTCCTAATCTATGAGTCTGGATATCTAGATAGCAAGGGGACACCTCTACTTACATGCCCTGAAACATCTCACGTTCAACATATCCAAACTTGAATCTGTTATTTGCTCATCAGGAAACATGTTCCTCTCTCTATATTCTTTTTCTCAGGAAATGACTCCATCATCTACTCTGTCACTAATCTAGAAAGGTAGATTTGGCCTTAATTTCTCTCTCTCTCTCTCTCTCTCTCTCACACACACACACACACACACACACGCACGCACACACACACACACATTTTCACATGGACTTGATCACAGAGTTCACTTGGTGTCTGATTCCTGAGTTCTTTCCCATCATCTCCATTTCCACTGCCACCACCTGAGCTCAAGTCCAGTTCTCCCTGTCTCTGAGTGCTGAGATATTCTCATTGCTCCTCTGGTTTAAGACATCCTATCTCTAATGCATCAGCAAATATTTTATTGTTAGAGTGTTTTTACGTTACCAATCATGGTTACTCACCTGCTTAAAATCCTTTGATGCCTACCCACGGATTCCTCTGGTCTACGTTCCTCTGGTTGGTGTTTAAGCTAGAGAGGCCATATTGTATTGCATTGTCCTGAACCTCACCCCTTACCCGCTGCTCCAAGGCCTTCACTTTCAGCCTTGCCTGTGATGTACAGTGCCCTGAGGATCTAGTTGTCAGTATAGTGTTTCCCTGGAATAATCCCCTACCACAAAATAGAAGTTTCCTCCAGTGAATACATTTCATAAAAAGCATGGATTTTTATAGTCAGGCAAATCTGACTCAATTACTAGCTGGGCAACCTTGGTAAAGTTGCTTAAACTGTTGTAGCTTCATTTTTCTCATCAACAAAATGAAATTCCTTATATCTACTCTCAAGGTTGTTGTAAGGACTTGATAGTAATAATAATAAAAATAATAATAATAAATGGTATTATTGGGCACTTCCTTTGTGTCAGGGACTATTTTAAGCACTCTACATGTAGTCGTTTAATCTTGCATCAACTTTGTGATATAGTATAATTATTAAATGTACAGAATACAGCAGAAGTAACACCTGCTTGAGTATAGGTGGTAGGGTAATGATATGGGTGTAATTTATAGTTTTAATTTGAATATTTCACCTAAAATGTAGTATGGTGTGCTTCAGTTTGTTATTGTTATGTTATAGAATTACATGCTTATGATTTTGTAATAAAAGATTTTTGTAATAAAAAAGGGGTGTTATTTGCTCCAGGCCCTGTATTTTATAGATGAGGAAGATCAAGGTGAGGAAGTGAGGTGACTTGCCCATGGTTACAGTACTAGTAAGTACAGAAGCTTAGATTCGGTGAGATAATATGTGGGAAGTACCTTCTACTGAGTAGTCACTCAATGATGCTGTTTGCGCCTCTTTCCTGCCATATGCAAAACACTCATTTGGGTCTTATGAGAGGACTCAGAAGACTAAATTTAAAATAGCTATTATTTACTTAGCTAATATTATTGGATTGGCCAAAAAGTCTGTATCATTTTTTCCATAAAATAAAAGACACATTTTTCACTTTCACCAATAACTTTATTGATTTGGATATTTTGAGTATATCAGCTATCTCCAGTGTGGTATAACATTGATTGTTCTCAATTAATATCTCAATTTGATCACTATCAACTTCAACTGGTCTACCCCACCATGGAGCATCATCCAATGAAAAATACCCAGCACAAAACTTCACAAACCACTTTTGACACATTCTATCAGTCACAATACCTTCTCCATAAACTGCACAATTTTTTTGTGTGTTTTAGTTGCATTTTTACCATTCTTGAAATAATAAAGCATAATATACTGAAAATATTTCATGTTTTCTTCTATTTGCAGTATTAAAAGGACTACACAAAAATTCCCCAATTTTGATGTTTTTTTAAATGCTTGGTGATATGACAGTTGTCACAGTACAATCTGACAAAATTGTTTTGAATGAAGTTAAAGACAACTAAGATCTACTAGAGCCATTGTACATTCTGAGTACAGATTCTGTAGATATTGTCTCATTTGAGACTCACTACAACTACTGAGTTGGAACAGTTATCTCCATTATACTGAGAAGGAAACTGAGGCTGAGAGGAGCTAACTGCCCAACGCCTCCTACCTCGTGGAGGACACAGCCTGGACTTCAATCCAAGTCTCTGATGCCAAACCTCAGGCCCTTGACCATTACAATATATCGCCTCGTAAGACATTAAAAGACACAAAACAGTATTTACAGTCCTGCTGGGGGCACTGAAAAGGTATCGAAAGCATCAAATACACAAGGAAAGCAAACCATGGATAGAATGGCTTACTGGGAGGCAAAATAACAGAAGTGGGCTCTGAGAATGAGTGTTGAGCTGGGATTTGAAGATAGTAAAGAAAAGACACTGGTTGAAGAAAAAGACCCTCTTTGAGATAAGAATGACTTCTATGAAGACATATACATGCAGATCATGGATCATGGTTAAAGAAGTATTTTATCCTCTAGAAATCTGACTGGTGAATATAAGATATTAATGGCGAGCCAGGTTCAGTGAAGAAATGTATGGGGTTGTGGGGTAGGGGGTGGGGTGAAGTTCCAGTAATATCAATCCTGCTGATATCCTGGATTAAAAGCAATTTACAAGGTTGCAGTTGGTGAGCTTTCTCAGTTTAAATCTGGCCTGCATTGTGTCTAAAAGGCAAATAAAATAAACAACAGTGATATTTTTGAGGATTAGGAGCTTCCTGAGTTAAGATTGTGCTTTTAATATTTTAAGCAGACTCAAGCAACACAGTAAATAGTTTTCTTAGCAGAATGGTACAAAACGAGCCCTTTTACTTGTCTGATTATCCCATGGCCTTTTGTGGCAGGCTGAGCAGTGCTTTCTTATCAGGGAGCAGTCACTTAGCAGTTAACCCAAGGCCCAGGTTAGGGCAGTCGCTCTCATTTTTTAAGATGATGGATGTTGATTTATCATGAAATGAATTCACAGACAGCAACTGTAACATATTCCTATTTAAAGACAAGTCCCGAGAGCAACGTAAGCACTTACCGCGCAGCAGTGGTTCTCATCATGCCATCCAGGAAGAGGCCTTCTGCCCGGCCTACTGCTTTGACAGAGAATTGCCCTTGATTCGTAATTTGTGCTGTTTAAAGTTTTATTTTCTAACATAGGTGGATTTTTTCCCTCTTCAAAGAATATGGCCACACATGAAGAACTGGAATCTGTCAGGTGGAGAATTCATTTCAGTCATATAATTACTGGGCTGAGCAAGTCAGATCAAAGTGAGGGCATTGTATTGCTATAGGACATTGCTTCAAAGAGCAGTTAAACTGCAAACAATATAAAGGCTTTATTGTCCCCCATTTAATGTCATTTAAATCATCGAGAATCATTTCCCATAAATGTATGGCAAATAGTGGGATTTTAATGCCAACTTAAAAAGTCAGTATTCAGACCTTCATGGAAAGCAAAGGAACTTTTCTATCTGCCATAATAAATTCTCATTTCCCAGCATGAAAGACTTAAATTGCCTGGAGTGTAGGTTTTGGTTTTAGTTTTTTTCAATTATAACCAAATATCACTGTAAACCTCTTCATGTTTCATAGAGCTAGTTAAGCAATTTCCCCTTAGATGTGTCTTTGATGTGAAAATAAACATAGACTGGAGTGAAAGCTGAGGTACCTTCTCAAAGAGCATCTGTCTATACGATTCATAGTTACTCTGGCTAACATTGGACCAGAGAAAACACACATCAACACTCTATATTGAACCTAGATACAGTTGCTATAAGAGATACATTTCTTCAAAAGTTTCAAAAGAATGATGACATCAATGCCAAGAACATCAAAGGAGCTGTTTGGTGCTCTCAGGTACTTTGGCAAACTACCTTCTAAATGCTGCTTAACATTCCTTTGTAATGGAGTTAAAGATGAGCCTAAAATTACAAGGACCTCTTAAAAGGTCTGATTGTCCTGCCTCTGTCTCCAGGTGATTGCACCCAAACCAGTTAACACCATGCAGACCTGGGCTGTCTAAACTTGATTCAGATGGCAGGCTTATTTTCAGAAAGCTCTTGGGAATTGAGGAGAGACTTGGGGAAGATAGGATCTCTGGACCTCCCCTGGGTATGCAGTGTAAAGATATGTGAAGACAATGGAAACCCTGTTAGGATGCTGCTGTCATGGAACAGCAGCCCTCATTCTTAATTCATAACGCTCTTCTTTCAGAAAGGCTGTGGAAGAGCTGGGTAATGACCACACATATAAAGTTGAAAGAGAAAGCAAAATAAATGTGTGCATTTAACCTCCACTCAGCTTTTCAGTTTCAGTCAATCAGGAAAAATATACATCTACCTTATGAAATCTTTAATTTCAATGTCATTATTGGCCTCATTAAATCTTTGTTTTAGTTGGGAATTGTTCGTTGCAAGTAACAGAAGCCCCTTCAAGTATTGCAAGCAAAAAAGTAAGAAGTGGGGTGGGGTGGGGTGGGGTGGGGTGGGCTGGGGGAAAAAGAATTTTTGGAAAGTCACCGAGTGTCTCAATCATAGAAAATATAAGAGTGCCCCAGAGTACTGGAACCTGGAGTTGGAAAGCTTCAGGATTCTCTTTCCTTTCTCTTTCTTTACCTCCCCTTCTCCCTCCCACTATCCCTCCTTCCCTCCTTTCCTTGCTCTCTTTCTGTCAAGATGGCTTCTCATCCCAGCTTTTCCCTATGCATCAGTTTCATTCTGTTTCTGTAGACTTACTTTCCCTCTCTCACTGTGTGTGGCTGAGAATGACTCCAGTGCAGGCAGCCCTACATAACTCTCATTTCAAGTGCGCAGAAACTGCTGAGAGGGTCTTGTTTTAATTCCTGATTACTAGAAAAATATGTAGTTGATTCAGCTTCATTCAAATGTCTGCCTCGATCCAGTCTGCTGGGGCAAAGTCACTTCAGCATCTTGAAGTATTTCATCCTAGACATTTTTATTTGCTGTAAACAATCTTTTTTTTAATCTCGTATTTGGGTTGCACAAAGAGTGAGATAAAGTGGTTGGCAAGATGGACAGGGCTCAAGCCTCCCACTCTAGGGCTCATTTTATAACATGGAAACCAACTTATAAATTGGAAGCAAATTAATACAAATATTTGGAAATCGTACTAAGCACTATAAAGGAAACAATCAAGAGGTTGAGATGGGAAAGAAACAGTGAAAACATATTTTAGATAGGTGTGGGAGATCTCTGCTAGGCTCACATTAAAGTGAGACTTGCAGGAAAAGGTGGAGCTTGCTGTGATAAAAGTGAAAAGAGGAAGCGGAGAGTATTCCAGTTGGAGCCAATGATACGTGCAACGGACCTGAAGATGAAATCAACTTGTGTGTTTCAGGAGTGGAAAAACAAAGACAAAAACAAAACAGCACACCCCTGAACAACCCAGGGTTTTGGTGCTCAAAAATCTGAGTTAAACTTTTGACTTCCCCCAAACTTAACTACTAATAGCTTATTGTTGAGTGGAATCCTTACTGATAACATAAACAGCCAAATACCACATATTTTGTATGTTAATATATCATACACTGTATTCTTATAATAAAGTCAGCTAGAGAAAATAAAATATTAAGAAAATCATAAGCAAGAAAAAGTGTACATTTACAGTACTGAACTGTACCCATATTTTAAGGTTTTGCTATTTCCAAGATGTACTGTCTTTCAGTGCCTTCATCAGTATCATCTTCCATGATACAAAACACTGTAGATGTTCTACATATTACTACCACTAGACATAAAAATAAAAAGATAATGTGAAACAGAAATTCATATGTACTTACAGGTAGGACGATTCATTCATTGATAATGAAGCAGCAGCAATATGATTGCTTTATGGTAACCTAATGCAATTGGTGCAATTGCTTATAGTGGTAAGGAAATAAAAAGTTTTTTAATATAATTGAAAAAAATCCATGTATAAGTGGGACACATACTTCAAACCCATGTTGTTCAAGACTCAACTAGAGCTTGAGAAAGAGATCCCCTTTGTTGCTATTAGAGAACAGACTGGAGTGGGGAGAGGAAAAATGTAGGGTCAGATTCACAGAATATAATGCAAGATACTAGGTAGCTTACTGTGCTTAAAGCAGAGGGGGCCCAAAGAAGAATGAAGCGTGTGCTCTCAGAGACAGGGACCTTTGGTACCAATCTAAGTCAGATAAGCCACTGAAGATAAAGGTGGATGCTGCATGGATTATGGGTGGCTCTATTTTACATTATTTTACAAAAAAGTTGGGAGCTCTTTAGTACCTGTGTTCAAGCCCCAGAATGATTAATAGACAACCCTGGAATGGAATTACGGCACTGTCTCTGCTATCTAGGTTTTCCTGATACTCAGACTGGCCAACATTTTGGGATGAGTGCAGTTCCCGCCAGCACAAGAAAAGAATAGCAACCTCTTAAAACATCCATGATTTCCCTGCCTCTCCAATACCTCTCAGCTCTGCCCCATGCCCAGCAGCTCTAGATTGGGCAGAGCTGTAAAGAAACAGCCCTGTGGTTTGTAAAAGGCGTATGGTTCAGGGAATCATAGATGCCCCCTAAATGGACTCATCTAATGTCCCCACACCACTGACTGCCCAACAAGTCAAATCATCAGCTGTCAGTGAGTGCTTCCCTGGGCCAGTGCTGGACTGGGCGTGTGCAATTAGATGAAATCCACAAGGTACTCTCTCTTCCACTAGCTTCTTAGAATCCCATTGAAGTGAAAAACTCACAAACCTTACTCAACTACCAAAAACAATGTAAGACAGAGAGTGCTCAAACCATTAGAGCAGGAAGAAAGAATATGAGGGAAAGTAGGAGGGAAGGCCTCACAGAGGAGATGGATGTGAGTGAGGCCCCTTAGAATGAGAGCTTCCAGACGTCCCTCCAGTGAAGCGGGAGAGAGAAGCCTCTTGATTAATGAAACATAACACATTGTACATTCTGCTGAGGAGGACATTTAGAGATTTCAAGAGAATTGCCAACATTTTAGACATAGCATTTACTTTGGATTTGCTTCGATATATTCTGGGCAAAAAGTGAGTCATGATTAAAATATTTCATGCACAAAGTGCCTGAGTTTTTCAGGCTTTTATAGAATAGTCTATTCAGTTTGCTGTTAAATAGGGCCCTTTTCTGAAAGACAGCCCCTGCAGGCCCTTGAATCAGACAATTGCAGCTACTAGTCAGGATCACTAAGAATGTAGTTGGCAGGTTAATTGTGCTGATTACTACTGAATGGATCCAGAATGACTTTAAGGTAGTAAACAGTATGAAAAAAGTAATTCCACTTTGAACTTTTTAATTTAATCTAAACAACCCCCTCTTGACGAACAAGTTTTGTCTATACTGTCACTAGCCATATATCAGACTATCATAAAACATCATCTTCATTTGCATATTCAGGGGCACTTCGCTGGAAGGGCCAGGAATCCCTTTCCCATCTTTTCCAGGCAGAGTCCTTGCCCCCGCACAGTCACAGTCCCACCCACACTTCTTCAGGGCAGCTGTTCTGTTGAATCGTTACTTTCTGCTTTGTTTCCAGACAGACTGGTGAACTCCTTTTAGTTTGTTTGTTTTTATTAGTTCTAACATTTATTGAGAACTGTGTTTTACAACCAATTTTCCAGTCTCTTTATGTGCTTTAACCACTTGGTCCTCACAACAACCCTATGGCATAGAAAATATAGTCTCACCAAATATATACTTGGTGCTGAATGTATCTGTCGAGTGAACGAGTAAACAAATTCCAATTTCCAACTGAGGAAAAGCCCATATTGTTATCTTCGTTTTGCCTTTGCCTAGCTCCTTCCTGACACATCACAATCAGGATGACAGAGGGAAGTGTCTTACAGGACTAAGTCCAAGTTCTGCCTCTTCTCCTAAAAAGAGCCCTCAGTCATGGAGTGCTTCTCTGAGCTGGGAACGTGGCTGGGCTCCCCATGGATCAGTGGTTTTCAACCCTTTTCATCTCATAGCACACAAAGACAAATTACAAAAATTCTGCAGCACACCAAAAGTATGTTTTTTGCCAATCTGACAAAAAATAGTTATACTTTTGATTTATTGACACCTCTGGCCATTGTTGTGTTGGCTGTTGTCATTTTTTATTTGACAATCTAAAGGAAAAGAGCTCAGTGCCCCTGACTAAATGGTCAGGTATCACATATTTTAAAAATTCTTGCAGCACAGTGGTTGAAAATCACTGCCATAGGTGGTGGTTAATCCCCACTAAAAATCCCATCATGTGGGTGAGTGGAGTGACTGGCCCAAGGTCATACAATAAACAGGAGGAGAGCAGCATTTAGATCTCAGGCTTATTAGCAGATGAATTCCACGTTCTTCTGAGATCCCACACCCTCCCATTTACTTTGATAAAATAGGATGCCTACTTCTCTGGGGCAGAGTTGCAATGGTTGTCTTCCCCTTCCCCTCAGTGAATGGCTTGTTAGTTGATGATAAACTTGGAACATTCTTCAATGGGAAGTGATGGAAGTTTTCAAGATGAGAAGATGCAGTAATGAAGTACCCTTTCTCTGCGTGCTAATGATGAGTGTGTTTCTGAGGCAAATTCCAACCCTTCTAGTTACTTTCAGCAAGCCAGCCATTGAAGATATAAGGGGGTGGGGAATTGATCAAGAAATCTTGAATATGGGAGATCTTGGCATTTAGTGTCTTTAGAAGGACAGTATGTTGGTATGTTTTCTCTACAAAGATCCTGAATTTGCAGTGCTCTTGCTTCCCTATAAAAATTTATCCATATTAAAATTTGTTGTTTATCATAGAAAATAGCTATTTTGTTAGCTAAATTAATCACATTTTTCACAGCCCAAACCTTATGGAATAGATTTTCCAGATAGATCTAACGTGCTTTCCACCAAAAAGAAAATGAACCAAAACAAAAAGCTCACACTTATTCTTGAAGGAATTCAAGTAGAAGGCACAGAAAATCATAGAGGAAAGGTACCTTGGCACCCGTCAGCTCCAGTGCTTCATTCAGGTGGGGCCTGGGGTCGAGATGGGACTCAGCATTGCGCCCCGCCTTGGAATCTCACCCAGAGGCTCCCCACCACCTTGAGTTCAACACAGAGTTTCACACCCCCTTCGCTTTTTAAAAATCCTCTCCAGAGGACATGCTTATTGATTTCAGAGAAGAGAAGGGGAGGGGGGGAGGGGGGGAGAGAGAAACATCGATGTGAGAGAGAAACATGGATCGGTTGCCTCTTGTATGTGCCCCAACTGGGGACCAAATCTGCAACCTAGGCATGTGCCCTGACCGGGAATCAAACCTGCAACTTTCCTGTTTATGGGACAATGCTCCAACCAACTGAGCCACACTGGCCGGAGCACCCCTTCACTTCTGATTCACATGGATGACAATGAGCTTTTCTTGTGGTTCCAATTCTCAGGGCTTCACATTCCTCTGACTTCAGGATTCAGACAAAAATGATCACTGAAGCAACACTCCAGTGTAGCCATTAAGCTGCTCTTGAATTAAATATAAAAATCTTCCTCACAGCCATAGCCTTTTTCCTCCTATTGTTTTACGGCTCAGCAGTCCGAAGGATCCAGCTTCCCAAGTACTGAGATCAACCAACAAACTACTGTTTGATCACCTATAAAATGTCCAGAACTGTGGTAGGTGCTGAAAGGAACCACGTCAAGAATAAGACACAGGGCCCATCCTTAAAGAGCTTAAATCTAGTTCGGCAAACCTAATTACTATATGGACATAAATACAATGCAGGGAAGTTCAGAACTCTACAAGGGCCAAATAAGAAGGGGGAGTTTTTGACATCTTCAGCAAAAGCCTTAAAACCCCATTTAGTTTGTTTGAGGGCAGGAGATCCAGGAAGGAGCTGCCTTCATCTCCCAGTACAGTGATGAGCTGGAATTTTCTGTTCCAGAATCCCAAACATTTTTACTTCAAGAATCAAATCGCGATTGTAAATTATTGGGGGGTTGTTTTCATTTGAATGTTATATATTCCCAGCCCTGTTTTCGAACAGCAATGTGTGAAGTGGCCTGAGGAAAGTTTATAGATGATAGGACCAAGATAGTCCCCTGAGTAGCTGGGCAGTGGTCACTTTGGTTCCTGTGTTTAAACCTCGTTGAGAAAGACAGAAAAATATGTGACCTATGGACTGAATTGTTACCTTTGTGTGGCATATTCCCTGTTTCTGGGGCAAGCCAGGAGACAAAGAATGCATTTATTTTGTGGAAAGGAATAGGGGGCAGGGGATGAAACAGAAACCAGAGGATTGTGCAATAATGGCGTTTTTAAATCCCTCCAGGAAGTTTATGTTTCAAGTCCTTTGGAAGAATAAAGCACAGCTGTTTAAAAAGAAGGGTTCACCAAGGGACCCCAGCCCCAATTCCACTGTGTGCTGGACTGCCCTTGCCCACGGCACCGGGGTACCTCTGTCCCCAGCGCTTGGAGCAGGTGGCCTGCCGTGTCCGGTCCAGGGCCTGAGCAGGCCTGCTCCTTCCCCCGCAGAGACTGCAGGCCTCAAACAGCATTGAGGTGTTTAAATAGAAGAATCAGAGCAGGGACACATGTGAAAAGAAGCAGTTCACTGGATCTCAGCAAAGGAGAGTACAGTGAGCCCTGTGTAGTATGCAAACCAGACTAGACTTGCTATGTTGAAGTCATTCTTCAAAGAAGCCCTTTCCTTAGGTGGCTTGTGAAAGGGTGACATTATATGCATAATCTCACAAATTAAACATCAGAATTGGGTGGCGCAAGTTTATGGTACCAAATAAAAAATGCTTCACCATCCAGCTAGGTAATGGGAAAGTGTAAACGCTGAAATGCTGTGTTCATTTGAAGCCTTTACCTCCTGCCACTAGCTTAATCCTCTGCATATTTTCTCTCATGCCAGGGATGATTTGATAGGGAATGGCTCAGAACTCTCTCTCTCTCTCTCTGAGTGCTCAGTAAATCTTTTTGACTGACCACGTGACCCTTCATCTCTTCCCTTTCTTATGTTGGAGCCTCGAGGCTGATGTCCTGAGCTCTCACCATCACAATCCAACCTGCGATGTCACCATTGTCTCCCTGCCACCCTCCCCGTGAGTCCCTCATGGCCTCCCCTTTGCCCTGTACATCTTCATTCTAGTATCCTTTTGTCTTGGCCGTGTCCACTGTGTCCAGAATAGTATTGACATGTGGCAAGTTAATGGCAGAAAGGAAAGTGGGCTGTGTGGTTAGTGATTAAGGACAAGGACTTCAGAGCCAGACAGAACTGGTTTGGCGGACTGCCTCAGTATCATTCGCCATGTAGTCTTACTGTCAGGAGCCACAGCGTTTTCACTTGTAGAATGAGGATCAGAATATATACCTTCAGAGAGCTGTGAGGAGATTAAATGAGACTCTACACAGTTTTTATTTTAAGAGTACCTGTTTTAAAATAAGCATTTAATGTACAGTAGTTATTGAGAACCTTCTGTGAGCATTGGGTACTCTGGCTTTTAAGGGCCCTTCTTCCTTACAAAATTTTAAAATTATATTTTCTAACTGTGTTGGCATAAGTATAAATATATTACTATTACATATGAAAACATTTCTTTGACCTAAACATTTTTTTCTCCTGTTTTAAAATAAATTAAAATATTTTAGAGGGCTGCTAAAACTACCATGGGCCCTGGGCTCTGTGCCGACCCTGCCTGACGGACAAGCCAGCCCTGATGTTTCCCTCTGTCCTTCCGGTGTTGTTCAGTGCATGCTGGACGCTGTTGACTCCTCTGGCCCTCGGGGTATACACTGCCCTTACACTTCTCCCTTCCTCCAGGTTATCTTTCTCAGGACTGCATTGGGCAGTTCCCAATATCCCTCTAGTCCTGCCCTCATTCTTCTCAATGCAAACCTACATCTTCATTCCCCATCATTTACCTGATTGACTCTTATGCCCTTAGCACTACCTTAGGACTATTATTGGTCTGGTAAGGTGGCATTAAATTTTCTCATAAACTACTTCTCACTAAGGTATCAATGACTATCTCTGTTCCTCCTTTACTCCTCCTAGAATAGTTGCTTTTAGTCACAGAACTCTAAGTGACTCTAATGCCATAATTCAAAGCCATGTATCTGATATGAATTTTTAGTTCAGCAAAGGGAGTACTCCAAAGTAAAGTTTGAACTTTGAGAATCATTTATATAGTATTGTTCCAATCACTGGTGCCCACCACATCTGCGCATTCAGTAGGTCTTGGTGATGTGACTTTGATTAGAAGCTTCTGCAAGAAACCCAGTCCAGATCCTTTCTCTCTCCCTCCCTCCCTCTTCCTCTCTCACCTCCATCTCTGGCACAGACCACCTCCAAAATTCTCTTGATAAACTATCATACCTAATGGAGTCCTAGAGAAGTCTCTTTTATTCATGATTTGTCTTCCACAACATCCCTAAGGAGACTTCTGTTCTCCATCTTAAGTCATCCATTCATCTACACTTGGTGGTAACTTTACACAACCAAACATTTGCCTAAACAATTCTTATTCCATCGGTACCCATTATTTTATGGGTTCAGGCAGGAAAGTGTTCTCAGAGATGATCCTACTTATAAAGAAGGGAACTATGGCCCATAGAGGTAGAAGAACTCATCTAGAATAGCAAAGCAAGTTAATGCTAGAATCAGGACTGGATCCCAAGCCTCCTCAAAACATGGGTGTGGGTACCATTTACTGCACAGCACAAGCTCCGCAGTGGGGGTGCCTGGTTTGATTCCTGGGTTATTGCTTACTATTGGTGTGATCTTGAACTGTCACTGAATCTCCAAACCTCAGTTCTCATCTGTTAAAAAAGGGGATGGTGTAGGTAAGAAATGCAGTCATGCACTACGTGTCAATGTTTTGGTGAACAGCAGATCACACATATGATGGTGTTCTCATAAGATTATATTGAATTATAAACACAACTTTTGTGATGTGGAAAGAAAAGGGTGGTCTCAACTACAATATTGAATTTACTACTATCTCTGGGTGGTTTAAGCAGACAAGGAAGCTCAGCATCCTGTCCACCTGCCCACTGCCAGGGCTAGAGTTGCTGAGGGACCAAGAGGAGTGTAAGGGTCTGCTCTCTGTCCTCCCAGTTCACTTCCCTCCCCTCCCCTCCCCTCTTCCTCTCTCCCTACCTACATCTCCGGATCTCGTTCCTCCCTTGCTCCCTTTTATTATTTCTCATCTCAAGCTTTATCCGTCTGGGTCTCTTTTGATCTCTGCTCTCCCTTTCTCTCCCCTTCTCTTCTTTTCCTCTCTTTCTTCTTCCCTCCTTCTGACACCTACTCTCCCTCCCTCCAGTGGTGTCTCCCTCCACAGCCCACCTCTGCCCCTCCCTCTTTACACACTTTATGTGGTATTACATATTTTTCTTTGTACCTTTCTATGTTTAGATACACAAATACTTATAATTATGTCACAATCTTCTACAGTATTCAGTACAGTAGCAAGCTTTAAAGGGGTGTAGTAAGCTAGACTATCTAGGTTCGTATTCAGTACACTCTATGATGTTTGCACAATGATGAAGTCATCTAACAGCACATTTCTCAGAATGTATCCCTGTCGCTAGGCAAGGAGTGACTGCAGTCTCAATCTCATAGAGTTGTGAGGATTCTTAGAGTTGTGGGAATCAAATGAGATTACCATTACAGAGATATTTGCCCAATGCCTAGCACACAGCCCTCAATAAATGACTTTGTTGTTGTTGTTATTATTCTCATTATTGTTATCAGTACTACTACAACCATTGCTAATTGTAGAGGCGTAATCACTGCCTCCCTGCTCCCGGTGGCTGAGAGAAAGTGCTAGTGCTGCTTCCTAGAGTTTGCACTGCGCTGCCCAGGGAGGGGCCAGAGCAATGGGAGAATCCGGCGGAACAGGTTTTCTCGAAGCAGTGGAAAATAAATCAAAGGTGATAACCCAAACCTGGAAAAAAGAATGTATTCTTTTGTTTGTTCTTTATTAGTTGTGAAAGAACCTTCAAAATGTAACTTACGCTGAAATAAATCAGTGTGGGCACTCTTGAGGAGACACGGCCAGATCTCTTTGTTCTATGCTCTTTCTGACCCCATGAGGACAGACCCTGAATGTGGTGATGGCTGACAATGTTCTGTGAAGATGCCGCCCACATCAGTGAGTAGACAAGATTAGGAGTCCAGAAACACAGAGAGACCCAGGGAAGGGAGTGGGGAGCTGCACACTCAGGTACAAGTTATACCCTACCCCTTGCTGCAAATTGCTCATCACCAAACATGAAGTCATATGGGACTTAGCTGAGAGTCTTGCTTGAAAAAAACAGAAGCCCAACTCACATTAGCTTAAGCAAAAAGGAGAATTCACTCTAAAGATTACAGAGTATTATATCAAGGAAGATACAGAGAGATGCAGAGCTGGCCTGAGATTGAATCAGGCCCTCAAATGCTGTCAAAACTTGTGTCTCTCCTCCATGCTTCATTCTTCTTTCTTTCTACAGACTAACTTTCTGGCTTTGTTTGACATAATGAAACAACAGCTCACATGTTTCGTAAATCACTGTGCAGCCATCCGAAGAGAGCCTGGTTCCCTTTTCTCCAATTCCAGAATTACCATGGAAGGAACTGACTGACTAAAGGAGCTTGAGTCGGGCTCCTTTCTCTGATGACCAGTTAGCAATGGTAAAAGGCAAAAACCAGTTATACCACCATGGCACATCACCATAACTGTATACCACCTGTGATTGGGCAAAATCACAGATAAAGTACTATTAAAGCAGACTTGATGACAAGAAACATATTGCTTCCATTTGACTCTGTGCTGCATCCTGGCCACCCGCAGATTCCTCACCATTTTACCAGAGACCCAGGATGTCTCTGTACTCACTTCTCCTGCCCCTTCTTGCTGGGCAAACCATAGCCCTGAACAAGCCCATTGCAGCATAATATAGTGGAAATGACACAGGCTTTAGACCTACACAGACCTTACGTTAAAGCCCAGGTTGAACACTTCCTAACTGTGTGATGCTGGGTAAGTTATGTGGCTGCTCTGAGCTCCAGTGTCCTTATCCACAAAATAATACACACCTGATGGGGCTGTCGCAAAGACGAAGGAAAGTAATCATATTTAAAATACATGGCACATAATGACCACTCAATTACATTTTCTTTATTAGGTCAATTAGAAATCTTTAGGAGGGCAGTGGAGTGGTAGTAAGTGAAAATGAAGGAAAAGAGAAGTGATAGGACTTTCTATCTGGGAGGTATCCTTTTGCCTCAGGTATTTTGCAGTTATCCTAAGCAAACATTAAATATTTAAGTAGGCCAGCTGGACTGGAAAATCCACACATTGCTAGATGTTGTCTCTCACTTTAGAGGCAAATCAACAAGGTGAACGTTTATGTTTCTTTTTTCATTTATTGGTGTGACTGTGTGATTGTTGTAACTTAAATTTTCCACTAGAATTTCTGAAGTTCATATCATACAATGTAATGATTGAGTTAGTGAATGAAATACTTTAACATTCCATTGTTACTGTTGTTATTTACAGAAACCTTCCCCTTTGAGAATATCGTGAGCCATAATTTTTATTTGAACTATAGTTTATTGAGTTCGTACTATAGCAAGCACTGTGCTGAACTCTTACATGCATTATCTCATCTCTTCCTATGAGTTAAGTGCTACTGTCTCCATTTCCTGGATAAGAAATTGAAACTCAGCTAAGTCAAGTGCCATGGTCACTTAGCACTCAGTGACAAAATTGGAATTTACTCAGCTTTCTCAGCTCCCAAAGCCTGCGTTCTGTAGAACTGTATGGTGCTGCCTCTCTACACCTCGGCTGTGGTTACCAGATCCAGAGCCAGGCAACTGAAGAAATGAATCCCCAGGAAAATCTGTGCACACACACAGAGTCGCTGCATGGGCCTGAAAGCAAAGCCACAGAATTATAGGAGGAAAAATAGGTGAATACCAGATAGTATATCTCTATGGACACAACAATAATTCTAAGTATTTACTGAGAGGATAATAGTAATGAAAGGGTTGAGTCTGTGAAGAAGAAAAAAACAGCTGGAAATTATGTCCCAGGTTTGGACTGTTCAGTGTTTTCCATCTGGGCCAAAGTTGACCTTCCGCTAGTCATCTGTAGCTGTGTGGGGCTGTGTGTGCATGCACGTGGGGTATTTTGGCTTGCAGCTGAAAGCAGCAACAACACTTTGGTTACTAATTGTAGGTATTATCAATAACTCATGATGATATATAAAGGATTCCTCATCCATTGGCCTGTGTGGTAACCATGGGAGCCTCAGTGATCTCTAGTCACTAATTGGTCTGCTCCTCCAGAAACATTTCATTTTGTTCCATTTGGGCCACTGTGAGTTCCCTTACATTTCCGACTCTTCTTCATTTGTGCTTTTTTAAAAAAATTCATCTTGTATGTAAATGGAAGAAACATTTAAATATACCAGTTTTGATTAGAAGCACCTCTGGATTAATATCTCATTTTTTTTTTTACCTCCCCTCTGTCTTTCAGCTCCAGGGTTCCTTGAAAAGAAAACAGATAGTTAACCTGTCTCCTGTCAACAGCAAGAGGCCCAATGGCTTTGTCGACAACCCATTCCTTGATATCAAAAGAATCCGTGTTGGGGAGAACCTCTCTGCAGGACAAGGGGGCCTCCAAGTAAATAATGGACAAAGTCAGATTATGTCAGCGACCTTGCCCATCAGCCAAGCAACCCTGAGAAAGACTAACAATTTGCCTCTTCATACACATTCTCCCGGCAATGGCATGTTTAACATGGGCTTAAAAGAAGTGAAGAAGGAACCAGGAGAGACTCTGTCTTGCAGTAAGCACATGGATAACCAAATGACCCAGGAGAATATTTTTCCTAACAGGTACGGAGATGACTCTGGAGAGCAACTGATGGATCCTGAGCTGCAGGAACTGTTCAATGAACTGACCAACATATCTGTGCCTCCTATGAGTGACCTGGAGCTGGAGAACATGATCAATGCTACCATAAAGCAGGATGATCCATTTAACATTGACTTGGGGCAGCAAAGCCAGAGGAGCACGCCCAGGCCCTCCTTGCCTATGGAGAAGACAGTGATCAAAAGTGAATACTCCCCTGGTCTGACCCAGGGCCCGTCGGGCTCTCCTCAGTTGAGGCCACCATCAACTGGCCCTGCATTCTCCATGGCCAGCTCGGCTCTGTCCACTTCATCCCCAGTTCCTTCAGTCCCTCAGAGCCAGGCTCAGCCTCAGACAGCCTCAGGAGCAAGCCGGGCCCTGCCAAGCTGGCAGGAAGTATCCCACGCCCAACAGCTCAAACAGATAGCTGCCAACCGTCAGCAGCATGCCCGGATGCAGCAGCACCAGCCTACTAACTGGTCAGCCTTGCCCTCTCCTGCTGGGCCATCTCCAGGTCCATTTGGGCAGGAGAAAATCCCCAGCCCTTCTTTTGGTCAGCAGCCATTCAGCCCCCAGAGCTCGCCCATGCCTGGGGTAGCCAGCGGCAGCAGCCAGCCAAAAGTCATGGCCAACTACATGTATAAGGCCAGCCCCTCGGCCCAGGGAGGGCACCTGGATGCACTCATGCAGCAGAAGCCTCAGGATCTCAGTCGAAGTTTTATTAACAGCTCGCACACGGCCATGGAGCCCCGTCTTGGCAACACCAAGCCTTTGTTCCATTTTAACTCAGATCAAGGAAACCAACAGATGCCTTCTGTTTTGCCTTCTCAGAACAAGCCTTCTCTCCTACACTACACTCAGCAGCAGCAGCAGCAGCCACAGAGCTCGATTTCAGCTCAGCAGCAACAACAGCAGCAGCAGCAACAACAACGACAACAGCAGCAGCAGCAGCAGCAGCAGCAGCAGCAGCAGCAGCAGCCACCACCCCCGCCCACCCAACCTCTGTCAAACCAGCCTTTGCTAAGGTCGCCCTTGCCACTTCAGCAAAAGATCCTGCTTCAGAAAATGCAGAATCAGCCCATCACGGGACTGGGATACCAAGTCTCCCAACAACACAGACAGGTAAGGGCTCTACTACTCCAAACACAGAGTACCCAGCGAACATCAGTCTTGGTGATTATGCTTTGGTTACTATTATGTTTGTGTTGGGACAGAATCAAGACCTCAAAGGGAGTAGTGGTTCTGATGGAACTGTGTGAAGGCCTCATGGAGGCATGAGCAAGTATTTCTTTCTAGGGCGTTAGTGTCATTGGAATCTGTAGGGATCGAGGGATCTTGAATATTAAGAATGTTTCGTGATTGCCCTGGCTGATGTGGCTCAGTTGTTTGGAGTGTTGTCCTGTAACTGAAAGTTTGTGGGTTCAATTCCTGGTCAAGGCACATGTCTAGGTTGCTGATTCGATTTTCGGTCCAGGTCCATATAGGAGGCACCCAGGCAATATTTCCCTCTCTCCCTTCATCTGTCCCTTCCCCTCTCTCTGGAAGCAATGAAAAAATGTCCTTGGGTGAAGAATAAAAAAAGAAAAAGTTTCGTGATCATTTATGCCATCACTGACAGATCTAGTTGTCAGTCAGATTCTGATGTGTGCAGTGTTTATGCATCAAATCAAGAAACTGGTCATTAAGTCAACAAGCACTATCTGAGAGCACCTGCCATGTGCAAGATATCGTGATTGTGCTGAGTATTGGTGTTGGGCCACACGTGATATTGAGAGTATTTGATAACCAGTTTACACTTATACCAACCAATTAAAATGTCCGAAGGCTGCCCTGGCTGGTGTGGCTCAGTGGATTGAGTGCAGGCCTGCGAACAGAAGGTCACTGGTTCGATTCCCAGTCAAGGCACATGCCTGGGTTGCAGGCCAGGTCCCCATTAGGTGGCTTGCAAGAGGCAACCACACACTGATGTTTCTCTCCCCCTCTTTCTCTTTCCCTCTCTCTAAAAATAAATGAATAAAATCTTTTAAAAATGTCTAAATGCCCAACCTGTCATAATAGATCCTTCTACAACTCCATATTGGTACTTAGTATCACCCTTAAATAAGACATGATTCTTGTCTGCAAGTACAGCCTAAAGAGGGAGACAGGCTTTAAAAACAATCATTTTATGAGTAGAAAAGGTAATGATATGGGAGCACCACAGAGATTGGGAATATTACCCTGCAAATGGAAATCAGGGAAGGCTTTTGGAGAAAGTAATGCCAGTATCAAAATGTTAAAGAATGAAATTGTCGTGACTACAAACAACAACAAAAATCTGTGGTTACTTTATATCCTGCCCTAAACAGTATGAAGAAATAGCTCTGGGCCTCCAGAGCATATGCTGGTGAGTACACTCTAGTTCTTAGGGAACTTGAAAGAGGAAACTCTTCCTGGAAGAAAGGGAGGGCGGGAGGGAGGCTGAATGCTGCTTTGTGCTTGTAATTTGACAGGTCCACATTAGTTCCAGGCACAAAGACAGCACATTACATGTCAAAACAGTATGTCAGGACAGTATGATGGTGCAGAGCCTAATTTCAATCCCATTCCTGGAGTAGTTTTCTTGGTCATGGCCCAAAAAAGAATGCCACAGCACCACAGACTGTGGCCAAGCTAACCTTTGCCCTAGATGTGAGAAAATTAGACTCAAGTAGGATTCAAGAGCTGTGTACCAAGTTAAAACTTTCGGCTCTTATTCATTAAAACGTGTCTTTTTTATTGTAAATTATGAAAAATGGATTTTGAATAGAGTCATGTGTATATTCTACAATGTGGTTCCATTTTTAACATGGGTAGTTTGGGATCATTTAAAAATAAACCGTAATGTGGAACTACTTTCCAAGTTATCCATAGCCATTTTGATTTGGATAAGTTTATGTCTAAATTCTTACTACGTCCACTAGGTATGTGACTTCAAGCAAGTTACTGAACTTCTCTAAGCCTCAGTTTCCCAACCTTTAAATTTTGTTAGGAATTTTTTTCTTAAAAAACTAGGATTTTGTGAGAATGAAATAATCTAATTCTCAGCTAAGAGTCTAGAATACAGTTGGCTGTTACTATGATTGTCATGGAAATAGCCGTATATGATACCACAATATTTTTTAACAAGTATTAACAGTATGTATGAAAGGCATTGGAGTAAGTCTCAAGTTCTAACATAAATCATTTTGGAGGAATAAAAAAGAACTATTACTAATTTTTCTATTGTCTAGCAATATAGTGAGTTGGGAGTGATTTATCATCCCTGGGCCCAGACATTGGACCATAAAAATGAAAATAATAAATAATGAGGTATTAACAAGAGTTAGCCATTCTATAACTGGCATGACTCTGTCTCCCTTACTTGGGGTATTTCACTTCACCCATATGAGGGAAATCCTATCATTCTTATCTTGTAGGTGAGGCAGCTGAGGAACAGACAGGTGAAATAACTTTCCCAAAGTCACACAGATAGTAAGTAGCTGAGCCAGGACTGTGGTGGTCTACTTTGAAGGTTGTGCATTCAGCCTCTAGGCTGTACTGCTAATGGGTAGGATGTATTTGGAAATGAATGACCACCTATAGATCATTGTGGAATTCTCAAAAGAAATATTTCTTTTAATATTGGACCATATTTTACATAATACACATAGTAGATTAAGTCCTTTTGGGATAAAGTCTTAAAACACTAATCTTCAGAGCTGTTAAAAGAATTAAAAATATCTGTGTAACTATTGACCTTCCTGAGGGTAAACATTATGGAGCTCACCAAAATAAACAACCTACAACAGGAAATATATCTTTTTGGTGCCTCATCAGCCCTTCTTTGGGAGCCTTCCTGCCACTTCCAGCATCTGTCCTGTTTCCAGCTCTACTGCTCATATAAACTGTATAACATACTGCTGGCCTTTAAGTCCCCACCTGAGCTTCTAGGACACAACCAAGCACACCAGTGGGTACTAAAGGCAAAATCAACAAACATCTTCCAATCCCTTAGATAATGTTTACTTTTCCTAGTGCATATGACGAATATAATGCCAAGATAATTTTCACTTTTTCAAAAAGGCCCTTTAAAAAGTGTGAGAAATGGAGGTGGTTTTTCAAGCTAAAGGTATGTTCTTGTTTTTAAAAATTATATTTTACTGATTATGCTGTTACAGTTGTCCCAAATTTTCCCCCTTTACCCCCATCACCCTCCACTCCCTCATGCAATCCTCACCCCTTTGTTCATGTCCTTGGGTCATGGTATAAGTTCCTTGGCTACTCCATTCCGTATACTGTATTTTACATCCCCATGGCTCTTCTGTGACTACCAATTTGTACTTCTTAATCCTCTTACCTACTCACCCATTTCCCCAAGCCCTGCTCCCATCTGGAAACCATAAGAACACTCTGCACATTCATGATTCTCTCTCTGTACTTCTTGTTTTCTGGGCTGGTTTTTCAGATTCAATTGTTGATAGATATGTGTTTATTGCCATTTTCCTGTTCCTAGTTTTGATCTTCTCCTTTTTCTTAAATAAGTTCTTATAACATTTCATATAATAATGGTTTGGTGATGATGAACTCCTTTAGGTTGGTCTTCTCTGGGAAGCTCTTCATCTGCCCTTCGATTCTAAATGATAGCTTTACTGGGTAGAGCAATCTTGGTTATAGGTCCCTGCTTTTCTTGACTCTGAATATTTCTTGCTAATCCCTTCTAGCCTGCAAAGTTTCTTTTGAGAAATCAGCTGACAGTCAGTTGTGGGAACTCCTTTGTAGGTAGCTAACTTCTTTTCTTTTGCTGCTTTTAAGTTTCTCTCTTTATATTTAACCTTTGACATTTTAATTATGATGTGTTTTAGAGTAGGTCTCTTTGCATCAATCTCATTTGAGATTCTCTGTGCTTCCTGGGCTTGCATGTCTATTTCCTTCACCAAATTAAGGAAGATTTCTTCCACTATTTTTTCAAATTTCCAATTTCTGGCTCTTTTTCTCTCCTTCTGACACCCCTATTATGCAAATGTTGGTATACTTGACAGTTGTTCCTTACACTATTCCCTTTTTTTTAATCCTTTTTCCTTCTTGTTATTCTGATTGATTGTTTTTTGATTCCTTATGTTCCATATCCTTGCTTTGATTCTTGGCTTCATCCATTCTACTGCTGATTCCCTATAAATTGTTCTTTATTTCCATTAGTATATCCTTCATTTCTGCCTCCGTCTTTTTTATGCTGTTATTTTCCTCACTAAGTTCCTTAAGCATCCTTATAACCAGTGTTTTGAATTGTGCATCTGATAAATTGCTCATCTCCATTTTGTTTAGTTCTTTCTCTGGAGTTTTGATCTGTTATTTCATTTAGACCATGTTTCTTTGTCTCCCCATTTTGGCAGCCTCCCTGTATTTGTTTCTATGTATTAGGTAGAGCTTCTATGACTACCTGTCTTGATAGTGTGGCCTAATATAGTAGGGTCCAGTAGCACAGCCTAACCTATCACCCAAGCTGGGTACTTGACATGCAACCTTTGTGTGGGCTGAGTACAGTTTCCTCTCAAAGTTAAGCCTTGATTGCTGTTGGCAGGTCAATGGGAGGGATTTTCCAGGACAGTCAGCTGCCAGGACTGGCTGTGATGACTGACCACCAACCTCTGCCCTCCATGGAGGATCAGCTGTGTAGCAGCAGGGTGGTGGTGCTCCAATATGGTCTGTAGCTATCGACTGGGTGCACAGACTCTGGGGTTTCCTGGGTGGTGCAGGACAGGGTTAGCCACTACCTATGTTCTACCCAGGGCCATGCAGCATGAGCTACAAAGCAATCTGCAGATGGCTGCTACTTATGCTAGGCTTGGAGGTTCCCAGGTGAAGCAAAACTGTGATCCAAAGCTGGCTGATGCTTGTGCCAGGCCTGACACCACTTAGCCAGAGGTATGGTTGCTGGGGGCTTGCTGAGGCTGGTTGTTGCTTGTTTGAGAGGATGTGGGAAGATTGGAGCCTGAGCTGAGAACAGCCATTCACATGGAAAAGCTTCACATGTTTACAGCTTGAGTGGGCTGTAACTTGGGAGGAACATTCCCCAGTGCAGAGCAAACCATGTAAGCCAGGTTGATGGAGTCTCAGGTATGGCTGACTCTAGCTGTGTTGAGGGGGAGGGTTCAGAAAAGTAACAGTGCCCTCTGCCAGCACTTCTGTTTGGGAGAAAGCTGTCCCCCTGCTCTCACCCTCATGCTAGACAGTTCAGTTTTTTCCCTGTATGCCACTGGTGCACTTTTAAGCCACTGGCCAGTGCTGGAGCTCAGAGGGAATAAGTCTGAGTAAGTCCATGTGCTGGCCCTGTTAGAGGAGCTACTTGGAACTCCAGTAGTTCCTTTTACCAACTCAAACTCCTCTGATTTTTACAGCCAGAAATTATGGGGGCTTATCTTCCCAACACTGGAACACTGGGCTGGGGGACCTGGTGTGGGGCTGGGACCCCTCACTCCCAAGATATTCCTCCCAGATTTTTATCCACCACATGTGGGTGTGGGACTAGCCCATTCCACATCTCCACGTCTGCATGTCTCTACATCTCCATGTCTCCACATGTCCTACCAGTCTGGATGGTTATGGTTTCTTTAGTTCTGTAGTTTTTGGACTCTCATTCAACTCAATTTCTGATGCTTCTGAGTGATAGATGTTCTGTAGTTGAGTTGTAATTTTGAGGTGGTTGTGCAAGGAGGTGAGCTGTTTTTACCTATGCCTCCATCTTGACTAGAAATCTCTAAAGGCCTCTTTTAAATAGACAGGTAATGGCTACCCATTAAAGCTTTATTTCACTTTTGTAGATTGAACCACATTGTCCCTTCCAGTTTAATGATTCTGTGAGATAGGACTCTGAAGTCTTGAGTCTGGGTTGTCAGTGAATGTACAAGAGCTCTGTAGTCAAATAAGTATTGCCCTCTTGAAAGCATTCACCTTTGTGGGGTTAGGCCCATTCTAATAATGCTGCTATCGCTCAATACAGTTAAGGAGTTTTTCTCTGGGAATTGTCTTCAGAGCTTTTAGTACATTGACTGGATTATTACCAATGCAATAATATTTATCCTGTCAGGGTGATTTTTGAAAACAAAGAAGCTGGGTAATGCTGCTTTGGGTCAAAAACAAGCAATAGCTATGGTGTCTTATGACTGCATTTCAAGCTTGTTTTGTAAACTTTCTCTGAAGACAATACAGAAAATAAATGAGATTCTTCCTCAGGTGAAAATTTTGAGAAGCAACTTTCATTTGGATATACATATTTCAAAGGTTTTTCTAATTTTTAGTGTCTCGTCCAGTATATTGCCAAGTATTCTCAACCCAAAGAGAGCAGTTTTAACTCTCCCATCCCCAGCAGACAGTACAAATGCATATCTAACTTCAGATTAGCTAAATCTGTTACTCGTGACCAAACCCATGGGAGGGGAAGGACTGATAATTAAGCAATTCTTAAGTTTATCAACTAAAACATCCTAAATGAAAACACTAGTCATGAATTTTTTCTGCTTGTCATACTCACTTTGTGTCAAATGTAGGAAGATTTACTATGGGGTTTGCTAATTGGAGCCCTTTAGCCCTGGAAATGCTAGAAATCTTGGCTTTCTGCTATAGAATGGTACATTGAGTTTGTTCATTGGTTGCTTGTAATTTACCTAGTAAAATGTGGTTTTCTCCTCACCTTTCAGAACTCTGAACCCAGACAGATATCCCTGCTCAGGCAGAGACTGAATTTGGGGGATTCCTAAGCCCCACTCCCTTTGTTGGGTATCCACCTCTGTTCTCCTAGAGGTACCTGAGGGAAGGATGCAACATAACTGAATGGCTAGAAACATCTTTATTGTTCCATGCCTGGGGTGGTTTTTAGTTACCCCTTCTCCAGACACTGGGAGAACAAGTGGTATTTGGTATTTCACAAAATATCTTCAGTGACTCTGTCTTGCTAGTGTTTGGCGGTTTTCAAATTGAAATACCTCCTGGCTATAATTTTGTTTCCTTTCTGATTTGAAGGTTATGGGAGAGGGCAAGAGAGGGATGTAATGCGTGCAGTTCTGATTTATCTTCCCGACTTGTTTAAGATGTGAAAGAGTTACTGGTTGACCAGAAGAACTCAGAGTTTGATCCAAAAGCACTAACCTCTTGAATCAAAAAGTGATCTTTTTCAGGGCTTGTTAATTAGACACTTAAAAGTGTAAAAAAAAAATTTAACATTAGATCCATGAAACTTAAGTGGATTCTATATTTGGTTTATAATTTTCCCATCTCTAAATATTTTAAGAGGGAAGGCAGCCAGTAAATGGATGGTTTGTTATGACCCAAACATAAATTTGTACATTTCTTTCTTAGTTTGAAGCCAAGCTCCTCAATCAGATTGAGAATCTCACCCTTTTCTCTCTACTTAGCCAAGTTTCTCCTTCATTACTCTACATATCAACCCTCACTTAAATCAGGCAAGTCTCTTAATGTTCCCCTCCCCTCTTTTTAAAGGTAATTTTGCATATATCTGACCCTAAAGATTAACACTCAAAAAACTGTTTCCCAATTGGCCTGCATGAAGGTGGAGAAATCCCTGTGGTCCTCATATACGGACAATACTTCTAAATCACTGTGGTTGTCCCGTGGAAGTGCCAGAGAAGAGAGAGAACCTTGAATCAGCTGGAAATACATTTTCTAATGGGAACATAATCATGAATTCAAGGTTCTGCAACAATATATCATCTAAAACGCTCCTTTTCTGGGGGCTAGATATTGTCTAAAGAACTGGGCAATTGGGCTAGTCCCAGGGTTTGGATTTAGGGGCTAAAATCAGGTTAGAGGAAGTCAGGAGCATGAAGGGCCAAAGACAAAACCAAGCTAAAGTCCTAAAACAACTGCGAAACAAAATCAACAGTATACTCAGAGCTCAGGGGTGAAGCCAAAAGATAGTAACTAACCTATGGTTAAGGGTAAAGTATAAATAGCATGAAATCAAGAGTGAAGTTAGAATAGAGACTGGAGAGATGCTAAGTGATCATTGCAGATGACCTTTGACCATTTGATTTCTGTTATGACTCACCTTGGCCAGGTTACGCTGGCAGAAGGGGAAGGGCTGGGGCAGACACACGACAGCTGTCAGGTCTGTGGCAGGCCGGGAGCATGTCTTTGCACTTTCAGTTTATCTTTGATATTTTATCATTTGTCTTTTAAGTTTACAGAGGAAATAAAAATTCATTTTTAATGCTCCACGAAACTGGTGCTATGGCCAGGATTCAGTCAATTTCTAGGCACATTAATATAATTTGTATTGAAGAATGTTGATTGGGAAAATTAGCAGAAAGGGATTTTTTTATGCTTTTGTTAGTTTTAGGTAGTTAATTGATTTGTTTTAACATTAGTCCCAATTCCATGCTGTATAAAAATAACCCAAATGGTAGACATTATCAACCTTTTTTTAACAGGTAAGGATCTGAGGCTCAGAGAGGTTAAATAACTTGTTTAGAATAACTGGTCTGATTTTAAGTCCAACAATAATAGCTACTATGATGCCTAAGTTAGAAAATGGGTGGACATGGTTTGGGCTGTGCTGACAGGGCATTTTTGTGGCATCTGTTTGAAATTTCACCGTTTTCTACATTCCCAGTTTATTTCTACCTCGGGGAAAATTTAAGGCAATTCTGATGCACAGGGTGGGACAAAGTGTGTGTTCAAACAATGTGCTTAAGTTGCCTCATCTGAATCCACAGATTGTTATGTTTCCTGGTCTGTCCAACCAGGAGCCGCAAACTAAAGATTGCAGGCTAAATTGAGTACTGTTCCATTCTTAAATTTAGCAATTTATTTTGTTCATTCATTCCAAAAATATGTATTGGGTGTGTGCTCTATGCCAGACAGAGTACTGGATATTGATACTACAAATGAGAACAAAGATGAAGGTATGAACCCTGGCTGGTGTGACTCAGTGGATTAAGCATCAGTCTGCAAACCAAAGGGTCGCCAGTTCGATTCCCAGTCAGAGCACATACCTGGGTTGTGGGCCAGGTCCCCAGTAGGGGGCACAAGACACAACCACATATTGAAATTTCTCTCCCTCTCTTTCTTCCTCCCTTCCCCTCTGTCTAAAAATAAATAAAATCTTTTTAAAAAGGGATGAAAATGTAGTATAGCAAGGGGAAAATAAAATTTTTTAAAAGTTAAATAATCAGAGAGTATTTTCAAATTCAGCTACTTTCATATTGCAGGCTTATTTTTAATTAGATTTATTGGGGTAAAATTGGTTAAAACAATTATATAGGTTTCAAGTGTACAATTCTATAATACATCATCTGTATATTGCACTGTGTATTCACCACCCAAAATCAAGTCTTCTTCTGTGACCACATATTTGATCCCTTCACCCTTTTCCATCTTTCTCCTCATTCCCCTTCCATCTGGTAGCCACCATACTGTTGTCTGTGTCTATGAGGTTTTGTTTCTTCATTTGTTGTTTTCAGTTTGATGTCCTACATATGAGTGAAATCATGTGGTTCTTGACTCTTCCCATCTGACTAATTTTGCTTAGCATGATATTCTTAAGATCCATCCATGCTGAGTAGTCATCCATTGTATATATGTACCACACCTTCTTTATCCAATCATTTATTGAAGGGCACTTTGGTTGTTTCCATGTCTTAGCCACCATGAATAATGCTATGAATAAATGTTTTCAAATTGGGGGGGTGGGGGTAGATACCCAAAACAGGAGTTGCTGGGCCATACAGTAACTCTATTCTTATTTTTTTTGAGGAACTTCCATACTGTTCTCCACGGCGACTGTACCACTTTACATTCCCACCAGCAGTGAGTGAGGGTCCCTTCTTCTCTACAATCTCTCCAACACTTACAGTTACTAGTCTTGTTAATTATAGCTATTCTAACAGGTGTGAAATGGTGTGTCTTGTAGTTTTGATCTGCATTTCCCTAACAGCTAGTGAAGTTGAGCATCTTTTTATAAGCTGTGTATGTTGGTCATTTGCATGTCTTCTTGGGAAAGGTGTCTGTTCAGGTCCTCTGCCCGTTTTTTAACGAGGTTGTTTTTTGTTATTGAGTTGTATGAGTTCTTTATATATTTTGGATATTACCCATATCGTAGGTGTTGTTTGCAGGCTAAATAACTGGTTGGTTGACTTTTAGTTTTGTGGACAGTTTCTTTTGCTGTACCAAAGCTTTTTTGGTTTGGTATAGTCCCATTCATTTAATTTTGCTTTTGCTTCTCTTGCTTTGAGGTCAAATTCATAATATTCTCTCTTAGATCAAGGTCAGTAAGTTTGGTACCTATGTTTTCTTCTATCTAATTTATTGTTTCAGGTCTTATATTTAGGTCTTTTATCCATTTTTAGTTAATTTTTTTTGTATGGTAACAAAAATCACTCTAGTTTTGAATGTGGCTTTCCAATTCTCTCAGCACCATTTATTGAAGTGGTTTTCATTTTCTCCATTGTATTTTTTGGTTCCTTTGTCAAAGATTATTTGGGCATATACATATGAGTTTATTTCTGGGCTTTCATTTCTGTTCCATTGGTCTGTGTGTATGTTTTTCTTGTAGGCTTATTCTTGCTTCTGTTGCTAGGCTAATTTGCTGCTGGGCTTTTTGGTACCTCTGATCCCAGATAAAAATGGAAAAACCCAAGGGAGTGGTATGTGATTTAGTTTTTAAAGCAAAAAATCCAAGGGTTTTGTTAGATTTTTAAATGATAAGAAAATTTATTCACTCTTCTTCTTTAACATGATCCATCAACATTTAAGAACCTGCTTCAGGACCACTGTTAAGAGTTTAGCAAACAATAGGGTAAAACCATAATTCTCGCATTCATTCATGTGATGAAAATTTGTTGAGCACCTACAGTGTGCCAGAAATTAGAGATTAAAAGATTAAGTGACCCAAAGAACTCTCTTTGCACTCAGATAAAAGATCAGGAAGGCATAGTCCCTCCTTTCAATGAGCTTTTGATCTGAAGAAGACATCTGTCCTTAATTCTTACTGAATTCCCGTTGGGCACATATACTGCATTGTCCATACCCTCAACCATCCACTCTATGTGGTAACTGAGCCCAAATCACATGGGCCTCCCCTAAGACTACTAGTTCAACTTTGAGCATGTTATTTTAACCTTTTATAGAATATAACTCTATTTTCTGGATATTTTACTTTCATTTCCATTTTGTCACCCTACTATGTAATAGCTCAGAGCACAATAGAGTGAACTCTTATAAAGCAACAATTAGCTCCTTTATCCTGCAATAAAGAAATGAACACAATACCAAGAAGAACATATTAGGGTTTAAATCCACAGTTAGGGGAATGGCTTCTATTATTCTCATTCCAAGGTCTTTGTACATGTGTTGCATCCATCAGTAAGAGCTGTGCATTTAAACCTTTAATGGGTAATGTAGCCTATTGAACACCAAGTTTCCAACCAAGGAGAAAGGGGTATGAGGTTAAGATGTAGATTTGATTCTGGAGACGAAAATGCAAGAGGGTTAATGGAAAATCTGACAGATATTTAACTGTAATGTGCATTAATGTAGGTGACTCAAACAATCCCCTTTGCAACCATTCTAATTAGTTTTGTGTTTTCTAATCACGTGTCCATTGTTATCAGTTTGGTATTGGGGCGGGGGGGGGGGTGCTTTCTTTTTGTGAAATGTAAAGGAAGCAAAAACCCATTTAGGCAATGCACTACTGTAATCAGTAAATTTACACATTAATGTTAATTAGAGTCAGGCACAAAGACTTGAGATTCAGAAGGTGTTTACTATAAGGAGTACTAGATTTGAAACAAAAGACTGCATGAATGTTTAGACTACTAGAATCAGAGAGATGTAATGTGAGTGAATCATCTTACTCTTCTACATCCATTTTAAGCAGGGAAGAACAAGCTTACACACACACACACACACACACACAACCTAAGCACCTCTCAGGATACTAATTAGAGAACTCTGGTCAAATATTTGCATTTTAAGCAATGAATTCAAATAATAAAGTGACACCTTATTCTCCAAGCAATAAATTGAGTAGAGCATAACAGGGTGAGGCCAACAACTCCTCTCCTGTTTATCCTGCAAAATCAAGTTTCAAGGTCCACCAAGATGGATGAACTCGGGGGGTGGATGACCTGTTTCCCTTTCCTTGGACTGCTAATTCCCTCCACCTGAATCACTGGCATTTTCCACAGTTTACTTTTCACAGGAGCTTAAGTCCAGCTCTACCTTCAGGAAACATGAACCTCATAGACAGGGAGCCCCTTTGGCCCTGCTTTTTGGTAGTCCATAGGTCAGTGTGAGTGAGCTGTGGGCCCCACAGTCTGGTCTTCGGCTCACATTTCTACTCTTTCTCTATGTCTTTGTCCTATTTCTCCCACCCTTGGCTGTACCTTCTCCTCTTTTACCCTTTGCCTACAGACTAATTTTGAACTTGCCTCTCTTCTCTGACCTTCTTGAGACGTATTCTATGGCAGGCTTTGAAAGTGGGTGCTGAAGACATTTAGCCACTGAAGTTGTTATTGGCAACAAGGGTGAAGAAATGTTTCTTAGAAAAAGATCCATGTTGGCCACCCCGTGAGGCTGATGAGCTGGCAGGCCCATCTCTATATCCCACGAGACTCTGGCACCGATAAATGAATTCTGAATGGACATACCCAGGTTCAAAGCATCCAGAATAGCTTCTGACCATTGTCCCTTCGCACTTTGTGTGCTTGCTTACTGGCCTGCCTCCTTCCAGTCTTGCTGAGCTGCAACCAGAGTGAGTATTCTAAAATAGGCATTCGATCATGGTAGTCACCTGCCTAAACTCTTCGGTCTTCATTTTCTCGGAATGAAATCCAGCTCCTTGTGGCAAGTAAAGCCCTGCATGAGCTGGCTCTTGCCAGACACTCTGGATTAACTGGTTTCCATTCCCCACTTTCCTCATCCCTTGACTCCCACCCACTTATTGACATTGTGCCCCCAAGTTCATACACACTGTGCACTCTGGCTCCCTCCTTAAAAAGTGTCATCTGATTCCTAAAAAGTAGCACACTTTCTCTCACCCTCATGTCTTCAAATATGCTGTTCCTTCTGTTTGGAACATTCTTTTGCTCTACTCTGCCTGGCTAACCTAACTTTAAGCCTTCTCAGTCTCAGCCACGTCATTTTCTCTAGAAGATTTCTCTGGCCTCCCAATCTGGGTTAGCTCCCATCCCGTATTTTCTGGTAGCTCCATCCACTTTCTCTCTTTTAGCAGGTATCACCTCTCATCTATCTTTGCTCTCATGTGTCTTCCTCAGCTGCACTGCAAGCTACTTGAAGGAAGGAATTGTGTCTGTCTCATATTCTAATCCCTAATACATCTACTATGTGAGAGGCACCCATAACATATTTGTTGGACAAATGAATTGTACCATTGACCTATCATTCTTTCTTCTGTTTGGAGGATTTAAGGATGCTAACACTTCACCCTCTCCTCCTCAGAATGTATAAATAGGGGGTGGCCCTAGCACCTTCCTCCATCTTATTCTGCTCTGAAAACACCCTTTGCCCAAGAACCCACACCAACAGTTCTGGCTGTCAGGACTAGAAACCAGAGAATTCACCCTCAGCTGCTGCATGGGTCAGACCTGTGGAAGGGGAATTTAGATGGAGGCTGAATTGACCTATGTCCTGGGCAATCATATGGGTAGGAGTCAACTAAGAGGATTTTACCAAGAATATTTCAAGCAATTCTTTCTTTCAGAAAACATCAGTAAATATGGAATATCAATAATTTACCAATAGTGATTAGGATACAATCCCTGTCCAGAAACAAGTGATTATAATATAGTGTTACATGGTTTCTGATAGAAGTCACTATGAGGTATTCTGAGGACACAGGGATGGAATTCCTATTACAGCTTTAGAAACCAGGAAGGACTTCCTGGCAGAGGTATCACCTAAGTGTCCGTCTCAAGGAAGAGTAGGAGTTACTGAAGGGGAAGGTGGAAAGGCTTCCAGACAGAGCCTGAGTTCTTTGGGAAGAGTTCAAGCAGTTCCGTACAGCTGGACTGCAGAGTGCAAGGTCAGCAAAGGACAGAGATGAGACCCAAGAGGTAAGCAAGAGCCAGATCACGAGGAGCCTCACAACTACAGGAAGGAGTTTAGATATTTATGCTGAGAGCAATAGAAAGTTATGGAAACAGTTGTGTGGGTGTTCTTAAAACAGGTATGACTTATGCCTACCACAAGGTAGTTGCTTACTTCAAACGTGTTGCATGTTAATGAGATTTGCTCTTAAGATAAGTTTCTGTAGTTAGAGTAAAGGGAGCACACTGGAGAGGCCCAGGGCAGGGACAAGCAGACCTTCACAATACCCACATGCCAAGAACATTTTAGTGATCTTGAATGCGCCAACCTTAGAATGTCTCTGTGTGTTACCTGTCCGCTCTCCCTTGCCCCTCAGACTTGGCTTCCCTAATGTCAAAGCTGTACTTAGCCCCAGCTCCAGAAGACTTCTTCCATTAGTTATTGTCTCATACCTTTCCTCTCACCTCTGTCTTCAAACATGCTCAAGTCCCCAGCACCCTTCAAAAATAACTTTCTGTCAATATTCCTACCCCTTTAAACCCCATTTTCCTAGTTACCATGCTTAGAACCTCCGCAGTCAGGGTAATTCCTCTCTCTCCCTTAGGCCCACCTTCCCAGGCGCCACTCTGACACCGCTGCTGACCATCCCTACCTCTGCCTCTTCTCCATCTCCACTGCTGCCGCCCATGTGCTCTCATTGTTGCAAGGCCCCTTTCAACAGGTTAGACAGTGTGTCTAAGCAATTTTGCTTCACTCCATACCCCTTGGAGCTGAGGCCAGTGGCTGGGATTTCAGTGAATTCTGTTGCTTTTGCCAGTCCTCCTCCCCAGAATCGCAGCTATACCCCAGACCCAGTCACTCCTTGAGGTCTTCTTCACAGGACTAGCTGCCCTCCCTATGACTGCTACTTCCCAACTACTCCTTTTCCCTACTGTCCACCTGCTTAGACAGTCATGAGGTGTCCTGGAAGCCCAGCCCCTGGCCCTCTCCATCCCCTGCCCTAACTGCGTCATTGCTGTACCACCCTTCTCAAGCTGTGAAACAAGTGACGGGCACTTCTCCTCCGCCAGTGTGTGCAACGTAGTGCAAACACTTCCAGTACAGTTCTTACCTTGTATTGTAATTTTGTTTAGGATCTATTTGGTCTGGGGAACTGTGAATTCCTGGACAACTGGGACCATGGAATTTTTCTTTCCTTCTTTGAACTCACAAAGCATTTTGCATTTCTCATTGCATTTTCTTGTACCTTGAATTGTAGTTATATCTATATGGCCTTCCATTAAACTATAAATTCCTTAGGAACAGAGTCTGTATACCATTCGTCTTTGTACCTCCAAGAGCTAACAGAGTACCTGAGAGGAAGTCCTAATATCCGGTCACAGAAAAACAGGAAAGGAGGGAGAGCAAAAGAAGGAAGGGAAAGAAGTTACGGAAGGTGTATTTTATAAGCTGCATGGTCTTAAAATCAAAAGAAAAGAAATAGTTTGAATAATTCTCATATCAATCTGAATACAAAGTGTACATTATTAAGAATTTATACATTGTTTACTTCCAAAAATGTTGCGAGCATCTTATTGACCAACTGGCTTTGATCAGGCTGCTTAAATTCTCTGAAACGAGGCTGTATCACCTGTGAAATAAAAATGGCACCCATTTTTGCAAGATTATTGAAAAAGTCCCATGAAATAATCCATAAGACATACAACAGATGCAGGCCCTGCATCTCATATGTGATGAGTAAGTGCTAGCTTGCTTCTCTGTACAAAAGAAGAACCATCAGAACCAAATCCATTAAAAGAATCCAAATTAAATGTTAGGAGACACTTGGACTGGCTGAATTCCAAAACCGAGCCCTCAATTAACTCTGAGTTTCCAGGCAACTAGGCAAAAAGAAATCATGTGGGGATATAGGGATTCTTCCCCCCCCCCCCAATATAAAAGAAAGCATGCAAGTTCATCAATGAAGTCAAACTTTTTCCTGGAAATGAATCTAAAGGTACATTTATCATTAGGGGAATTAGGTAATATGATGGATGTCTTCCACTGGAAATTTTGCAAAGAAACCATGATGCTCTTTACTTTGATGTTTCTGTTACTAAGCTGCATTGTAAAATCTGAGGCCAGAACACTAGATTTGAAGTCAGTAAATATTTTTCCCCAGGAATCTAAGATAACGTGATACTGATACAATGTTTCTGAAGCTCTGTTTCAATGGTTTTCACACTTTGTTTTAGCAGGAATACTTTTTTACACCCCTGCCCCTTTCCAGGGTTTCCCTGAGGTACCTTCCTGGAACCTTAGATTCCTTCAAGAGAGTTTTCTAACCAAGGGTTCTGTCTTGTTGCAAGAATAGAGTTTAGAGGCCACTAAAGGGGGAAGTATTGGGCTAACTGTAGTAGAATAAATAAGAATTTAAAAGAATGCATAATTAAAATTCCCACTGAGTGCCTCACTCAGGTATCGATTGTCTTGACAAGTTTCTAGCAAACCCATGCAGTGTGTAAAGCAGGTTAGACTTGTGTAATATCTACCTCAGAATTGAATTTCAGGAAGAGCTTTTCAAAAATCCTTTTAAACCATAATCTTTTCCCTTCATACAGAACAAAACTGTAAACTTCAGATGTGACCCTTCTGCTCTCCAGACCAAGCTCATTACAAATCACCACGAAAAAAAATTCAGCAGTCAGTGTACATTTGATGAATATTTAAGCACCTCCTGTGTTCTGAAAGCCATACCTGCTGCTGTAAGAATGTAATAAACTGGGTATGCTGTGTGGCAGTGGGAGCAGCATGGATGTGTATGAGAAATGCAACACTTGAATTCTGGACCCAAACTTGTTGCTGAATATCTTACCGTTAGCAATCAGACCTTGTTTACTTTGTTACAACTTTATTCTGTAATTCTAAGACTCTAAAATGCAATTACTGTTCTCATTTTCAAATTTAATTTTATTATCAAAGCGACATATACAAATAATATCGAAAGACAAATATTGATCAAATGGAAAAGCTATTCTTTGGCACCCCTTCCTTTCACCCTTCTTAGTCTCTAGAGGAAACCACTTTCGTCATTTTGAGTTGCCTCTCCTGGCATTTACCATGACATTTCTAAATTCTCCCATACCTGAAACCTCTGGATTTACTAATTTTAAGCAACTTTTATTGCTTCTTATAATAATAGGTGAAGACTTTAGTTTTATCTCCAATGTTAATTTCCTGTCCCTGTTTTCCACAATATGACTATGTCAAAAAATATGTTTAAATCCATATCAGTGGTTTCAGAATTCTGAAAGACCAGCAATATACTGTAACTGTAATCCCTCTCTAGGAAGGAAGGGTCAGACTTCTGTGTGTGTGTGTGTGTGTGTGTGTGCGTGTGTGTGCGTGTGTGCGCGCGCATATGTGGCTTCTGTGAATCTCTGGCTGAACCTTCGTGTACCATCCAACCATCCTGTAAAACATCTCTCCATATGCTTCCACACTGTAATTCCTGTCAGATAAAATGATTTCTCCTTTTCTCTTCCTGGATACATCTCCCCAGGAGCCCTCTGCCCCAGCAAGGTCCTGATGGGTGTTCTCCTGGCCTGCTGCTGCAGCTGTCGTCCGAGCACTCCCTGCCACCATCCTGGGCATCCCTGCTTTTCTTTCCTTTATTGGATTCCCCGCTGCTCAGTCCCATGTGTTTGACTGCTTGTTTGTTATTTACTCTGTCTTGTTGGTGGACTACTTCTGCTGTTAACTTCCTGACGAAGGGTGTATGAAAGGTAAATGTTGCAGCCCTCAGAGAAATTATAGCTCATTTGAGATAGTAAGAAAAAAAATTCCAAACACCGAGACAGAAAGTTGTTAAACATACATAATGCCCTAATAAGTATACCTGGTGCTACAGAGTGTGCCCAAAAGGGTGAGAAAGGAGCCCTCATTTATTGAGCGCCTACTATGTGCTGTGCTTTCTCCATGTCATTCCTAAGAAATAAAAACAATTTTCTCCTCTTCACATGTGAGAAGTTGAGAGCAGAGTGGTGCAGTAACTTGCCTGAGTCACACGGCTCTCAGGTGGCAGCCCCGGAACTCAGAGACCACATTTGCTTGCTTCCAGCCCGTTCCACATGCTGTGTCTCAGCCGGAAAACATAAACGCACGTCCTTGTGCTCAAGGAATTTGTGCGACCATGTCTTTAGTCCGGTGTCAGACAGTTGCTATTACCTGGAGCAGTATGCTGCCCTTTTAAGAGTGTGTGTGTGTGTGTGTGTGTGTGTGTGTGTGTGCGCGCGCTTAAACTCTGGTTAATGCAACAGCTATTTGAATAGTTTCATGTACATGAAGTTTTTTATAATATTTTTCTGTGAAATTCTGGAACAGAGCTATGTCCGAAGGAGATTTCAACTCTTTACACCCCTCTGTTTGTTAGGGATTAGGCAGGTACACTCTGATCTGGTTACAACTGAAAATGTGTTAGTGGTTTTGCCCTTCTCCCAGGTGGATTTTGGTTTCTATTGCAGTCACTTCATTTTTGGACATTTATCACGTTTAGCTCCTGCCTAAGGGACATCCAGAGTTATCGGTGGGGAATTAACTGAGTGGAAGGAATGAAGCATGCTTCTGACTGCTGTGCCAGCAGGTTACCCCAAACTCGCACTCCCTGGAAGTCTACACTGGTGACTCTCTCATAGACAGAACACGAAGGACAAGGGGTAGAAACATAGGAAAGGACTTTTCAAAAGTGAATGAAAGAAAGAAGAGCCATTGTTTATTTTACAAACCAGTTATTAACTACTGTGAAGCAAATGAATACCATCAAAGCATCTTATTCCTGCTGGCACAGGTGAAGCTCTCCCACAGCCGCTCTCCCCTGGGGGTCTTCACACTCCAGACAGACGAATGGCACCGTCAGCCCGCTGCTGGGACAGGAGCACGGGCACAGCTCTCCCTGTGCACGCCTAGCTCTCCTCCAGAGCAGCCTGCTTGCTGCCACTGCTCTCAGAAGCAGACGCATGGAACTTTCATAGAGTTACTAGTTAGAAGCAGGTAACTGTTCTCTCAACAGACTCCACCTTTAAGTGTTGGGTTCCAAAAGTTCAGTTTTAATTTGGTTGTTTGGCACTCTTGGTGCATTTTTCTCTCATAGGAACAATTTAAAGAAAGTTTATTAAGGCCTCAGGCTAGCCTATTTGACTTTGAGCTATTAGAGTGCTAACCATGATTTCTTGCACATTACATAAAGAAAAGAAAAAAGGTTTTTTCAGTCTGCACTGATTGAGCCAGGCATTATAGTGGAACTAGGAATCCAGTCTGTTCAGGGAAACAGAGAAAGGTGAGTCCCTGGTGCACACAGAGCACTTGGAGTTCCGTGGAAACCACAGGGAAGGGCCTGCCACCTCCTGCTGGTTCCAGGTTCTGACTGGGGAGCCCAGGAGCATTTTTGGCTGAACTTTCATGGCAGAAGGAAGCAGGCCTTCAGACTAAGGGAAGATGGGAAATGACATTAGCCAGAACATCACCAGTGAAGGGGCTCAGAGCTCTTCATTTCCAGCAGTCATTTATAGACATGTAGAGCTCGGAGACTACCTGAATGTCTATCAATGCCTGCGCCTATTTATACCAGTTTTGTGGACTGACTTTATTTATTTAGTTTATCAAGATAAAACGGTTGTGAACCATGGTCTTTAAAAATAGCACGGGACAGTCAAGGACCCACTGCCGGAGCTGCCAGATGCAGTGGCCTCGCTGGGCTGTGCTCCGGACTCCACGCCAGCCCCAGGAGGCGGGGTGCTGTCGACGAGGCTTGTGTTTTACATATGTGAATACTGTCCATGGAACGATCTACTTCTGAAAAAGCAGTGCCTTACAACCACGATGACTTCTGAACTGAGGTTTCAACCCATTCGTGTGATGCCAGTAAAATTGTCTGAATAGTCAAGCCAAAGAGAAAACCAGAGGGTCAGAAAGATGGGCTCAAGAGTAGGAAAGAGAGATCCCAAGGGAGAAATGAAAGGAAATTTGGCCCCCCCAAAAATGCATTTATGAGCATCCTTTCCACTGTGTAAAGATACTTTATAAGGCAATTTTAACTTACAAATTGCCTGTTTCTGTTTGCAAATGCAGACAAAGGCAACCATTCTCACAAATTTCTCCTGTTGCTTTTTTCTCCTTCTGTCATTCAGTTTGGAGGTGGGGAATGGCATGGCTATTGTAAAATTCTTTCACATTTCTCTGAACACTTGAATTGGGGTCAGTCTAAGTGAACATGAATTCAGCATGGGTCCCAAGGCCCAAAGGTCAGGCTCCACTTGGACAGTTGGTACATAAGCACTGCCAACATTTGTTTTTGCAGAGCAGCACGAGGGCTGAGCTGTGAGCTGGTGGAGCTTTCTGTAGATCTCATTTTCTTCATACTTAGAGGCAAGAGGTGTCTAATCACCTGTGCGTCTGCATGAGCTGGGGAATACTGGAGACCTCTCCTTGGCCTACTTTGGGTTCACGGGTTCTCCAGGGAAGTCAAAGACAAACGGGCAAGAACCCCACCAGGCTCTTCCCTGGGCGTGTGAGGGCAGCCCTGACTTCCATGGGAATGGGATCCCCTGCCAAAGTCGGATGCCGAGACTCCCCTCAGGGACCACAGCCCATCCCCTGTGGAGGAAGTTGCTGTAAGAAGTTAAACAAGCAGCTTTAAATGGCGGTGTGTGCGTGTGTGCACGCCTGGGTGTGCCTTAGTGAAGAGAGACCAGCCCTCCATCTTGCTTACATTGTAGGACACGTGGAATTTAAAGTTTCACAGACAGAAAACAGTAAACAGAGTGAGGCTGGCATTTCTGCTTATGCCTGTGTTACAAGATGCACACCATTTATACCTCCAGGTTTTACATGTTTGCCTCTGGGACTCAGCTTGAGAGGTATTTCAAGTGACTTGAAGGTCCCAACCCTCAGCAATAACTTCCAGTTGTAATTATTTCAAAATTAAGAGTTTCTTCCACCTACTCCTTGCCCTAAGGCAGGAAAGAGGAGAATTTACTAACAAGTTGATTCTAAAAGTGGCTACATAGAACCCAGGAAGCAAGGTCAACCAAGGTTCACTTTAGTTTTCAAGTTTAAGGAAGTGTGAGAACATTTCATAGCAAGGCCAAATACCTCAAATGTATTAGCACTTGACCAACATGAAAGGTACTATCTGAACACCAGTTAGGAAAGGTAGAAACATTTTTCACATTGACCATTGTAGTCAATGACGCATGAAACAGTATGTTCCTGCCACAAACCCCATCAGCTTTTCTAGTAAACTGAAAAGACAAAACGAGAATTGGGGAAACTCCTACTTATCAGTCAGGTTTCCCCTTCTACATCACTTCCTTTAGGAAGCCAGTCAGACAGATCCACCCCCACCCGACTTCCCCTAGCTCAGCTCTTCTCGCTCTTTAGGTTCTGCTGTCCAGAATTATCTGTCTTCTTCACTAGGCACCCTTTACCTCTCAATCGCCAGCAGCTAGCACACTTCCCAGCACATCATAAGCCCTTAAATACGTGTTTCATGACTGATGGAGTGTGGGTGGGCCTGGGTTAGGCCTTGAAGGATACAGAAAGGAAGGAGATAGAAGCCCTGCCCTGTCTGGGAGGGACACAGACAGGTAATAACAAGACATTGTACAATGCCAAGCTTTGAAATACATGTAAGAAAAAGAAAAGTTGAACTTTTGAGCACTTTAGTGGTAAAACAAACAACTATATTAGCTACTTCCCTGACTTACTAACTTTTCTAATAAGACATAATGAATAGAATCCCATTCTCTTCCATTTCAATTTTGCTGCCAGGATAGCACAATACCAATAATGTTAGGCAATGGATTTCATTTGGGGGAATATTATATCAGGAAGAAAACATGAAAGGGTATCTACATCTTTTCTAGGACATCTATTTATCAGTTTTGTGGTATCTAACATTGAATTTCTCAACCTCAGAACCGAAAGCTAATCCATAATTGTCTTTGTAGTAAAGCTTTAGAGAGTGAAATAGTCACACTCAAGTTTCCACTTACATTTCTTTGTTGCCTATTCCTATTGTCCCTTTGTCACTTAATTCATTTTTAGAGGAACAATCAAAAGCAAAGCATGTTGTGCTCACTCCTTGGCCTCCTGCACTCCATGTAGCATTATTTACTGAGCGCTGCCGGGGTTCCTGGCATCACAGACAACAGAAAGGAAGTGAAGGCTGTTCCCTAAGGGTTTGCTGATTCAGTTGGAGAGAGGCATTTCCAAAGATAACTTGAAATCTTAGACATAGAAATCTAACTTCTCTTCCTGTGTCAAAATGACTTGAAATCTTTTTCGTACAGGGATGCTTGTCAGTACTCCTTTCATTTCTCCCAGCATCCAGTGCACCTCTCCATGCCCAATACAGACAAAAAGATGGAACCCAAACGCACTTGTAAAAGTGAATGAATGACTATATATTGGCCTTGAAACTGCCATCATATCTGCACAAAAAGTAGACTGACCCTGAATTTTTCCTCTACATTGACCTTTCCAAAGATATAGCCTATTGAAGAGGTAGATTTTTTGGACTGTTTGCCTTGTTGTTTTGTTTTGGTTTTGAGACAAATTACATTTTTCAAATGTCAGCTGTAGCTCTCATGTGACCAAAAAGACCACAAATGAGAGCTTTATAAACAGAACACAATATTATAATAGTTTCTGGGTAACTTTGAATTTGGTAAGTACAGCATGTACTTTCCTTTACATACTGCCATATTTTAGGAACTAACCCAGGGCTACACGGCCCCAATGCCACTGACCTGCTGGGCGGCCACATGCAAGCCAGGTACCCATGTCCCCAGATCACAATGAAAGAGCTAATCAGAGAAGATATGTGGTCCCCAGACTTTGCTCTTTCAAGATCATATTTATAATTGGGGCACTGACATATTATTTGCTATATTTCATTTTCCTGTGTAAAGACATTAAATATTCAAACAACTACCACCTACTGTGACCATCGTTTCATGAAAGAAAATACATTTTAGCATTTAAAAATCAAGAACATAACTGCAGAGTAAGTGACCATTATTTAAAGTAAGTGTAGCTGTTTGAAAAACTCACTTCGTGAGCCTTATTTTTATTTTTTAGTGCCATCAGCAAGTGAAAAACTCCTTGGAAATGGACATGCATCTATAGAACACCACTAGACTAGGTAATTTGCATGGCTCCTTCAAGCTGTATCGCTTTAAGTCCAATACTGGAACTTATCAGTACGTGAAAAAATAAAACGCCAACCAGAGATGTATCACCTTCTACTCTGTTGATGTTTCCCAGCCCCCAGCCAACTGGAATGTGGAAGGCACTGCCAATCACACCCTACAACTGCCACCCAAGGTAGTAGATCTGCTGCGCTCCATTAACTTGTCATTGTTTTCAGCTGCAGTGACTCTTCTAATTAGGAGCAAATCTAACAACAAGAAAATCAAATAAAAAGAAATAGAGATGATGTCAAAGGTACAGGAGAATATAAAAGCAAAAAGAAAGCCTTTTTGAAAGGCTAAATTGATGATTTTGCCCAAAACACAAAAGTAAAAGAAAGGATTTATAGCACAAAGAACATAATACAATTCACTTCAATTATTCAGCATTGTTACAGTATTAATGCTGCAGCCCAAGTTTCATTTGTATAAATTAAATGCACAGTCTGTTCCCTAAGATTGTACGTGGTATCCATAATAGTTTTTTGAAGTCCTCACAGATTGGAGATATAAATATGGAAATTTATGGTTACCAATATTTTGAGCCAAATCCTAGGAGAAGGGGTTTGGACCAAGGTCTAAAGTGCTTAACTGAAATGGAGCCACCAAGAGTCAAGTTTAGTCTTGGAGGCACATGTGAGAAGGTGACAGGAGTTTATCACATTGAGAGGCTTGTGGATGGGTCTTCTTTCCTTTGGCAGTGCAGGGCGAGAGGCTGCTTTGGTGTTTATTGCTTTAAACACACAGTTTGGTGTGAGATCGCATCTTTGATTCCCATTTAGGTTCATTTTGTAGTAAATCTGTTTAAGAATGAGGTCATTCTTTTAGAAAAACGACCCTATCCTTGAGAGAGATCTCTTTCAAGTTGAGGAGACTTGACCACTTTCCTTTTCTTTCTTGCTGCACACCACCCTGGCTAAGGTGGCAAAAATAGTTTAATTTATTTCTGTGTAAATGCTCACATTTAGATTCAGTATTTCAGAGATTGTTTGAGTCTTAGAGATGTTTCTAATAAAAAGACTGCCATTTTACAAATGTAAGAGAAATTCAGTGGCCTCTCCAAGTTCATTCACTCCTCAGAACCCTGATTATAAGTGATCTGATTTCCAGATCAATGCTGGACACCTGATGATCAATTACATCTCCCCAAAAATATCTAGAATCTGAATGTTAGTGAGTATACAGATAACTCTAGGTAAGAAGCATACAAAGGTCTGTGGACCAATATACCCTGAAGATATACCCTGAAGGAAGGTCCTTACTACACAGAAATGTGGCCTAACTCACAACGAAATCTGTTCTCAGCAAGTGGGCTTAGTCAAGGTCACTGCACACTCTGGAAACAGTGACCACCAGTGAGGAATCAGAAGAATTCTGTAGCTACTTGAAATTTTCATTCTCTTTAAAAATTTTGTCAAGAACAATTAAATAATCTTGGTACCCCCAAATCTTATACTCCATCTAATTTGTTTTCTTTATTTTTTAACACAATATACATTTTGAGGGTTAGTAGTGTATTTGGTCCAACCGCTGAGATAAATGAACTGAGGACCCCTCCCTAAGGGTCTGCTGACATAGTTAGGGAAGCCACCTTGCAGGGCGATTCTTCCGTGGCTGTGGCTAGTCTGACTGACTGTCCGAGAAGATGACTCATCTTCAGAATGTCAGGGGTGACATGTTGACTTCTTTTAGTCTGTCTCTGTATGTTAGGCACAAGCAGCATGGGCTGGGGTGGAAAAAGAAAATGGGGTTTGAGGAGTGGTACACATGGGAGAGATAAGGTTTGGTGACTGGGCAATTAACAGGGTGGGATAGTGTCTAGTACCCCCAGATATCTATGGTATATCTTTTCAGCATTCGGTACAAATGAAGTCACATGAGATCAAACTGGAATCTCAAAAGCCACAACCTTCCCACCCCATCGTGTCACCTGAGAGTTCCGGCCTTGTGCAGAGTTGCTCCTGCACTCCAGGCAGTAGGGTGCTGTTCGGACCCCACTGGCTCCCACTGCCTGGAGCTACCCGTTCCCATGGGCTGTGGATCCCAAAGCAGGTCCAAGTCCGGGGCAACATCTCCTTCCCTCTCCACACAGCTCTTTCCTTCCCAGGCCACACAGAGCTGGCATAGCTGGTTCCCAACACTTCTAGGGACCAGTAACCATGCCGGCAAAATCACTTGCCTCTTTTTCTCTGGTCCTATTGCCAAATAACTCCATTGTAAAGAATTGTTTCCCCTCAGGAATCTCCAGCCCCTCTCAACAACTTGTTTGCATATATGTCTGAATAACTGAGCATAAATTAGGGATATAGTTCAAGCCTCTGCTCACCTTCTCCATACAAGTAACCCTCAGGTAAAAACCTGGAGAGAGGACTCACCTATTTCCTCCTGCCAGGTGTATTCAAGTCTCAGATACACAAGAGATGCTGAATTTACAACAGATTAATCATTGGAGGCAGATCTGAACAATAGAAAAAAGTCAAAGACTATTACAATCAATGCTCCTGGGGCTGATATGAGATTTATCTGTTGTTAGCACTGACCATATTCCTGGGTAGTTGCCTATGGTTGCAAAATGAATTTGAAAATCTAAATTGATCAAGAAGCACCAATCTAAGCAATATGATCTCTGTCATTTTTGGTGTTGTTATGTCTTCTAAAGTTACTGTATTATTTTCCTGTAATTTTGTTTCAATCACAAAATAGAAATATTTCAAATCAGTAGTGACTTTAGGTTTAAAAAAAGAGAGTAAAAGGAGACAAAAGAAGGAAAAAATCCAAGAAAGAGAAAAAGAGAGAGAATCTGTCCCTTTTGCTCAAGCTGAAGTACATGTCTTTAGAAATGCCCAGGACCAACCTGGACAATTTAAGTCAGAATCTCTTCAGGGGGGGCTTGGGCATCTTTCCCTCTCTCTCCTTCTCTCTCCATAGAGATATATATCTCCCCCAGGAAATTCTAGTGTGCATCAGAGTTTGAAATGGCTGCTCTAGGGGAAGTACTGGGAGAGGGGAAGTTCACAGACTTGCTTTACTTCCGTTTTTGAAAAGTCAGCCTGTCTTACACAATATTGAAGAGAATCAACAGGTCAATTATTATAGTAGAGAAAGTCATCAGAGGAAAATTCTTTCTAATGGCTGAATAAAGAGTCTTGTAAATGCAGCTAATGCAATTGAGAATAAAATGTTCTTTAAGGAAAGTGAAATATATATATGTACATATATGCATTATTATTATGACTCAGGATGCTCATATAATTAAGAAGTGACACTTTTGTTGACATTTAACTACATCAAGAAGAAAACTTGTCGAACCAGAAATGTCATTGGGTGAGGTTTTTAAAAAACTGTCTCTGGTAGGTATTTTCTTCATAAAATTCCATCTTTCCTTGGAGAGAATTTTCAGTTTATTTGGCCCTATTTATAAGCATGTTTGATGGTGTCATTACCCTCAGGCCAACAAAGCAGGAAAAAAAAAGTTAAAATTCTGTACAGAGGTCAACAAGACCTAAAATAAGCAACTTGAACCCCAAGCTTATGAAATACAACACTTGAAGTCATTCCCGGGGAAAGGCTGGCAGGGTGTGCAGCGGGAACTGAAACAAGCCAGGCAGTGGCTGTGCATCTTCACGTCTCTGATCCAGCACTCACATTAACGTGAAATATGTGTCCAAAGAATTCAGTAGACCCCTGTCCATAATCTTTTCCTCTCCTTCCTTGGATTCTCATAGCAAATCTTTGAGGCCAGTTTGATATTCTAAATCCTATTTACCAATGATAGGGTTATAAACACGATTTTAAAACACAATTAAAATGGGATATAATTTCCAGGAGATGGGTTTCCTTGGTCTTCCTTATCCTGCGTAGAGTAAGGAGACCCTGTGACAACATGGGCTTTAAAGGGCTGCTGCTGATATCGTAGACTTGCCTTCTGAAACAGAAACATTACGGTTATAGGGCCGTGCTGTTGGCTGCAAGAAACATTTGCTTCCGTAGAAGTGGCCCCTTGTCATTTCCTTAAATGCATGCTCTGTTATGTGGAAGAAGGCATTTTGAGAGGCAGTCTATGCCTTGAAGACTTGTTTTTAAGATAGTGGCAGGCTGTACTGGAGAGATGAGTGTGGATACTGGAGATGCAATGACCAGAGAAAAATGGAAGCATGGAAGCTTACCAGCTGCAGGATGAGTTCTGATGGGCAAGGATAGTGTGCCTGTTCAGGAAGGCACGGCAGATGTTGGTGGTAAGCTGCAAGAAACACGGGAAGTCTGGCCGAGTGTCTGTCGTGCCTCTCCCTACTCAAACCCTCCACTGGTTTCCCATCTCACTAGCGGCAAATGCCTAAGTCCTCACAAGACTTTACAAGATCTAACTACAAGATCACAAGTGAGGAGCACGCACACAGGCATGCACACACACACATGCACATGCTTACTCACTACCTGGCTCCTCCTACCGCAGCACCCACCACTGTTCCTGTGGCTCTATCCTCTAACCACACCTGCACTCCCAGCATGCACCAAGCACATGCCCATCTGAGAGTCTGCTCTTTCTATTCCCTCAGCATCTCTCTATCTTCATCACCAAGGTTAGTTTTCTCTGAAGTTTTTATCACCTTTGAACTGAAACAATGTTCAGTTTACTTGGTTTTGTTTATGTCTGTCTGCCCTCACTAGAATATAAGTACCATAAAAGCAGGGGCTTTTTTAGTTTTGTTCACTGTTGCCTACCCAGCCCAGGGAGTGCCTGGCACTTAGTAAATGCTCAGTGCTTATTTGTTGAACAAGTAAAGGACTTTTCTTCCTACTCTCCTTATCTAATATAATTATTCCTAGAGATCTGCTCCCAGTAATGCAGTGGAATCTGGTCTCACTTTAGGTCAGTGCTTACCTGAAAAGCACATCACTAGATCCACATCAGTAAAGAGCGTGTCATCAGTGTTTACAGGTAAGTGACTCAGGGCTGAGTGTAATGTGACTCGTCCAGTCCTCCTACAACATTGCATTCTCCTCCCGCTTCCGCTCACCTTCCCTTCACCATGAGCCATAGTGCAGGAGGTTTCCAGTGACTGCAGGCAATGGGCAGGGAATCCTTTGGGGTTGAAGACCTTGAGCCTGTCCTCTGTCAGAAGCTGCTGTCCTTCCTTTGACAAAGATGGGCTCTGCCTTGTGCCCTCAGAATGGTAGTGTGTGCCAGCCCCAGTGAGTCATTCAACATGTGGTGACAGTTTACACACTCATTGTCACCATTAGTGAGAGGATCCTGCAGCACTGGTGTCCCATCAGCAAGGTCCAGGCAGTGCCAGGAAGAATCAGACTGGGGCATAGGCATATAAGATGCCCCATGCTCCCCAGGGGGTTGATTTCTGGAGAACTACTGGTTTTGCTGCTGTTCGAATTGCTCAGCTCCCTGGGAGAGGTAACTAGGTGATTACCAGTCCTTGACACTTTCCTTTGAGCAAGCTTTCAACCTTTCTTTAGAAGAGGAAGAGGGAAAGGGGAGCAGGCCTAGGAGGCTGCCCGGGCCAAGCACAAACAGGTAGGATCTAGAGAGGTCGCTGTATCCCAGTAGCAGGAGCTCCCAATTCGAGGTAGCACAGAGGGAGGTTAACAGCATTGTAGTCAGACAGACTCTGGTTCACATCCCAGCTTTGCCAGCCCCTAGCCATGTGACCATCATAAAAGTACCTAAACTCTTGCGTTTCATCATCTTTAAAATGAGACTGATACCTACCACACATGATTATTATAAATATTAAATTAAATGATACCATGTATGTTAAGCAGTTCCTGACACATAAAAGTTCACAATAAAAGACTTCTCCCTAGCACCAGACAAGACCTAGATCATCCTTCATGAATATTGGAGAGATTTATGGAATGAATCATGATTCTTCTTGCTAGACTGTATGTTCTCATCCCAAAGAATTTTGGGAAACAAACAGCTAAGCTAAGGTTCTTTGCTCTTTATTTTTTTTCTTCTCTGTGTTGTGTGTGTGTGTGTGTGTGTGTGTGAGAGAGAGAGAGAGAGAGAGAGAGAGAAACAGTATCAGAGTAACAGAGAGAGACAGAGTGCTGTATCCTAGGTAAGACACAAGAGATATAAAAAAGAGAAAGATGGAAACATGGTTTGCCCTGATGAGAATTGAGAGCTAATTATCAGTGGTTAACTTTGGTGTAGTAGAATTTTTCTATTCTTTATCTTGGCCTTTGGAATAAATATTTGATAAAACCAGGGCAATTCTGTTAGTAACTTTTCTTAACCCCCCTTTTTAATGTGTATAAGCATTTTAAATCTATCAAACATATATTCAAAACATTTTTCAAATCATAAAAAAGATCAGTTTTGTTCAGATACTTTAGGTTCTAGAAATAAGCTATTTCCTGTCTACTTTGACACAAAAACATTCCTTCTAGTTTTTTAAGAATACAGTCCCTTGTTGAGAAGTTGGCTTCCTGGTTTCGGGCATGAATTCTTATCATTTCTAAACTTTCAACTTTCATTCTACACTTAGAATTCAAGCAATATGACAAACAGTGATGGAGTTTGTAAAATATGAAACTCATGTATGAAAAAGGGAAAAAATCATTGTTTCCAACATCTTAATAACAATAATTAAAACCAATTAAAGGTTTACTCTGTGCTAGGAAATGTCATAAGCACTTTACATTGTTAACTCATTTAATAATCCTCACAACAGTTTCTTTTTTTGAGGAAGATGCTGTTATCCTCCACGTTTTATGACACACTGAGGTACATGGGGATTATTGAATTCACACAAGATCCTGGAAGCATATTCTAGTGTCTGAATGTATTATCTTATACAAATGTTATAGTGACTTGTTATTCATGGATAAGGAAACTGAGGTTTAGAGAGGTCCAGAGATTTGCCCTGGGTTCATTTGCCCTTTGGTAGGGATAGAGAAAAGACTTGAACTTAGGAACGTCTGAATTCACAGCTTAGATTTTTCATACATACACTTTAAAACTGTTTTTCAATATTCAGATGAGCTGTCAGAATAATTTACATAAATATTTCATCAAATAATCTGTCTCGTGGAATTTGAAAGGACATTAGAAGTTCTCTCGAGTTCCAGCCAAGATGGAGGCATAGGCAGTCACATTGTGCCTCCTCGCACAACCAAAACTAAGGACAACGAAAATTGAGAAACAAAAAACAACCAGAACAGAGAGAAATGAACTGAACAGAAGTCGGACTCCAGTACATCCAGACCGGTAAGGAGCGGCGGAGTCGGAGGGAGGCATGCAGACAGGGGTCAAGGGGTCCCGGCGGGAAGAAGCACTGGCTGGCAGGCGCGGGCGCGCAGGGCGCAGACCCTGGGCTCGGGAGGCGACTAGCAGACCCAGTGAGGGGCTCAAGGAAGCTGGCTGTCCACAGCCACACATTTGCGCACAGAGAAACTAAGCGAAAACGGGCAGCGACACGGACCGTGTGGCCCAGGGACCCAGCACTGCTGGGTTTCAAAGCTTAAGAGCCCCGTCTGGGAGCTGAGGCCGGGAGATTCTCTCAGCCTCACAGGAGACTTCTCGGGGAGACCCACAGAGTCCGAGAAAGTGCACAAGCCCACCCGCCCGGGAGCCAGCACCGGAAGGGCCCAATTTGCTTGTGGGAGGCAGTGGAGGGGATGGAAGTCCTAGAGAGAGCGGAGCAGGCACCATTGTTCCCTCTCAGACCCCGCCCCCACATACAACATCACAACCCAGCGACTGAGGTGCCCCGCCCTGGTGAACACCTAAGGCTCCGCCACCCTTACGAAACAGCCGCAACCAAACCAAAGGAAAATAAAAAAATAAAAAAGATGGCTCGAACAGAATTGAAAGCCCCAGAACCAATTTTTTTAAGTAACCAAGAGATAGCCGAACTATTAGATGCATAGTTCAAAGCACTGTGATCAGGAGGCTCACAGAATTGGTTGACTTTGGACATAAATTAGATGAACAAATGCAGGCTACGATAAGAGAAATGAAGGAAAATGCACAGGGAAACAATAGTGAGGGGAAGGAAACTGGGACTCAAATCAATAGAGTGGACCAGAAGGAAGAAAGGAACAACCAAACAGAAAAGAATGAAGAAATAAGAATTCAAAAAAATGAGTAGAAGCTTAGGGACCTCCAGGACACCTTTAAACATTCCAACATCCGAATTATAGGGGTACCAGAAGGGGAAGAGGAAGAGCAACAAATTGAGAACTTATTTAAACAGATATTAAAGGAAAACTTCCCCAATCTGGCAAGGAAAATAGACTTCCAGGAAGTCCAGGAAGCTCAAAGAGTCCCAAAGAGGTTGGACCCAAGGAGGAACACACCAAAGCACATCATAATTACATTAGCCAAGGTAAAAATGAAGGAGAGAATCCTAGAAGCAGCAAGAGACAAGGAGATAGTAACATACAAAGGAGTTCCCATCAAACTGTCAGCTGATTTCTCAAAAGAGACCTTACAGGCTAGAAGGGGCTGGAAAGAAGTATACCAAGTCATGAAAGGCAAGGACCTACATCCTAGATTGCTCTATCCAGCAAAGCTTTCATTTAGAATGGAAGGACAGATAAAGTGCTTCTCAGACAAGGCCAAGTTAAAGGAGTTCATCATCACCAAGCCCTTATTATATGAAATGTTAAAGGGACTTACCTAAGAAAAAGAAGATTAAAAATGTGAACAGTAAAAAAAAGTCATCAAATGGAGGGTTAACAACAGGGAAGTGGGAGGAGGAGGGAGGGGGATAAGATATAGAGAATAAGTAGCATAGACAGTAGGTAGAAAATAGACAGGGGGAGGGTAAGAAAAGTATGGGACATGTAGACACTAAAGAACTTATGATACATGGACATGAACTAAAGGGGGGAATGTGGGTGGGAGGGGATGGGCAGGGTGGAGGGCAGTGAAGGGGGAAAATAGGACAACTGTAATAGCATAATCAATAAAATAAAGAATAAAAAAAATTTTCCCTAAAAAAAAAAAAAGAAGTTCTCTCGTCTAACTCTCCCCACAGTGTGCACATCCTTGTCTAGAGTGCACGCGACCAGAAGTCACCCAGCTCTACGTCCATCCACCTACCCTCCAGGAACACAGACGGCCCATTACTGAACTGCCCTGCTGACTGGGAGTTCTCTTATTCTGAGCTGCTGTACTGTGACCTAATTGTATGTTTCATAACTTGTGGAGTAAAGCTTGCCATTCTTAGGAATCTCGGCACTAAACTGACAGTACATTGAATCGTGTATCTTTAGGAAAACAGAGTTAGAAAAGGCCATGTAGTGTTGTCTCGCAACTAGCCAATCATGAGCTTTGGAATCCTTAGGTAAAAGATGTCCTGGCCGCCCTTAGCTTATGGGACACACATGAACTCATCTCGCTTCTAAGCATACCAGCAGCATCTGAACAGAACGGAAGCCCTTTGTTGAACTCTAGTCCAGCAGTCATTGTATTAACAGCAAAAATGAGAAATTCAGAACTGGATTTGGGTGTGGAATTTAGAGACTTTTATTAAAATTAGAAGCTGTTCTATTCACATGAATTTAAATCAAATACAATTATAAAGAGACTCTTAAATAGGAAGAACCTAGTCATTTTGTGTGTGTGTGTGTGTGTGTGTGTGTGTGTGTGTGTTTAATGAGCATATACTGGGAAACTATGTGAAAAAGTGTAGCTCCATAAAAGCCACAGGGTTTGGAGTGAGGCAGCCTTGGGCGCAGATCCCAGCTTTGTCATTCTGAGCTAGGTAACCTGGGTAATTAATAACCTTTCTAAGACTTGGTTTCTCATCTATAAATAGGAGTAATAATATGTATTACAGGTACTAATGGGACCACTGTGACAGTTAAATGGCATAATGTGTATAAAGTGTATAGCCTACTCATTGGCATGTAGTTAGCACTTGGGCATGGTAGTTATTATTACAATAGCTATTCATTGACTTACTCAAATAGTAAAATTTATTGAGTCCTCATATAATAGAACCATACATCCAAGCTTCATGCCCTAGGCACTGAAGGCACAGCATTAAAAAGATAAAGACAGCCCATGACTTCCCAGAACTTGCAGTCTCTCTGGGAAAAGAGGCAAAACACTAGCAATAAAAACAAAGCCTCAGTTATGAGAGAGGACGCATTGGAAAGCATAGGGATGCATAATTTTGTGTAAAGGATGGGGAAGAGGTCCTGAAGAAGGTTAGGAGTCCTGAGGGGAGGGTCAGCAACAGGCAGATGGGGTATGGGCTCGGGTGGACGGCATGTCGCAGGCAAGGAAACAGCGTGCACGAATCCAAGTGAGAGAGAAGGAATGTGCTGGGAGGAAAGATCAGTGAAGGCCAAAGGGATTGACAGAAGGGTGGCCTCAGACTGGAACCAAATTGTAAAGGACCTGTACTGGCTATGTTAAAATTTCTGTTTGGGTTTTATCCTAAAGTCAGTGGTAAGCTATTCAAAAGCCTTTACTGGATGGAAGGTGGGCAATGAAATCCTGTTTTGCTTCAGTATAATGGAGATGAGTAACACTTAGTCCTTGTCGTCAAGACAGTTGTAACCTGACATGGGAGACATTGAAGGGGAGGAAAGGGCTCACTAAGGTAGGTACAAAGTTAAAGATGGCCCAGGGGAAAATGCTGTTAGGTACAAAGTTCTAGGTGAGATTTTTAAAACAAGGAGCAACTCTAGTGAGTTGATAAGGCATTTGAGACAAGTCTTACAAATGGGGGTCCAATAGATGAGGGGAGCTGGTGGTGATGAGGGCACTTGCCCTCCTGGCTACCCCGTCGAAGCAGTCAAATCAGCAGCCATTCCCTTGAGGTGCTCCCATCTTCTGTTGCCGAGTCTGCATTTTCCTTCCTTCCACTGTTCCGTATTTCAGAACCCCTTTGAGAGAAAACTTGGCCACCCTTCCTGTACCCCTAAAGCCCATGTTCTTTAAGTTTCAAATTATTAACATGTGTTATACCCTCCTCCGTTCTTCGAAGGTTATTTTCAGCTGAATGCCTATGTAAGCTCAGAGTTTTGCAGAGAACATCCTACACACCCCTCCAGGGTGAACTTTTTACCTGTACTTCAGTGCAGCATCTGCATGCTTATTGGGAAGTCAGAACTGTACAGGAAATACTACATCATCCCATTGGCATTGCCAGTTAAATCACTGAGTGTCTTAGCCTTCTGAGGCTGAACAGTTTATTATAAATGCCACATCACAGTTGTAGCAACTTTCTGTTTCCTCTGAATGATCCTGTGTAACACCACCAAAGGCAAACAATTTTTAAAAATTACTCTTGTCCAACCCCACCCAAACTTTGTATTTACTTTGTCTTAATTGATTAAATAGATGAAACAGATATCAAAGCAGTAGAATTCTTTTTCACACAATTACTAAAATAGTCATTTTTTCTTTTAAATAAACTTTTTCCTTTAAATAATGCCAAAAGTGGAACTTTTCTCTTGTGGTGTGACAATTTCCTCTCTGGTTATGAGTCGTAGATTTGGTGAAGCGCCTGTGCTAACAAGTGCTTTCTCATTAAACATCTGATTCACCGTACTTGGAACAGGGCAGGTTTTCAGTAAGTATGTGTCTCGCTGCCTCGAAGAGCCCTCTGTTCCCAGAGTTTAAATAGCTGGTCAGGTCACACGTTGGACTTGTTGTTTTCTGTTAGAGTTATTGTTATGGGCGTTCGGTCGGTCAGTGAGAGAGTGTGCTCTGTGTGCGATCATGACACTCATACCTCTTTAAGCAACAGGAATGGTGTAAAAAGTAAAAAGCAAAAACTTTGCTCTTGAAAATTATTGGAAAAATAAGAGGGAAATGTGTTTTTCTTTTATGATGTTTCTACTTATGGAGTGTATTTCTGTTCAGTAGGATTAATTTGAGCTACTTCCTCATAGCAGAGGGAAAAACGAAATAGTGAGGGAAAAAAGGAAGAACAGAAGGGAAGAAGGAAAAACAGAGACAGGGAGGAAGGAAGGGAAGTTTTGTCTGGAATGGAAATTACTTACCTGAAAAAATTGTTTTTGAAATTCTGATCTATAGGTTTTTATACCCTTTATATGGAAAAACAGTGGCTTGTGTTGGAGGACCCGTGACTCCTCCCATCTTTATTCACTCCATGACTTCCAGGTGTCAAGCTGGGCCAGTGGCAGGCACCTATATTCCAAGGAAACAACCCGGTTTCCAGTTGTTTCTTCCCTCCATTTGAATAACTGATGTACTGAGCAGGAAACTGCATTAATCTTTTCAAACTTGCTTCCACTTTTATATTTTCCTCTTCTGATGACATTGCTGAAAAAGAGGGCGTGCATCGCATGTCTCTCCTGATGCCAGCTCATTTAAAACTGCCTTCCATCAGCCTTCACACGCACACTCTAGCTCCTGAACTTACATCCCTCACCCAACTGCTGAGATCGCACTGTCTCTTCATCCAGCAAAAACAGAGAGGAAGAATAGTCCAGGCAGACAACTTTTTGTAATCAAAAGAATAGCTGTCAATCTGCTTAAAGCAAATTCACAGAATTTCTAACTGAATCCCTTATGTGAGTGTTTTCTTGGGAATTCAACAACCTAGCAGAGAAGTTCCTTAAAAAGAAATTGTAGAACAAATAATTATTCTCCCCAGATCACCAGATAACACACAGCACAGTTGCCTCTTCATTTTCAGTTTATTTCATCTATGTATCTGTACGTATTTCAGATCCAGAATAACTTGGCCATCGAGATAGCTGATTCCATCTCCCATTTCTCATGAGTCCCAGAAATCACTTTACCTCCTGGGTTCTCAGTTTCCCTTCCCATGATACTGAAGACTGTGACTTTAGACTAGTCTCATGAAAAACAGATTAGGATATTCAATACACAGAGTTGGACTATTCGTTCTCTGAGCTGTTTTGTCACTGGTTTGAAAAAATAACTCTTTCAGACCCAGTCACAAGACTACCATCAGTAATGTAAAACTTAGCAGCGATTTAAAAGAGGTGATTTATTTCCACAGAACCCTAATTTTCTCTCAGGGAGTAGTAATACTGAATATGACACTTCAGTCTTTAAATAGAGGGCCTCAGCTTTAACAAATTATAAAGCATTAGTACTCAAGAAAGAAGTGCAATCCCATGTAATTTTCACTTAAATTCCCATTTTCTTGTCACTGGGTCTTTTCATTTAGATCCATGGCCTCTGTGCATGCATTAGTGTTTCCCACTGACATGTTATAAAATGGTTATGTGGGTGATCTTATGCTGTGTAATAATGTAAATAATAATACTCTCTAAATTTAAAAAGTTAGGGTGAGCCCTGGCTGGCGTAGCTCAGTGGATTGAGCGTGGGCTGCGAATCAAAGCATCGCAGGTTTGATTCCCAGTCAGGGCACATGCCTGGGTTGCAGGCCACAGACCCCAGCAACCGCACATTGATGTTTCTCTCTCTCTCTCTTTCTCCCTCCCTTCCCTCTCTAAAAATAAATAAATAAAATCTTTAAAAAAAAAAGTCAGGGTGAATAGTCTGAAAAGCCACAGGGACAAAAATTTGTAATTGAATAAAGACATGCTAAATAACGCAAGAACAGATTCCAAGTAGGTTGAATTCTATTTGGGATCTCAGAGCATCACTGGTTCATTGTAGTGTCCTAGCTTTCTCCAAAAATTTCAACTTCGTGTTTTGTCTACTTACAATTGTGCCAGAAAATTTAGTCATATGTCTACTTAGTCATTGCACTTATAAAAATAGCCATTATTGTGATGGAATCATTTTACAGAACTTTTAAACTTCAGCATGTAAAACTCCTGCCTCACTTTACCACTTTGGCTCATGGCGTCAGCCATAGTGAAAACACCACCTGAAGCTCTTTCATTTCCCCATGCCTTTGTTCATGCTGTTCCCTCTGCCTGAAGTGCCCTTCCCCTTCCCTCCTGGCTGTTCTCAGCCCACTCATCCCAGCTCACTGGTCGTCTCCTTGCGCAGTCTAATGTTAGGTTCCCATAGCACCTTCAGCGTGTTTTTGTTTTAACACTGAACATGTTGAAAATCCCGTCTCTGCTGCGGGACTGTCAGACGCGCACAGGTAAGGACCACTTTCCATCTGCCTTTACGCCCTTGGTGACTGCAAAATCTCTGTCCATGGCCAGCTCCCAGTAAGTGTGGAATGCGTGACAGGGGGCATTCTTATCTACTTCTGTGTTTATTACATGATGTGGGCTTCTTGGCGTCTTCCTTGACTTCACCATACAGCGTACGCAGAGAACATGAAAGTAGAGGATTAGAATTTTTAATTGAGAGCTGCAGAGGGACAAGCAATGAGCTATAGTCAAGATTTTTTTTTCTTAACATTGCTTTTCACTACCATGCAGCTCTCAGCTTATAACTCAGTGCTCCCATCAAGTATACATTTAACATGATTTAAGCAATTTCATCATCTATTTCAGACATAGTTTTGCAGAATCACCATCTTGGGCATGTGAATGTCAGTGACAAAGAGTCAAAAGTCCCAATTCCCCTCTAGCTAGCTTACCCTAGATCAGCTGCCCAAAGTCCATGCACCTCGGGTTCCTCTGGGAGTGATGTAGTGCTGTCTACTTCACAGAGTTGTATGGAACACAGGAATCCCATTTTGTAAAGAGCTTCACGGAGCACTCGACAGTAGGCCACACTGTAAGTGGGGGCTGGGACTGTTGGACTCCAACTCAGTGGGGCGGCTGGGCAGAGTTCTCGCAGCTTCTGCAACTGCAACAGAAGAACTGGGTTTTGCTGAAACCAAGTACCTCAAAGAGGCAATCTCGCTGTTGTTGGAAACTGCTTGGACTTAACACAGCCTTACCATTGCTTTCTGCTACGGGGATTAGATGAAACTTTCTGGTCTGAGGCCGACTGCAGGGTTAGCCAGCTGGCCCAGAACTCACAGCATCCCCAGTACTTTCTATGTCATTTTAAGCTTAGAAATAATCAGGGAAAAAATGTGTAATTTTGGTCATCAAATCTAGCCATTAAAGGAATGTATACTCCACCTCAGACACTTACTTGAAGTCTTACTTTAAGTAGGACTGACACAGATTTAAGATATAATTTTTAATGAATTTCCTGAAAGGATTCCTGTCCCTGCAAATTAAAAGGGAGTATGAAAGGGCTACTAGAAGTAAGGATAATTTGCAGTGAAAAGTGTTAATTGCCTGATATTAAAAGAGGGACCTGGAAAATTAGGTACAGAACAGCATCACCGTCCAGTATGATAATGTCTGTTGCTAAGAGATCGCTCTGAGTCATGGTTTACAGAAAAGAAAAATTAAGTCATCTGCACTATTCTTTGTATTCAAAGGCGGGAAAATATGAAATACACTTCAAGGGAGTGTATTTAAGAAAGATTTCTATTCCAAGTTTTGACTTCAGAGGTCTGCAGTCTCTACTAATATGGAATACCACGTTCTCTGCCAAAGCCAAAAAAATGAAGTGCTGCTGTATTTAGAGAATAAAGAAACTGAACATTTGTTAATAATGCTATTTTTAATATTTATTAACAACTATTAAGCTAGCTTTTTCCTCCCAAAATATTATTGAAGAGCAAACTCAACTATGTAAGCTTCTGGAAGGACAGGGATATTTTATCTTGTTTAGCAGGTCTACGGCAGGACCTGCCACTCAGAGGTTATTTGATTTTGGATGAAGAGATGGGTAGATGCTGGAGAGCATGATAGTCATGGATGTGTAACTGATATGGTTGTGTAGATTAAAAAAAAAAAATCAAATCCCAGTCTCACTTCTGCTACTGTCCACCCAGGGGATTTGGGGCAAATCTTCCACATCTCTGGGCTTCATGTCCCTCATTGGTAAAATGAATTGAACTAGATTATTTTAATAAAGCCTCCTCCAATTCCAACAGCCTATGATTTTATTTTTTAAATCAGTTCTTTTATGCATCTGACACATAGTTGAAAGTCTCAACTGAGCGATGTGGATTGATACACCAAACAGCAAATTTTAGTTCAAGGACACTAGTACCCTTCTGGTGTTTGTGGGATGCAGTTAGCATCCTTTGGGCTTTGTCAAAAGCACATCCTATGCAGTAAAAACGGCTGGTCCACTTTTTTTTAAAATATGTGAAAAGATTTGTGCCTCCCACATGTAGGGCATGGCATATTGTGAATGGTAGCCTACACATACGCAAATGAGAAGTGGGAAGATAATGAAATCCGAGGTGGAAATGGAGTAGATTTGTGAATGAACAAAGGAAGTGTGTTCCTCTGGAAGCCAAGATGTCAAAGATACATTTTATTGATACTGTACACTTTCAGCTTTCATGTAAATCAGTATTCAGTCAGTATTCAGCTGCTTCAAATGTTCTAACTCGGCATTTCTGAAGAATCCATCGTGTGTATTAACTGTGGCTAAGGCAGGAGATGTCAGGGCATTTTAAAATTTCAAACTTACAGAGATTTGCAGATGTGCATGATGCTACACACCTAAAGAACTGAATAGTCAAAAGGCACTTTATTTTTTTAGCTAAAAGTGAGAACAAAACAGATTCATTTCTTAGACTTTATTTCCAAACTTGGGTTTCTTTTTTTTTTTGTCCCTCAGAAAACAGCCATGGAATTAAAAGGGGGCGGGGGAAGAATGCAATTCAAAGGGTTTTGAAATGCTTCCTTACTGCATACCTTTCCAATGGCTCAGTTTTGGCAAAGTAGTTCCAGACCCTACCACTCTCCGAGCTCCCCCCATCCTCCTTATGACTCACACTCACGCTTGTGTCCTAAGAGGCTGTTCTGTGGATGCCCCGTTGGAACAAATATAAGCCGAAAGTAAACCTAAAAGTCATTTAGTCCCATCCTCTAATGTTACATAGATGGAAACTGGGGTCCAGGGAGGTGACGTAATTGACACAAAGTAGCACAGCGAGTCACACAAGTATTTTGATTCTAACCCATTGCTCTTCATAGCCACATTGATTCCTAACAAATAATAAAAGACAAGAGAAACAGACCCTTAAAAAAGAAGTAACAGCTTTATAACACTATTACTTTTTTTTCTTTTTTTCAGATGAGCCACTCTTTACACCTTTTCACATTGTTGCTTTTGTCTTGTCAGTTTCTTGTAGAGAGATGAGTTACTGCTTGGAAATTCAGCTTGGCATTTTCTTTAGACAAAGTGATCTTTTAAATGTAGCCAACATTTCTTTTGGAGGATGGCTCCATTTCACATAATGCATCCTAAGATTGATGTTTACTAAGTTGGTTGTTTAAATCATGTTTGGAGCCTGGTTACATTGGCTGTTTCTTTGTCTCTCTCTGTCCCTCTCTCTCCTTTTTCCTTGTGTGTGACACAAAAGAATGGGGCCCCTAGGATCATGGGGAAATGGATCGGTGTATTCATGTGTGAGCTTTACAAAGCACTGGAGCAAAGGTGTCATTAAACGTTAGAAGTCATTCAATCACACCCATCTCTTCATACAAAGTAAAGAGGAAAAAGGCTCTATATGGTAACTATCCATAAAGCTTTGTGTATTCATTCACCCCTCACTCCTTGTAGGAGCTGCCTCCCTTTTTCCCTCCCCTTTCTCTTGGAAGAGATTTGAGGTTAGCTTTGTTTTTCTGAATCTGCCCTTAATATTCAGCTCTTAGTTATTGTTGAAAGTAACTATAATAACAGATTTTTTACAAAGAAAGAAAGAGAGCTTCTGGGTTTAATTCTGATTATGTTTCCTTTCAAATGACTGAGGATTTCCTAGGTATCATGCTGCTGCTGCCGGCTTAGAAAGAGAAAAGAATGACTCTTATACCCCAAAAGGGAATGAATTGTTTACCCTTACGTAGCTTCTAGCAGCCAATTTCTGGGTATTAAATGTAGAAGTCAATTATGGGAGGCTTCAATGTATCAGTATCCTGTTTGTCCTGAAATCTAAATGGAATTTATGAGAGTTTTGAAGCAGGTGCCACCTGGTGGGTAGTTAAGGTATTGTAACTGAAAGTAGTATAAATGGAAAACATATGGAACAGTGTACTTTAACAAATAGACTGATTGCTAATTTATGTAACCAGTACTTCCCAGACCCCAGGTAGAATACCGTGTCCCTAACTTGCTGTCTGCAGTCTAAATGTTTAAATTTAATTTTTTCTACTCTGAATGCAGATGTCCCTTCCTGTTCATGTGCAGTGCCAGATGCCCCAAACTCTTCAGCTAGTTTGCAACCAAGAGAACAAACTCAAAGTAAGTGCTTGTCTTGAGAGAAAGGATAACTTTGCAAGAATGCATTTGAGAGCCCCAAAAATTAAAACCAGAGTTAATATAAGAGAAAATGGAAAGGGAGAGACAGAGATGAAATAGGGTTATGTAGGAATAAGGGGTAAGTGTATCAGATTGAAACCACGTGTAAGACATAAATACAGGCTGAACAGCTAATTCTTTCTCTGAGAGACCCTTTATAAAAGGATTGATCTCTAGCAAACACCCCTCACACTGCTCCCTCATTAGAAGAGCTCGTGAATAAAGCAGACACTCCTTAAATTACCCAACCTCCTTTAGAAATTATGTATTACAGTCAAACTCCATATTACTCCTGTTGGTGCTGGTCCCAGCCTGGGCCGTTCTTCTGACTACCTGAGCAGGTTGTTTCATATTTGGGGACTCAGTTTCCTATTTTGTTAAATATCACTTTATGAATTTCACAGTTCCTCGTGAGCTATTTAAAAATTGAGATACAAATGAGTAGTGTGTTCATAAACAGAAACCCCCGAAAATACTCCCATCTAGAGTTGCAGCTTGGAATTAGGACACTGACAAGTAAGAGTCTGTGAAAGAATGGTGTTTCTCCACAAGTAGGAAAAATCTCTTAAAAAGTGAGAAATTTCACAACTCCCGTCTGTATCTTGCTGGGAAGCCCTGTGGGGAGTTGGTAGAGAGGAAAAGCAGACAGTCATACAGTGCTCTCAGACTGTTGACTTTTTTGCTCTGGCAGGAGTGAGTCAGTGGGTTGGGCATTGTCCTGCAAACCGAAAGGTCACAGGTTTGATTCCGGGCACATGCCTGGGTTGCAGGTTTGGTCCCCAACTGGGACACGTGCAAGAGGCAACCAATTGATGTTTCTCTCTTGCATCGATGTTTCTGTCCCTCTTTTCCTCCCTCGCTTCCCCTCTCTCTGGAATCAATAAAAGAAAAAGAGTTTTTTAGAAAGATTGTTCATTTTTTTCTTCCAATGGAATATAAAACAGTGAAACAAACTCCATGGATTTCTTACATGAAAAGCTCTCAAAATCAGGGCACCCAAGTTGGGAGGCCCATCTCCACTTCTGAGTCACAGATACACATATATGGCTAAAACAAGGGAAGGGGCAGGCAAAATACCAAACAGATGAAGAGAGAAAGAAAAGATGTTCCCAAACGTATTAATTGTTCGCCCACATGACTTACTGGTATGTTAATGTCTCATATCAGCCACTGCTAATGAGAGTGTTGTCCCTTATTTCTCTTTTAGTTTATAAATGGAGTAGCATTATGTAATCACCCTAATGAGGTAACAGAAACATAAGTACACAGGAAAATTTGATAGGGTTTTCTCCTAATTCATCCTCTGCTGTGTTGCTCACCCCCCTCCATTCCATTAAACCTCCCTCTCCCCTCCACACTCCCCCCAAACTGGCTGTCTTCAGTCCCAAAGGACGTATTGTTGGCTATTATTTATAATAAGTCTCTCTCCTCTTGGCAGGATATAGAACAGCTGTTGGTCTATTCTCTGCCACAAAAACCAACTTCCCTCTTTTGCCCTGGATGATTGGAAGAAAGTAGGGGAGAAGAGCAATTTATAGTTGTGTTGCAGCACCTCTATTTTCTTTTATGTTTATTTATATTGCTTCCATTTCTGTCCGGGATTTCTGAGAGAATCAAGATCACTCTGCACAGAATTCTCTTATGGGAAGGCTCCGGTGCCCGTCGATGGTGTTTTCCGTCATTGAATCAGACATTTTAGATCTCCCGGCCAGAAGGAGTAGGGAACGTTTCTTCTGTTAGAGTTTCACAATTTTTTTTTTCTTAATTTTCCTTAGAAACTCATAAACGTGTTCTATTTTACATGAGCAGTAAATGACTTTGAAGTTTGCGAGAGAAGGCACCTTGTTTTGTCAATTATCTGTTCCCAAAACTTAGCACAGTACTGGCTCCGTCAGCCTTTGGTGAAGGAATGGAGTCGAGCACTGACTGGGGTCCAAACGGAGGCTCGCCCCAGACTTCCAAGCTAGTCCAGCCTCCTCACCTGAGGTGGGACCTTCTTCTGAGATCTTCTGTCCTGGATTATTTTTGGCTCCAGGCCTCACCCCAGGGTGGGGCGGGGTGGAGGTGGGGGAGTATGTGGGAAACCAGCTACAGGCACCTCCATGTTTCACACCCTAACCCACAGCGAAAGAAATCTTGAACAGGAACTGACCCCTTCAGAGACGCCTGAGTGTCTCCAGAATTAGAATGAGAGGGAATTTCCATTTTTTTAGGGGTTGAAGGAAACTCACAAAAGGACCCCAGACACAAGATGAGACAGTCTCTGGTGCACAGAAAGGAATCACAGGTCAGCATCGAGGTATCCCAGTGCAGAAGCAGGTTGACTGCTGCTCAGGGCCATACTTAGTGAAGACTGGGACAGAGAAGCATGGAATGGTTAAATCCAAGGCATTGGTGTGTGCGAAGAGGAAAGAGACCCCTTATTACCGCATTTATTTCTATGTGAATTTAGTTCAGTAAGTATTAACAAAGGCTAACATCTTCCAGAGACTAACCTGGCCCCTTTCCAGAGGAGAACTGGAGAGCTGACCATTTCTGTGTGGTGGGTGCCTCTTTGTAAGGGCTCTTGAAACACTTTCAAATCTCCCAGTCTGTGTTCCCTAACGTGTCTGCCATAAGCTTCCCAATAGACCTGGCCCTCTGTATTTTCTCTGATACTCCACAGCTCACCTAATAAGCCTTTAGTGAATGTTCCTGACAAACAGACAGGAACATATGTGATTAAAGAGGACACTAGGTGCTCCTGCCACTGAGATGTCGGCCTTTTCAATCATCAGCAGTTTGCAGGCAACATGGGGAGCAAGAATACTACCAGCTGTGGTGCATAGCATGCGTACGACATGACAGGCTCAGTGCCCATCACTGTAGATCCATTGTTTTATCTTATCTTGCGATTTTGCTCATAAAGGGAGTCATTGAAGACATAAAATGGCATGGCACTCGTTTTTTGCCTAAGTGCGAGCCAGACCTTTAGAACTGAGTAAGAGGCTAGTCAGGTTGGGTCAGAGAGTAGCTTAAGCCTTCTCTGGGGAAGGCCTGATAAACAATTAGATCCTGGTCATCTTTGCCCTTTTTCTGTCCTTTAGCTATCTCCCTGGTTATCCTGATGCCTCCAGAATAGTTGCTTATTCCCTGAAATAAATTTTAATTAGGGGGCGTTCAAACATTTTAAGAGATGAAGAGCCAGGAGGATTGTTGAACGAAGTGCTTGGTGAGGACAACTGTTCAGGTGCGCACAGCATCAGAGAGCGTCCCGGCTAAGGACCGGGACTGGGGTCAGGCTGCCTGGGTCAAAATGCTGGACTAGAAATGTAACTTCAAGGTGGCCTCTCTGTGCCTTAGTTTCACCATCTATAAAATATGTGCAGTAATGCTACTTTATGGAATTATTGTTCAAGATTAAATAAGATAATGCTTGTAAAGTGCTTAACACAGTATGTGGTATTTAATAAATCCTGGCCACTGACATAACTATTATTGCTAATAATCAATATATACCTCTTACTTTCCACAAGATATGAGAGTTACTTGAGAGAAAGGATCTTAAATATTCTTTGAATCTAGCACAATGTGTAGTACATTTCAGATTCTGAATAAATGTGGCTGACTGGAGTGGGCTGGATGGATGAATTTGAGTTTATGTGGATAAAGGCACTATCAAAGACCTAACTCTTTCCAGATCCCTCCCCAGGAAGTCATACCTCACGTCACCCAAAGGAAATCACTATGACACCAAACCAACTTGTAATACGCAGCAGGCAGTTTCTTAGGTTCACCTGGACATTTAGCCTCAGAAGATTCCTGCACACAACATTTGACGTCAGTCTACTCAGGATATAGGACAGGAACTGTGGCTTGCCAGCTCCAACTGTAGAGCAGCATCAGGCATTCTTCTGTAATTAGAGCCCTACCAGCTCAGGTGCAAGATGATGGAATCCATATTGGGCAGGTGAAGGAACTGCCTTTGCTTAAAATTCTCATATCTCACAGCAGTCAATAACTCTTATAACAACTCCAAAGACATAGCTTGCAGGGTCCTCTCAAGGGACATTCTAGTTATGAGAATTGCTACACACAGGGAAGTCCAAAGAATGGCATTCCCATCAGGTATTTACAGTTCATTTGTAGCTCCTCTAGCCCGGATGCAGCCTACCACTGAGGGTCATTTTTACCATATGCAATGTTGCCTAGTAACGTAGTTGACACATACCATCTTTATCTGTTTCCAGGGAAACCAAGCTAAGAAGTTAACCAAAGGTCAGATTCCCATGCAAAAAGAGAAAGAGCTTTATTAACTCTTTGCCCACACCACCTAAACAGTTACTTAAAACTTAGCCTGAGAAATCTAGCCCATGTCCCTATGAAGAACTCATTCTTACACTTCATACCTGCCACAAATATTTTACAAAGTGGAATAATATAAGCTTGGCACCATCTACTATTCTGAACCTTCTCTCCAACAACCAAGTCAAGCTCAGTGACCCTTGACACCACACTGGCCTTTCACATTGTGCCCCCAGCCCCAGCCTCATCCTTCAAAGCCCAAGCATCTGTAGCTCTCTAAAACACACTCACTTTAATAAATACACAATAGATTTCAGTTCCCCTGGGCTTGTGTAATCTTAAAAGATTATCCCAGCCCAAGAATCACACCACTGAGGATCTTTGAGTTTTGCCCGTCTTGCAGAGTTCTTGTGAGGATAAAATGAGATGAACAAGGTAAAGAGTTGAACAGACCGTAGTGGAAATCTAAGGTAGCCTACAGTGTAGAGAGTGGGAGTGAATTCCAAACACAGTTGAATGACATCACATCAACCTACGTGGGAAGTAAGAGAAGTCCTGACTTCCTTGATTTAAATGATTAATGATGATAACCATCTTTATAAGTAGTTAGGGAGATTTTTTTTGACCAATGAGAACTGCTAAACTCTAAGATTATTTTACTTTTTAAGCAGCCACGACATGGTAGAATTTAGTACCAATTTGCCTTAGTGAAAGGATGAAGTACTCAGTTGCAGGTTTGATTCCAGTCAGGGCACATGTCTGTGTTGTGGGTTAGATCCCCAGTCTGGTCGGGGTGTGTCTAGGAGGCAACCAATCAATTTCTCTCTCTCTCTCTCTCTCTCTCTCTCTCTCTCTCCCTCTCAAATCAATAAAAATATCCTCGGGTGAGGATAAATAATTAAATTAAAGAATTTGTGTGGTTTCTTACCTTCCAACAATTGGGTGTTGCCTTTTAAAAAAATAAAGGATTAGGTATTCCATTTATTTCCATGCTCAAAGGGTAATGATAGTCCTATTTATGTATTGGTGTTGTCTGTCAGAGACTGTGCATGGACTTTATTTACACTGTCTTGTTTAAGCATCTCAGCAGAAACCAATGCTCAGAGATGTTACAGGACTTGCCCAAGGTCACTCAGTTGTATGCGGCAGAGCCGAGTTACAGCAGGTATAGTGTCAGTCCAGACCCCAATGTTACACGCTCTGGATATCTTCAGGGAGATGCTTATAAATTATGCATTCTTTCCATGAAGCCAGTCTGGAAATGCAGTGGGAATAGATTTCACATTGCTTTTAAAAATTACTTTTACTCCTTTTATCAAAAAAAGAAAAGGAAGTTCAAGGACCTTATTGAAATAGGAAAGAGGTTAAGTTTAGATGAAAATATGTGTGAGACAAAGGGAAACCCTTGTTTTATTTGAATTTCTTTTCTCTGTTTTATATAATTACCCAATCTGGAATGGAGCTCATAATACAAATGCTCAAAAAAAGACACCAAGTACAAAGGAGAGTAAAGGAAAGTAGAACATAGCACAGAGCAGGCCGAGTCTGAAGTCACCACTCTGCAGCTGGTTCTACCAGAGCGCTTTTAAAAAACTCACTATCTACCTTGAAGACACGCTAAATAACAGAAGAATGAGTTTCAAATGGAAAAATTTTATCTGAGAGATTACAGTGGCAAGTTTAATAGTTTTTCCAAAATATTTCAGCTACATGTTTTGTCTACTTATAATGTACTTAAACATGTATTCCTGACAAAAAGAAAAATTAAACTAAATTCTTTCACTATGGCTAGCATGTTTATACATTGATCTGATTAATTCACAGATCTGTGCAATGAAACAATTTATAATTGGTAAGAAAAATTCTAAATTGGGCAGTTTAATTGTCAAATAAATTTTTAAACCTGCATGGGGAGTGAGGAGAAATAAAGACATGTCAGCATTTTGAACCCATAAAGGGGTATTTTCTCGTTGGGCATGCCAATCTAAGAGAAGGAGAAAAAGAGAAAAGAAAGACTTTGCTCTGTCCATTAAAATAACCCTTTCTTTAAAAAATTTGAAGAAACAGAGCCCTGGCTGGCGTAGCTCAGTGGATTGAGCGCAGGCTGCGAACCAGGCATCGCAGGTTCGATTCCCAGTCAGGGCACATGCCTAGGTTGCAGGCCATGTCTCCCAGCAACCGCACATTGATGTTTCTCTCTCTCTCCCTCTCCCTTCCCTCTCTAAAAATAAATAAATAAAATCTTAAAAAAAAAAACTTTAAAAAAAAATTTGAAGAAACACAATCATATAACTTTTCATTAAAGTTAAATGTAATAAAATTTTATAATTCACTCTATTTTCTTCGACTTCTCTTAAAACACTCTTTTAGAAAAATAGTTGCACAAATAAAATGACCTATATTTATTTTAAACTATTTTTATTTAAAATAATTTTCTTCCTGTCTGAATTAAATTCAAGTATACAAAACATTAGTTTTATAGGAGATACAAGATGGATTCATCAGAACAGTTTTATCCTCCTAAACTTGATTAATTGGGGGCATCAAAGGAAAATGGAGTGAAAATGTATCTACTTACTTTGTTTTCTTTAGTCATGTAATTTTATAATATGTTTTAATTCTTATACATTCTTATTTCTCAATCCAGATTTCTTTGTTGTCTATTAACTTGCTCACCCATTAAAGAAAGTTTAAATAATATTAATTGCAGTGTATGTGAGTGTTGGCAACTTTTGGAAAGCGGGGGCCTCATTAGGACACCTAGTCGGGAAGGCTGGAGTCACTCGGGTGCGCACCAGCTGCAAGCAGAGCGTGGAGAAGGGAGGTGGCCCACAGCAGGAGAAACCCTTCCCGAGAGGCCCCAGATTCTCAAAACTATCCCACCGACCACTTCCATATTTTCTACTACAGACGAGGAAGACTAAAGCCATTCCTCATTCATACCTTAGAGTGACTTCTTTTAACTGATTTTTTCTAACACTTGATAAAGATCATCAGAAGGAATGAATGGAAGAAAAGTTCATCAGTATCTATTGAATGCTTACTAGATGCCCTGAAGTAGGTGAGGCATTTTATTTAAGTTATCAATTATTGAGGCAATCCTCAAAGCATACCTGTAGAGTATGTTAAATTAATTAAAAGTCAGACCCATTGAAAGGCGGGGAAACTGAGGCTCAGAGAATAAGGTGATTTGCCCAAGATTTCTTATTATGAGATGCCAGAACCAGGATTTGAGGAAAAACTGCTTGGGTTTGGACTGAGTAGCAAGAGACTGGAAGGAAATTATGAACAGTGGCATTTGGGGGGAAAGCGTTCATTATTCATTTAACAACTACTTGATTAGCTATGAAGTGCCAGCTCTATGCCAGGCACCCAGAAAAACAGGAGTGAACAGTAACTCCATGGGCACTCTACTGCTGTCACTTAGCTAAGAACTGCAGAGCCAGGGGCAGCACACTAAACTAGGAGACAGAGATGTGAAGAGGGGACAAGAAGGGCCCAAAGGCTAACAGGTATGTACGAATCTGCTGAGAGCTTCAACTTGCAACATTCCCCTTCCCATTGTAAGGTTCTGACCTGAGCTTGAGCTAAGGTCTTTCTCAAAAGTAAAACCTAAGAAATTTGTCATTGGAGAGCAGGGGCTCTAATTCTGGGAACTTACTATTTAAAGAGAGGTTCTGAAGTAGAACCTTTCTCATCACCCTGGCCCATCTGAAGGACGTAGATGTGGGAGGTAATAATCTAGATTCCACTTCTCCATCATATTGTCCCCTGAACAGCCTCTGGCACTTAGGAGATCCTTAACAAATGATTGTGGGAGGAAGTCAGAGAAGAAATAACTGTGGGAGTGAGAGAAGGAAGAAGAGAAAGGAAGGGAAGGAGCAAGTCATCCCAGACCTGTGCTCAGATTCTGCTGGTCCGCGCAGATCCCACAGTGTGAATGGGGCTTGACTCGTGCCATCGAGGGGCGGAGATTTTCCTGTATATGAAAATGCTCTAAGTAACTCAGCCATGCTATCATGTAAGCCTTTTTTTAAGAAGCATTAGTCTCATAATTTGAAGGTAAGGTGTATCTTACAAAATTGGAGGTGAAAAAATAATGCATTAGTCTGACAGAGGTAGTCTACCGTTCATAGTTTCAAAATTAGAACATTTTGCTGACAAAGAGAAATGTATTTTTAAGTCTTAGTTCGTAAAAAACAATTTTCATCCTAGTCCTCTAGCTAGGCTATTTCTGCCAGCTCCCCAGCTATGAACACAACACATTCTTGCAATTCATCACTTCCCTTGGCTCCAGCCAGCCTTTAAAATGGTTGTCGGCATGTGCTTCTCATTAGTTCTGCCTCTGCCTCACCTGGGCTGAGCAGACCCCTCTGTCCTGCCCCCCTGCCTGCCCTCTCCTCCCCCCACCCCTTCCCAAAGTGGCCTCTCTCACCAAGCAGGGCTGCCTGCTGGCATGGCGGGAGGCGAGGAAAGGACAGGAGAAAAAGAAGGAAATACTTCAGCTCTTTCTAAAGTAACTTCTGTGGTTTAACAGCCTTTCCTTCAGAAATAAGACCTAGGAAAAGAGAAAGCTGAAGGCAAAACCAAAAACAATAACAGAAATTAGAAAAACAAAAAACACAGAAGTTTGCTGACTGGGAGAAAAATAGAGAGGGGGGGGCAGCAAAATGTTAGAGGAAAAAAATCCCATCATTACATCAGTTTGGCAGCCAAATGGTTCTTTAGGTCACCAGCTCCAGTCTTGATTTATCTTCTAGGCTCTACAAGGAAGTGGTACTGTCTGGTGGGTATTTTCTGTTTAACTTGGTTATCCGAGTGACAAAATGCTCTTTCCATCCACTGGATTCTGCTCCCCTCCGTGACCCAGCGCACAAATTAAGAATTAGACTGAATCAAAGATTTTTTTAATCAACCTATAAGAGCCTTTCCACACATACTACATTCTTTTCTAGTTTCTTCTCTTTAGTGGTAGCTTTGGATTAGCACATTCAATCCTTAGTTCATTTTCCAAAGTAATTGAGAAGGCAAGTTCTGTCAATATATCTTCACAGTGTAACTGGACAACTCTGACCCCAACTTATTTATACCAAGGACTTAAGTGCAAGTTGGTGGACATCTTTTTTGAAACTAGTCATTAATGGGAAGAAAGGAATGTTGAAAGGGTAAATAAAGGCCTTAATCATTGGTGGAATTATAAGAGTATTGTAGAAATCTGAGGTTGGAAGCTACCTCAGACCCTAATCCACACCTTCTATCTCACAGATGAACAAGTGGAGGTTGGGAGGTGACCCTCATCCTATCATACAGGGAGGAGATGATGGGACGGGGATTCACCCAGCGATCCTCAGCCCCCGCCCTGTTCTCTTTTCTGCAGCATATAAGCACCAGTGTCTCCTTCAGACAAGTCCCTCTGTGCCAACATTGGAGGCAGTTCTGCAATCTACAGGTCTAGAATGAATTTTTGTGTTAGATCTAAGTTAATATAGAACCTGATTATCAAAAAATGACTGTTCAATTTTGGTGACCCGTGACATTCATATGACCAACAGAAAACCTGCAGTGACAGAACCACTTCTGAAAAAATTAGAAAAAGCTTTCTTTTCCTTAGGGTATATCCCGACCCTGCCCCTCCACCCTGAGCATAAGGCTTAGCAAAGTGCAGGCTAGATATTTTAGCCCCCACTTGCTCCTTCAACCAGGTGCTCTTGTGTGGGCAGAACTGCCGCAAGTGTAGTGGTCCTGACTACAGAGAATTCGTGGAACAAAAGAGTTGCCTCAGGCACAGGCACAGCCCTGATTCAGAGAGTCATCCCGGTGTCCTCATCTGGAGCAAGAGCCCTCTCATTATAGCTGGATGAAGAAAACAAACAAACAAACTCATCTTCAAGGACTTGAACAGCTTTTTTGTTAACATCATTCATCTCCAAAGAACTGAACCAGAGTCAGCTCTGAGAAAAGAAAATTGTATAGTCAGACAAACGTGCCAAGAGACCTCCTTCCCCTTAATTCACTTTTTTCAGCAGTCGGATACATACCCATCCTCCTAGCTACCTGCCTGTTACTCCCTCCTAGCTTGTCACAATACTTTGTAAGACGTTACCTTGTTATGGTCTCATGCATTCATTCAAAAAATACTTAATGAGGTCTTGCTGTGGGCCATGATTAAGGTCTCACCCCTCCTAGGGTATTTATGTTTTAATATAAATTTCCAAGCCTGCTACATAATATGTATTCAATAAATGCATAAGAAAAGGGAAAGAAAGGGTGGGAGGCAGTTGATACTCAAAGATGGGTGAAATTCAGAAGTCACATCAGGCAGAGCCTCAGAAAGGGAAAAATCAGGGGCAAGGAGCTTTTATAACCAACCTCCATGTCATGGAAGATAAGCCTTGTGTTCAAAACACTTAGGATATCAGTGCAACCCCATGAAAAACCGCTGCAAGCACCTGTCTTCTACCTCCGAAATTCTTCCAGACACACCTCCCTCTTGCTCAGCCAGATACCTGAGCACTTCCAGCGCTGAGGTTATTTGGACACTGTTCTGGTCCCACAGTTTGGTTTCTGTTGTTATCTAGCCCCTTGAGTAGCAATACAGTCGTGGATGCCTGCCTTGGCTTTAGCCCCCGTACTGATGCAAGGCAAGGCATGATTTCTAGTATTCTCTCTGGTTCCAGGTATGCCACTCCCACTTGTGCTCGCAAGCTCCCAGGCCCTGGCTCCCCACTCACCCCACCAACATAGCTGCTTATCTGTGTCTTATTTCAGTTCCATAAAAGGGACTCCCCTACTTACTAAAATCACTTACAGAATCCTTTCCTTGAGTGCCTCTGCTGGAAGCCTTCTCTAAACTTTCTTCCTATTAGCAATATTTATTATGTGGCTTTCTACTCCTTTCAACTGTGAGTTCCTGGAAGAAAACACTCCGCCCTAATCACCTGTGTAGCACTGTTATTACTTAGTGTCATGCCTTGTACATAATAATTGCCCCTAAAATATTTTCTTTGTCGAATTATTCAACCTGATATTCCATTGTCTACTTAGTTTTAGTTGTTGTTTTAACCAGAGGAAATTAACTGGGATCTCTTACTGGTTCTGGTCTTCTTCTGATGGGAAAATTTTTATAGTAAATGCAAATTACTTTGCCATCTGTGTGCAGCATATGTTCTGGCATCTTTTCCCTTTACTGGGGAAGCCAGGTTTCCCACCAGTGACCATTAAAGTACATTTGGCAGCCCATGTAGCCTCTCCATAACCCAGATGGCAAAGTTCTCCCCACGTTTCCACTTCAGAGTTTTTATAAGGCTTCTTTATGATGCTTCTTCTTTTCAAGTACTTTCCTTGACAGAGATGTTGGACCTTCTGCTTGGACTTCCCTGTCTGTACTCTCTAGTCATTGCACCGATTCTATTGAGAGGAAGCCTGTTTGACTAGTTACAGCCCAAATTCAGTTGTAAATGTGCCTGATCTGTTGTGATTCTGCTTGTAAGGTAATATCAGTATCACCACGTTTTGTTATGTATAATGCATACTCGTGTTTTTTGGCCCAACCTTTCAGGAAAAAAAATCTTTCATTTTAATTTTTTAATTCAGTTTTAAATGTATTTATATTTAGTTACTTGTTTTTTGTATAATAAAGGAATTTTAGCATTTATTTTTAATGTATTATGGTACAAGAAATTTTATGTAACAAATTATTACAAAACACAAGAACAGATTCAAGGTACAAAAAATTTGGTATGACAAAACTGAGGATCATATTCCAGGGTATTATTTTGCATATGGATATCATTTTTGCTTGCTAGAGTTATACTTTTAATGCATAAGCATAAACAAAAGAGTTAAAAACATTTATACAGATACAGAATTAGTACTACCCATGTATAATAGGCATCCTTATTTTTCCCACAAAAATTTGAGCAAAAAAAAAAGTGTGCGTTATATGCAGCAAAACACAGTAGTTGTTTCTCCTTCCCTTCCTAGGTTGATAAATAAGTAGAATAATAAGTTATCTGATTTAAGAAAAAGGTGGCTTTCTTCATGTGTTCCCCAGTGAAACCAGTCGTAAATTAAAGGCTGTACCTGGCTATCAGAATGTTAAGAATTGACTGGTAATCCACATAATATTAGCAAGGGTTTGATTTTGCGCCGTCATGTTAAGTAAATGAGGTGGAGAAAAGGTCTCACAGAGATGCAAGCCTAAGCTAAAGGTGAAACTGTGGGATGGGAGCCAATGGTGAAGGACTGATTTTTAGGCTAAAGGTCTTAGACTTTGTCCAGTAGGGAACAACACAGGGATTTTAACAAGGGAATGACATCATTAGACAGGAGTTTGAGAAAGGTTGTTCTGACTTCGGTGTGGAAGACTAGTATGTATCCAAAATCAGTTTAGTAGTCCGTGTGAGAAAAGAGGAGGACCCAGATCAAGGAAGGCCATGGAAAGCGAAGGGAGGAAGGATAGCTTTGATAGACCTCTCAGGAAGAAGGCATAGGTCTTCTTCGCCTACTCCCCTGTCACTTATCCCAGTAGCCAATACTAGAAAACATCCAAAAGCCCACCGGCAATTGGAAGGATAAATCGTAGTATAGCTGCACAGTGGGGTGTATTATACGGAAATCAGAATGAACAATCTCCAACCATGTACGCAGTTACACGGATGGATCTCATAAACATAGGGCTGAAGGGAAAGCCACCTAATAAAAAAAGAATGTGTAACAAACAATTCCATTTATATAAAAGTACAAAAACAGGCAACACTGAGCTCTTGTTATTTGAAGTCAGGGTAATGCTTACCTTTTGGCAGGGGAGTTAATTACTACAAGAGCATAGGAGCGCTTCTGGGTTGCTAATAATGTTCGCTTTTTTGTTCCGCGTGCTAGTTACATGGGTTTATTTAGTGAATGAAAATTCAGGGAGTGGTGCATTAATGGTATGTGTATTTTCTATGTATTAATTATACTTCAATAAAAATTTTGAAAATGCAGCCCTTGCCCTGATACTACTCATCTTCCTTGCTCCATTTTCCCACCAGTACTGAACACTTTCTGCCATGCACTATAATTACAGCAGATAGTGTAATTAGAGTATCACATTCTTTCCCCATTAGAGTGTAAGTTCCATGAATGCAAGGATTTTTATATTTTGCTCACTGCTGAATCTGTAGCACCTTGAAATGTACCTGGCACATAATAGAAAAGAGAATGAATGAATGAACGATTGAATCAGAAAAACACAAACAGAACAGGCAAGACTCGAAGATACGAGTGGAACCCTGGTTTGAGGAGCACCATCGCGGTGGGAGCTCCTCCTTCCCCAGCGCGGCGGGCAGGCTGCTAGCTCCGAGGTCGCGGCGGTCTCTCTTCCACGCCTGCCACAAGGCTACTTCTCCAGGCTATGTCTGGGCTTTTAATGACACCTTTTTCTCACCCTAGGCTCTGTACCCCATTTAACCCACGACAGAAATCTTCTCATCTTCAAAGTCAAGCTCAAATATCATCTTTTATGTTTATTTATTTGTTTATTTATTTAGTTGTTTATTCCATTACAGTTGTCCCAATTTCTTTTTTTCCCTTTTGCCCTCCTCCACTCAGCCCACTTCTCTCCCCCACAGCCCACCCCCTCTGTGCTGCCCATGACCATAGGTCACTCAAACACGTCCTTTGACTAGTCCCTCCCCCCTCCTCCCCTCCTACAGCTGTCAGTCTCTTCCCTGTCATCTTCTGATAAAGCCTTGCTTAGCAACCTAAATCCAAATTTCCCACCTTTTTATTTTTACCCTTTCTATGGTATTCTTATGGAATTGTTTTTATTCATTCATTCATTCATTCATTCAGCAAATACAGGGTGGGACAAAAGTATGTGTATAGTTGTTCATATGGAAAACAATACAATAATTGGCCCTGGCTGGCATAGCTCAGTGGATTGAGTGCGGGCTGTGAACCAAAGTGTCACCAATTCAATTCCCAGTCAGGGCACATGTATGGGTAGTGGACCAGGTCCCCAGTGGGGGCCACGTGATAGGCAACCACACATTGATACTTCTCTCCCTCTCTTTCTCCCTCCCTTCCCCTCTCTAAAAATAAGTAAATAAAATCTTTAAAAAAAGAAAAGAACTATTCTGAATAATTTATAATATTAAAAAAAGAAAATAATACAATAATTAAGAGATAATAATATAAGAATAAACTCTGTGTTTTGCATGCTCACAACTGTAAACCTTCTTTTGTCCCACTCTGTATTTATTGAGCACCTACTAAAGGCCAGGTAATAGTTTAAGTACCTGGAAATACAAGGTTGAACAAAAGAGACCTGCCTCTCACAGGGCTAACTTCCAGTAGAGTAGAGAGATGGTAAACTAATCAATGAATGCACATGTAAAATTATTTTGAGTGCTTTGAAAAATGTTAAGCAAGATTCAGAGTTGGAGAGTGATAGGTTGTCATTTAAGACAAGTTACAAGGGAAGACTTCTCTATGTTGACGCCACTGGGGGAGAGGCCCGTGAAGCAGGGAGGTGAGCATGAGGAAGAGAGAACAGCAAGTGCAGATGTCCTGCACGAAGAGCGAGCTTGAATGTGAGTTTGCGTGTGAGTTCCTTGGGACAGGGCTTATGGCCTAGCACACAGTTTTGGATGGGGACAGTTCTGAGTGACTTTATTCAAGACTTAGTCATTTTTCATTCCTTTCACATTTTTCTTTAAATAAGCATTCCTTAAATGTGTTCTATAGAATATATCCCAAACCTTTTACAAAATCTAGTTGTACTACAGGTGTACAGTTCTGTGGACAAGCATAAGAAACAGCAAAGATTAATCATGTGTACCAATATAATGTGTTGCTGAGTCTGTCGATTTAAATCACCTAATCCATTATCATCTAATGTTTGTTTTCCCCATGGAACACACATTAATAATACACAAACACTAAAATTCTATAGAATTCAATTTGTAATATGTTGTCTAAGATTCTTTAATTTTTATATTACATATGTATTTATGAAGTTCCCAATATTTAACTGAATGTTTCATAATTTTACAAGTAAAATATGGATACCAGAATGTTGCAGTATTACTCTAATTACGATACAAGAGCATGAGTTTTCAGTATTCTCCATGCTTTTATAGCCCCACCCTGCCTAGTTTTAATCTACATCTATTATCTTCTTGACCATGTTAACCAAGCTGCTCTTGGGGTGTTTCATCACTGTGAGGACTGGAAGTTAAAATAACAAGAAGCAAGTTGGTAAGCCTTGAAATAAACCAATAGCAGTCAAGGAAATAGAAACAAGGCTCAGAACGCCCCAGAGAGAGTCCCAGATGGTAACATAGATCCAGGCTCCGGGCATAAACTGCCTGTGAGTGCAACTCCCTCTGGGAAAAAACATCCAGGGATTCACCAGTTCTGACCTGTGTATTTTTGGTCTCTTCCCCCTTTGCCTGCACTACATGACTGGTGACAGCCTTAAAACTCAAAAGGTCTTGTATCAATCTATGTTTCCTTGCTCCCTGATTGCAGACCTCTTGAAATATTTACTGATTTTCTGTGGTCACCAGCCAGCCACAGATACATGCTTCAGTAACAAGGCTAGATTTGCAAGTAGCTATCAAGCTAAGTTGCAGTAGGAGGGTTTGTTTCAAAATCTGTGTGTGTGTGAGAAAGAGAGCAAAAGAGAATGCCTGGACTTTGAGACAAGTTTAGCTAAAGATCTTGTAGCCACTGGTAATTTTTCAAAGGGGAAAAGAGCATTTATTCTTATTTTATTGTGGGTGTGGCATTTAGGTTTACAGATTTAAAGGCGGCAGGGAAACTGTAAAGCCAGAGTTTTGCTTTGTTTTTTTCCTGGGGCATTAGAGCTGTGAAGAAAAACAAGCCCAAGTTTTTCTTCACGGCAGAAACATCCCAGAATGCATCTGTTGATTGGGCAGAAAGTGAGCACTGGCAGGAGCCCCAGCACACTGCCTCCCAACTGCAGCTCAGGAACAACCTAGGCGGTGTTCTCAGACTTGGATCGAATTTCCAAGATGGATCAGGTTCAAAATTATCTGCTCAGCTTTCATTTATTTGAGACGGTGCTCCAAGTCTAGGATTACAGTCTTCTGAACTGCGAATGGAAGTGGGAGGGAGAAAACGCTCCGGTGTGTGTGTCAATACAAAACAGGTGTTTTACCTTGTTTAAATGGGCAGCAGCACACCTGTACTGTTACTCCAAGAGAATTCAGGACAGTAAGAATTATCTGAGGGTAGCAATTCTCAGGGTTTTCTACCATAACATCTGGACTCCAGAGTTAGTTTTACAGTGCAACTTCTTGGTTAAGTCTGTAATTTTAAATAGTTAATGCGATTCAATGTGTTCTTTCATCTTGAGGTCTCCTTTCCCTGGTCATTGACCAAGTGAGAAACAGACACTGCTAACGCTAAAAATCACAGTTTACCCTCTTTCCCAGGCTGCTGTGTGCACCTGAAATCCTCTCTCCCAGACCCAGCACTTCCTCACACCTCACCACCGCTGTGACTGTGGCAGTGGCCGAGCCAGGCCCAGGGCTGTGAGTCAGGGGCAGTTATCAGGTGTCCTTAACTACCGTCTCCTGCCCAGGATTGTGTTAAAAGCATCTAAGACGAACGAATGCTAAGTCACTCCTAGTCACAAGAGGACATGAAGCTCTCCAGAGTGAACTGAAAGTGCTGTCCTGCCCCATTCCACACCCAGGACCCACCATGTGGCTTCCACGGCCCTGCACAGTAGGCAGGATTATCCTAAACCCCACTTTCTGTGTCCGTCTAACGTGCGTGATGTCATTCCAGTGGCTGTAAGCCACTCGTTAGACGAGGGTTTTTCTGTCTGTCATCTGCCTGCTTTACTATAGAGCCACATGTGCAGCACCTCAGAGGAGTAGCTGCATTTTCCTCAAAATTCCAACTTACACAGATATAATATTGTAGTAAAGTAAAAAAAATTACTAAACTCATTCAATATTGTTTCACATATTCCATATTTGTAGGTCCATTGCATGCTGAATAGAGTTTGAGACCTTTTTCATATCTGTTCCCTGTAGCCACACTGAGAAATACATAGTATAATCCTTAGTTCACGGATGTCTGACCTGCAGACCAGAAAGGTTATGACCAAGGTCACATGGCTGGAGCAAGACCAGACCTCAGGTCTTCTGATTCCAAGTTTGTCTCTCTCTCTCTTTCTCATCTCTGTAATTGTGAGACAGTGTTTGATTTTAGGGAAGAGAAATCTCTTCAAACTCTACTTAATAAAATGAGATTTCCTGGAGGGATACAGTAGAGTCTTAGAGAACCCAGTTTTGGGAGGATGCTGAGATTCAAAAAAAACAAAGTCGAAGCAGTCAACTTCCCTGTCTCTGTATTTTTTTTTCTTTTCTGATATCTCATGGCCTCTTACTGCATCTTTTCTGTACAAGAATCTTAGTTTCTTTTGCTCATTGACTTCAGGCCACACAGGGCTTTGGGTTACCATAATGCCAGTCAGTCCTTACACCAATGACTGCACAGGTTCAGGAGCCAGCAACTGACAGACTCAGCCTCCCCATCCCCCACAGAATCTGTTAGGGATGAGAAGAGAGAGACCTGAGTCAACAGGCTCCCTCTCCAGCCTCAGTTCTTGTCTGTCCTGCAAGAGAATACATCAAGCAAAAGACAAAACACATAGTGGAAATGAGATAGCAAGTTTATCTATGAAGTGTATAAAAGCACAGAGCAGCAGGTGGCACCTGGCCAATCTAAATGCCGCACATATAGAAGAAAGAGGAAATGCCCCACATAACATATGTGTGTGTTACTTAACCCACATAACATATGTGTGCATTACTTAACACACACATATGTGTTAGTAAGTTTGTTCTATTCACTTGAGCCAAGGCTACAATTGTGTGCTTAGCTAATCTAAATATGCTGACCATTGGGGTTCAGGGGTTATATACTTTAGTCAGCTTCTAGGTTCCCTCCCCTTTCTTCGCTTCTAAATCTTGGGAATAATGACAGCTACAAAGGCTTTCTTTCTCAGTTAGCAAAGGTCCTTTGTCTTAGTGAAATTGTTGCTGAGGCCCCCTTTCCCAGCATAGAATCTCAAGGACTACCCTCCCTTCTTCCTGTGCTATTCCTGCTTGTGATGCTCGAACACCCAAGCAATCTTCTCAGACCGAGCTCAGGACTGCTGAGTTAATTGGTGAGACATGTCTTCCTTTTGCTTCTAGCCTCCTGTAGTAAATTCTTCGTTAGATTGTAATGGTGAGGGCCCTGCCTTTACTTCCCCTCTGGCTGCTCATTCCTGGTTGCTGCCTAACAGATCCACACTCTCAAAAGACAGGCATGTGACGGACCTTGGCAGAGCAGACCATTCCAGAAGAAAAGGTTTTAAGAAAATAATGAACATGCCTAAAAGATGCTACCTTTTTAAAGATACTCTACTTCAAATTTCAAAAACTGAATGGCTTATACTTGGCTCATGACAGATTTCTTTCAGTCTAGTTCTGTTTATTTTTCACATCTCTCCAGCTGATGATGGTGTGCTTACCTTTTCTTGACCTTTCTCACTCTTGCCTTAATTGCCTCCTTATAGGCTAGCACACAATTCTAAGATTCCAATATTTTTTCTTTGTGCTAGTTATGCAAATTATTTTTCTTCTTTGGTAATTAAATTCCAATTCTTTTTCCTCTAAGTAGCTTTCTGTACTACCTTGTGATGATATGAGTCTGTCCTTAATTCCAGCTCCTTTCCTATGAGGATGTTCAAGTCATTCCAAAAAACCAGAGGTCCTTTTTTAATCTTTTAAACTGAACCTCCTAGGTACTCTGATACTGGTCCAAGGCATATAATAAAAGCCATGTGGTTAGAATGATTGGGGTCCAGGGCAAAACCGACTGGCTCTATATGATCAAACAAATGACTTTGATCCCCTGATATGCCAACTAGACAAACATCTGACCTCAGGTTCACAGGGAATGGTCTGAGGCCAGTGCTGAGGAATAGTACCTACTTTTCCCTTAGACCATGTCTTTAAATTTCCTCATCGTGCCTAAACTATTATGAGTACTCAATAAAGTATCAAGAATAATTTTAGCATAAGGAATTGCATAAGGAAACTGAAAAGTTTCAGGACTTTTGTTATTACTTTTCTACTTCTACAAAACCTTTTTGCGTTATATGAAAAGGTTTATGGGAAGCTGATGAAATTGCTTTTAATTAAATGGTTTAATAAATAACAAATGTTTTTATCAAAGTTTTAAACCAGAAGAAATTATAAACAAACACACACACAACATCAAAGTATTTGACCGACTGCCCTAGCTGGCTGTCTGCGCTGTTTTAGAAGCAACGAAAGGACAGGGAGATGGAGGTCAGAGCCTGTGCTTCCTGACCCAGGGTGTTAGTCATCAGACCCAAAGGGTATGAAACCCTGGCTTTACAGGTGCTCATTATGTTATTATATATCCTTACAAGACCTATTCCCCACAGGCCGCCAAAAGGACTAGGATGTTTGGGATGCTGAACTATCTAATTGGAATTATAACAATTAAAACCTTATAAAATGCATCAAATAAAACAGATTCAATGCTTCCAGTTGGTCTACGTTAAGAAAAATATTTATTGGGAGCATTGTTCTTTCTCTAAAGAGATTAAAATTCAGGGATTGGCCAGCAGTAGAGGGAGATAAGAATAAAAAGGAAGAAAAGATTTGCCTTACAACCCTTTATAAAGTGTTTTTATTTTCAAGCTTAACAAATGAAGCCTTCATCCTCTTGACTTCTGGGAACAGTTTCAAGTGTAAGAAACACAATTGGAAACCTGCCGTGTTGCAGCCCATCCCCAGTTAGTCATTCCAACTGGATCCGAATTGAGTATCTCTGTTCCAAGAGTTCTCCGAAAAAGGCTCATGATACGAGATGGAACCCAGCCAATGCAACCTGGAGGCCTGCACATTCACCCTCTGCCACCAGGTTTTCCAGGGAGCGGCCCGGGTACACTCTCCTCTTCAGCAAGCTCTCTCGCCAGACCACAGCTTTGCCCCCAATAGTCCACTTCTCCACTCCTGCATACCATCTGAAAAAATTCTAGCCATAATCTCCTGGAGTCCTTTCATTCAATATTTATTCTAAAAGCATCTCTGGAGCATTTACAGTATATCAGTCCTAGTTCAAGACTATGTATGCACAACCTCTGTCTTCAAGGAGCTCACAGTCTTTAAGGACTCATAGACTTGCAGCTGTTACCTAAGTACAGATTAATTTATCAAACACTTTAAACACTCCTGCCAGGCATTGTAATGGGCACTGTGGTAGACACAAGTAGGGTGTGGTTCTTTGTTGCTTGGGACTTACAGTCTAGAGGAGAAAAGGCATGGAGAAAGAACAGCAATATAAGGCAGTACATGGCAGGTCTTGTGCCACCATGAAAGTGGTTAGTAGGTACAGTTGTCCCCAGGGCAGATGATGATTTGGCAGCCAACCTGGATACAAGGTAAAGGTGAGAAGTGCCAGAAAATAGAATTTGAATGAATTATGAGCAGCAGCTATCTTGAGAAATTACACTGTTCTATTCCTTGCCATTAGAAAAGTTTTAAGGCAACATATGTTATTTTTTTACTTTAAACTAAACTTGTACACAATTTTGAAGGGGGCTTTCCCCTATTTTAAAAATTAAGTTATAATTTACATACCATAAAGTTCACCATTTTAATGCATAGTTTGCTGAGTTTTGACAGGTGCACAGCCATTTAACTACAACCACAGTCAGAATACTAACAAAATATTTTTCCATCACCCTAGGAAATCACCCTGTGTTCCTTTGTAATCAACTCTTCCCTCTACCTCGGTCCTGGTAATCACTGGTCTTTTTTCTATCCTTATGGTACTATATAGAATATTGTATAAATGAAATCATATAGTATGTAGTGCTTTGCATCTGGCCCCTCTCACTTAGCACAGGGAGCTTGAGAATCACTCACAGTAATTGTGTGTACCAATAGTGTATTCCATTTCAGTGCTAAGTATTATTACATCGTGTGTATCTGTTCATGAAGTGAGGCATATTTTGGATATTTCCAATTTGATTTTTGTGAGAACATAACTTTTTATTTCACTTGGGTAAATACTTAGGAGTGGATTGTTGTATCATATGGTAAGTGTATGTCTAACTTGACAAAAATCTGCCAGATTTTTTTCCAAAAAATTTTCCAAAGTGGCTGTACCATTTTGCTCTCCTGCCCTCAGTGTTCAGGTGTTCTAGCTGGCTCACATTCTAGCCAGGACTGATCCCATTCATTCTTTTTTTTTTCTTTGTATTTTTATCATTGAAAATATTAAACAAAAAATATTTAATAATTGGGGAAAGGCTAAGTAATTATAATGTCATCATTAAAATTATGTTTCTAAGAATTTTTAATGACAAAGATAAATGCTAAAAATTAACTAAGGAAAAACTAATACAAAGAACAATATATGTTATGACCCTAATTTTCCTTTCAAAAAATAATAAAAAAAACCTGGAAGGTAATGTACCCAAATTTTGCATAGTAATTAACTCAGAATACTGAGATTATGCAGCATTTTATTTTCCTTCTTTTTTCTCAGCATATTATACTTTATTATTTCTGTTTTATCTTTTTTATTGTTACGTTATTACAGTTTTCATAATGCTTCCCCCTTTGCCCTCCTCCACCCATTCCACCCCGTTCTTAACCAGAGGAACTTTAAGACTGTGGACTCACTTTCATGTGAAGAGAGAGCATCTTCCCATCTTGGCCCATTAGTATATAAAAAGCTGCACAATTTCACACATAGTTCAAACAACTGGAATTTATTAAACACTTTGCCAATGCCCAAAGTGTGCCATGCACAAAAAGCATAAAATTGGTCCCTTTTATCCATTGAATCTTTATTCTACATTTCTCCAAGCTGTATTCTGAGAAAAACTCTAGGAACTGCTCTGGTTATCAACTATGTTGAAGAACCCTCCTTTCTGAAGATTGACAACTCACCTTAGCATATCTGCGACTCTGAAAGGGTTGCTGTGAAGACATTGTTCAATTTGTTCATGAAACACTAATCATGGTTTCATTCGAGAAAGAACACACACACACAGCTGTTAAATGGGGACAGTAATACCTACCTGACAGGTTCTTATGAGAATTCGATGAGGTGAAACATGTAAAAGTCCTTTTTACAAGGCTTAATAGGCAGAAGTCCATTAAAATATCAGTTAAATTTGAAGAAAGAGAAGAAACATTGCAAAGTGTAATACAGAAAAATTGTACTAATTTTTTGAGCACTGTTCACACCAGGCACTATGTTATGTTCTTTACATATATTACCTTGCTTAATCCTCATGGTAATCTTAGGAAATATTGGAGCTGCCATTGTCCCCAAGTCACATAAAAAGTAAAGGTCCAATTCAAACCTGGGTTACTACTAAGCAAACTCTTCATTTTTGTGTATACCTCCTCTCTTAAGACTAGGAGGGCTTTCGGGGCTCAGAAGAGGGAAGAAGGGGCTGTCAGAACGTGTCTTTATTCACCCTTATGTCAAGGACGGGAGTCATTGCTCTCAAACTAAGATCTTTAGAGTCGCCAGCCCATTGCCTTTGTGGTCTTCAAGGATGCTTGGGTTCCCAGCTTTATGTTGGCACCAATGAAGCAGTGTGGTGGCCCTTGAAGTTTTTCTGCCTGTAAGGCTGGCTTTAAGAGGAGATCTGGCCATTCTCTGCCAGGTCAACCGCCCTCGCCTTTCTCTGAAACTGGACCACTGCGGAGCACTCAGTAAGACTTGAATGATCTCCTCCATCTATAGAGTTTAAGTTTTGAGCTACTTTGCCACATGGGAACTCAGCTGTATTCTGTGTGTGGGTATGCCGTTTAGATGGACACATGTCACAGAGACAGTTATTAAATATTCTGTTCTTTTCCCATGGATTTGTAAGGTCCTTGCTCTCCTATGACGGTTTTTATTATATTTTTGCATCTATTTCTGAACTGTCATTTCTATTCTGTTGATCTTTTCATTTCTTTCAAAAGCCAATTCACATGGTTTAAATTACAATGGATTACATTGTAATACCTGGTAATTTCCCCTATCTTATCTTTATTTTTTTTTTCAGAATATAGTAGTTGTTTTTGAACTTGTATCCTTCCATATGGATTTTAGAGTGAGTATGTAAATGACAATTAGCAGCAAAATAGTTTTTCCCAAACATAATATTCTGTGATCTGCCAACACACAAAATGAGTAAAAATGCATGCTCTCCTTCACATGAGATGAAGTCTCTGGATGCGACCTTCAAGCCCTTTTTCAGCTCCTGAAAACTTTAGTTCACCCAACTTTCAAGGTAATCACTGAGCATAAACAGTGAGAGTTTTAGCCCAGTGAATGACTAATGGTGGGAATTTCCAGCGCACAGAGAGAACAAGGTCAGAGGAGATGGGAGAACAGATTCAAGTGATCCATGTTAACCCGGCCTGCTTTTGAGCATTTTCTCTCGTTCTATCCTTGACCTATGTCCTCTAAATTGAAAACTACATTATCTAGATAATCCTCTGTAAAGGTTGTTCACAGGAAAGGATAGTTTTGCCTTAATTGTGACTCATTTCAGAAACTGGGAAAAAAAAGCGGTCTCCCACGTAGAATCCCCCTGTGATGGCGAACCACTACACACCTGCAGACTGTCTTTGGGAGACAGACCAGCAGAATTCTTGCCTCGTAAAAATCTCTCAGATCACAGCCCACCCCTATCAGGAGAATATTACTGCACAAACAAGATGAGCATCAGTTAAAAGGTAATTTCCTGAAATAGTCTCATGTGGAACAAATTGAAAATCCACAGGCTGAGACCTTCAAGAAAGGTTTTTTTTTTTCTTCATTACTTGATCTTTAAAAAATTGTTTCATTTTTCACTTCCCTAGCAGATGTTGCAGATTTCAGAAACAGGCAGGGACCTTTGGACTGAAATGAAAAATTGATCCACTTCAAAATGTAAAACTCAGTGCAAACTGTTTAGAACATAGTAAGTGGGGCCGGGAAAGAGTGTATCTTTGATTTTGAGGATTTCCCTTCCATGTTATTCAAATGCCATAAATCTGGCAAAGAGTAGCACGGCCTGAATTTAATGCATAACATTTTTATAACCTTTTTAAAACAAAATGTCCCATGTGTTGGAATATATGACAATTAGATGCTTCTATTGATAAGATCTGACAAGTTATCATGTGTTTAAAGAAACCCTGGGGGATACAATAAGGATGCATCGATTCTATAAATTCTATACATTTTACTCTACCTTTTAATAAAACACATAATTATTTCTTTTTTACTCTCCCTTTCTTCATTCTGACTCTATTTCCTAGATATCAGACTTTACTGATTTCTAATTTTCTTTTTGATAAGAAGAAATGATCAAACGCATGGTCCTGAACCCAAGGCTGGGTTAGGTCCTGTGACATTCGTCATGCTCCCACGGCCCCAACCTCCTGCTGATTTCATCTCCTACCAACTTTAAACTCCATGAGAATCAGCTACTGTCTTGTTGTTACTCCTATATTCTCGGTGCTCAACAAAGTGGCAAATAATGAGCACTCAATAAATATGTGTAGACTGAGTAAGTTGAAGTTTGTAGGCTGTGAAATCGGAGGGGAGGTCGATGGGGAAAAGGCATGACAAATGTCATGATCACAGGCATTTAGGGGACACAATCTGAGGTCCTAACCCAGCCTGGAGGTCGGGGAAGCCCCCCAGAGGAAGTGGTGTTTAAACTGACCCTTGAAGGATGCGGAGGAATCGCCCAAGTACAGACGCGAGGACAACTGGTAAAATGTTTATAAGGGAGAGGAAGCGCCCGTCAGGCCAAGGGAATAGCATGTACAGAGGGGCTGTGACAAGTGGGAGTATAAATGTCCTAAGGGAGTGAAGGAGTGAAAATTATTATTTTTTAAAGCTTTCAAGGTCCGGAGCAAAGTATCTAATACTTAGCTCAACATGTATCCTCAATCTATGGATAGTTTCCCCACATTTGGTCAAGTAAACAGAAAGATGCAGACAGCTAGACATTACTGGTGCCTTGTTTGTATATGAGTCCATGCGTACAAAATGAAGAACATTGAATAAGAATGTGCTGTGCTCCCCTAACTGCTGTGTGTCTGCCTTTACCACACGGGGAACACCCACCCTCTTCCAAGAGCTGGCATGTCATCTCCTCTAGAAGGATTCTTTCTTAGGTCCTTCCTCCTCGGGTCTGAGGTAGATGCCCCTTGTCTGTGGGCACGCTGCACCCAGTTCTTACCTCTGTCACAGCACTTCTCACACTATGTTTATGTTCCAGCTTATTCCTCCACTCAACTTTGAGTTCCTTAAGGCCAGAGACGAATATAAGGGGGAGAGTAAGGGGAGAGTAAGGGGGCTTTGGAATCAGAGAGTCCTAAGTTGCAACCATAGCTCAGCCACATGCTGTGTAGCCTTGACTTGATAACTTAGCTTCTCCAAGACTCAGCTTTCTCATCTGTAGAATTGGCACAATAATGGTATGTACCTCTTAGAGCTGTTTTGAGTGTTAGAAAATAATGTATGTGAAGTGCTTGGCATAGTGCCTAGCTTTAATAGCATTGTATAAATATTCGTTGAAGGATGAATGAATAATTAATGAATGAATGTATAGTGAACGAATGAGAAAATGTGAGGTTTGTTCACTGAGTTGTTTGTTCATAGCTCTCTTTATATCAGAGCCAATTCAGGAATCAAAGCCCCACTAACTCAATCCTGGATATTGTTACCTCAGCCTTCAAACAGATCCTGAATAAAACAGCCTCAGCTGCTTCCTAAAAAAATCTGGCTCCTCATTTTACCCTACATAAGTCCTGAACCCAGACATCTAGTGTCCCATACTTCCTATAGGTTGAACAAAAAAAAATTTCTCCACTGTTGTCTATTCATTTGTTTACTCATTTTTCCATTCATGAAATATTTGCTAGGTACCTACTATGTGTCGGGACTGTGATAGATGTTAGTGATGTAATGCAGATTTGATATGTTTTACTTATTTACTAGCCAGGATGCTAAACAAAAATATTGTATATGATTGCTTTTTATTCCATGGCCACCATGGGACCATCTCAGATACCTCATGTTGCAACTGTGATGCTCCCAAATCATCCCTCCTCTTCCTCTCCATGAACTAGACATAAATATAAAGTTATTCTTATATACCATGTTCGATTTTATCTATGTGTGCTGAGCACACAAATGCCAAAAGGAATACTTTCGATCACCATTAAAATAAAACTCTGTAGATGCAGTTATGTGAGGGGCGAAGGAAGACTTACAGCCTCCTGCCTTGCTTGATGCTATTAACTGAATGAATCCCTCCAGAAGGAAGGGAGGGTTGGGTGCATCTAGCACATGTGTATCATCTTACCACATTAGAAGCTGATGCTCTTAGCGGTGTTGCTAAGAGGGTGAGAGACAGGCAGAATGATGGCTAAGGATCCAAGTCCAATGTAACTGTTGTTTCACTTGGGTGGCATATCTGACTTCAGTTGACAGAGGATATTGACATTTTAGGGTTGTTTCATGAGCCTACATTGTTTTTTTTCATGTGAGAACCACTTATTTTTTTTATTCAGCAGACATTTACTGAGGGCCTGCTGACTAAAGTATGATTCCTCTGCCTTAGAGGCGCTTGGTATAATGGGAGATGAGGAGACTGATAAATGAATGAATCATAACAGTGCAGCACCAGACGGTGGTGAAGAGCATGAGTCTTGGAGTGAGCACTGTGTCTGAAACCAGTTAATTATTTGCTTTCAGTCTAACTGGTTACTCAACCTCACCGAGCCAGTGTCTCTGTAAAAGGAGGATAACATCAGCCTTACCTTACAAAAAATATTATTGAACAATCAATGAGATTATCGGCGTGCAGTCCTTCTCGTGGTGTCCAGGGCAATGCGAGCCCCCAGTAAAAGCTAGCCGGAGGTTGTTTGTCCTTTGTTTTTATGGGGGTTGTTTTCAGAGGCCATGCTGAGTCTTGCACAGAGTGCTAGGGGAACATGAGAGGAAGTGACTAATTTGACCCAAGGTGGCTTCAGAGGTGGGTTTCGAGGCCTGAGTAAGAGGTGTGCAGAGGAAGGACATTCTAGGCCAACCAGAATAAAATTTTCAAAGTCAGAGTAAGTACTGGTACAATTCAGAAAACTTTTCAGGGAGGTTTTATAAGGTGATTGAATGTGAGTGGCCAAAACTTATTTTTAGACACAGGCTGGGAGATACAGCTGCCATACAAAATGGTTGGAAATGGACTCCATAAGTCAGTAAGAGTCCGAGGACATCTAATGATCCCTTTAGCTCTGCCTTCCACCACACTATGCAACAGGCTGACATGGCTTTTAGCAGTGTGGGTACATGTCTGTGCACCTAGAAGTTATAAAAAATATATAGTGTAGAAAATATATATTAAAAAATAGTGTAGAAAAATAAAGAAATTCTTTCATAATAATAACTAGTATTTGTTTGAACTTTATGAATTACCAAGAGTTGTCATATATACTATCTGTGTTAAACCTTACAATATCCCTGCAATTTGGCATTACTAAGATTGTAGTTCACAGAGAGGGACACTGAGGTGCAGAGAGGTTAAGCAGCTTCTGCAAGATCACACCATTAGGACGTAGACGGGTTGGGGCTGCAGCCTTCTAACACTAAGGCCCAGGCACTTTGCAGAAATGGCCTGCTTTACTTTCATTGTCAATCTAAACCTTTTCCCTGAGTAATGACTCCTGCTTATTAAAAAAAATGGGTCTTCCCCTCACTGTTTTGGTTCTCTAAAATGCTGCTGAAATCTCCCTCAACCAGCTTTCCCCTAGTCTTTGCTTCAACTACTTTGTGCCTTTGGTATCTGGAGTCTGCACTTTATGATCATCCTATATCTTTACTGACTCCAAGCCCAGACAGCTGAGCATGGTGTTTGCCATTTAATTAATCTGTCACTTTACTGCAAGAGACGTATCTGTTTTAAAGGTGATTCTGGCCTTATTCAGCAAAACTGCTTCTGTCTTCACCACCTCTTATTAAAGGCACCTCACCTGAACAGTTTGACCTTTTCCCATATCTTTGCCACTTTCTCCCTGTGCTTTCTTGCCCTCTGCCTTGATGTTCTTTCTGTTTGCTCTCAACCTGAAAATGTTTGGGCTATGAATAACTCATATAGGAAAAACCCATAGATGAAAAGGTCTCGGAATGACTGGTCACCCCTTGTGTTTCCAGGCCTCTCATGAGAACTTATGGGGTCTGTCTGCATTTCCTTCATAGCCCCAAATCCTGCTTCCACAGATGACACATCCATGTAGCAGTGTGGCCCTGCCATACTCTAAAACATGATCCCACATTCCACATCAGGCCTCTAACTGGCTGGGTGGTCCAGGCTTCATTCTGGGGAGCCTTGCCAACTGCTGATGCCCGGTTACTGGGCAGCCAGCGAAGCTTCAGCATGTGTGGGGGCTATGCTGGAAAGATGATGAGGCAGGACTGGGCTCAGCAACTGGGTGCACTGGGAATTAATGTAAGAGAAAGGGGGTTCTCTGGAGGCCTCAGAACTACTCAGCAACAAAAGATACAAACAACGACTTCATCATATGACAACAGTGCCATCTGTAGCCTCTCCCCTTGCACATCTGCCCCTCGCAACTGCAGATCAGGAGGGGAAGCAATGTGCAGTCAGGAGCAGAGTTAGCTGAACGTCCTACCAGGGGCAGTCCATGCCACTCCCTCCCCCCACAAAGGCGCTTCATCCTATTCTGACTGGTTCTCTAGGACTGCATGCTGCTAAACTCTTCCTCACAAAGTCTCACCCCAGTCCTATACCCCCACTCACTTTTAAGGCTCAGCTGATGCCTGCTAGAGGGGTCCACCCACCTGTCTGTTCTGTCCTCCTCACCGCAACACCACCGTCGTGAATGAAGCTGCTGACAACAGGCTGAGCGCTTCCTCATTCTCTCCTGTGGTCTCTACAAGGCCCAGTCATCTTCACTATGGGCCACATTAGGGACACGTTACTAGCTTTATTTTTCACTTGAACAGAGAGGTTAGCTGATTTTTCTGAGGTCACACACCTAGTAAACGGCACTGCTGGCACTTAAACCATGTTTTGGATTTTTTTTTATTTTAAATCTAGCATTCTTTCTTTTATAGATATTTATGGGAACAGACAGTGAGAGTGGACTAAATCCAACAACTATCACATATGCGTACAGGGCCCAGTGACCGTTTTCAAACCAGCTCCCCAGCCTCCTTCTCTATTCAGGCGAAAGACTAATCCCTCTAAAAGCCCCATGCTCTCTGCTTGCTACCTTAATCCCCTAGATCCCATCTGTTATGTCTCTGGACACAAATACACATGGCCCATTTAACTGCAGCAATTCAGGGAAGAATGGGAAATGCAGAAAACTGGGACAAATTTCCCTAATTATAACAAGGCAGGCAGTGGAGTTTGGGGACAGATTGAAGGGCTAGCAGTGGAGATGACTGTGGCAGACAGAACACATCAACAGATAAATGGTGGGAATGCGGTTATTTGGTCAACAAGATGAAATTCAGCACAGTGTCTCCAGGGTGCTCTGATTCATGGATGGGTCATATGGATGGAGAAGAGGAGCAGTGATAGAGGTCCAGGCAAACAGGCGACCTGGAGAGATGATTAGGGCTCAGAAGCATAATCGCAGTGCCTGTGACAACAGCAGGGCAGTGCCTCTCATCCTAGAGAGTCTGGGCTTACTCAGCCTGGAACTCAGCCACAGACACATGACAGGGATCCTCCAGCCAGGGCCAGTGTGAAGCTGATGTCGGGGACAGGCAAAGCCTCACTTTCAGGACTGGAGACGTGGTTCAGGGCCACACCTGAAACCCAGCTTCAGAGGGAAGAGGGATGCTGGGCCTGGGAACAGGCAGGACCCAGCATCTCTTGTTTTGGGGCATTACCCTCATAACCTGTATTCATTAGAGCTGGCAAGGTGATGCTGCAGTAACAACTACCACCAAAGTCTCCATGGCTAAAACACAAAGCTTTGTTTTTTATACTGTATGTCCACAATGGGGGCAGGAGTGTGTGTTCATCATAGCCATTTCGGATTCAGGGTGATGGAGCAGCCACCCCTCTGAACATTGCCAGGTGCTGAACAAGGAGACAAGAGAGAGTCCTTGAGCGTCTCTCATTAGCAAATAAATTCTTAGCCAGACAGTAACACACATTCCTTCAGCTCACAATTCATGGGCCAGAGCTAACCACGCATCCCCCTACTACCCACAAGTTGTCCAGGCAGTACAACCCTGCCTCAGGCCCAGCAGTCGGAGAGATGCAGTCAGTGAGCAGTGCACCATGAGGCTTTGATGTATTGGATTCATGATGGATTATTTCCTTTAATCTTAATTAGGGAACCAAAGGCACTAGTTACAGAAATCTGGAAAGCATCGACTTTTTTGTTCATTTAACAAATATTTATCAATCACCGCTGTGTGTGAAGCCATGATGATGGCCATGGATACAGTAGTGACCAGATGCAATTCTTCCTTTGAAGAGCACCGGTCTACGGTGAAGAAGAATCCACATAGTGTGACAAAACCTTCAGTAAGAAGTAGCCCAGGATTCTGTGGAAGTGCATGTGAGAGGCGACTGATCTGGGCGGAGGGTTGGGGAGATGAGTTTAAAGGAAGGAAGGCTTCCCTGTTTACCAACAGTTCTGCTCACTGAAACACGCATGCGCGCGCCATGAACTGGGACTAAGTCAATAATCCCTAGCATCAGAGTCTATCTACCCAAGTAGCACAGTTGTTCCTACCCAGACTTCATAGACAAGACCTGGTTTTATCCATCAGTCTAGCTCTCGACGTCTGGTGACTTGAAGGTAACTCAACTTGAAAAGGAGTAACATCCTCTCTCTCTCAGGTGACAAAAATTTTCTACCTTAAACTTTGTCCCTGACCTAAAATTCCTGTTTCCTTCACTTTTTCTGGTTAGTACATAAAATATACCTGTGGAACTATAAACATTACCTAAAAGCAGGCCTACAATAAAGCACTTCCAGTAAACTTTGGTATCCATTTAGCTTTTAGTTACCTAGCACACTCAAAGCACGGCCTGTGGGCCTGTTTCAGGGCCGTAAAGCTTGTTAACAGGCAAAACTGCAGTGTTGCAGCACTTCCCCACACAAGACCTACTGAAATAGACTCTGCCTTTTAACAAGATCACAAAGCAATTCATAAAGCAGATGATTTTCAATAACAGAAAGGGAACCTTTATAAATCTGGAGCATGCAATTCTAATGGAGAAGGCAAGAACATCTTAGACTTCAGAAGCAAGCAATGGGTACAGAGTCCTGGGCAGAGAGTTGCTTAAGAACAACTAGAATTGGATGAAACGGAGGGAAAGACAGATCATAGGAAAAAGGAGCTTTGATGGTACGCTTTGCCTTTTTTATTCTTTCACCTAGAGACAGTCTTGAGAATTATGTTGGCCTTTGCTGAGGCTCACAAGTGAAGTGAGGATTCAAGAGGCTCCTTCTCAGTTGCTCTTCTTTTTCTCCCTGGTGAATCTGTGTGTGCAAAATTGTGCTAGCTACGTGCAACATTGGCCAGGCAGAGGGTGGATCCATTGAGTGCAAGCTCTCCGTAGCCTCATTAAATGGCACTTGACAACTGGGTAGCATAAAGTCCAGAACTGGGAGACTCAGACCACTGAAGTCTGCAGTTCTCAGTCATGAATATGGTAGGAAATTTGTAAACCAGCAGCTGGATTTTTTACTGAACAAAAGTTTCATCTGAAGTGGCTACCATGTACAATCACATCCTTCTAATATTATGGTCTAAATTTGACCTATTCCCCCAGCTGTGCTGTTTGCTTGTCAATCTGCTATTCATTGCCAGGTGTCTCGTTCTCCATCTGCATTATTATTACTATTATTATTGTTATTGATAGCCATTTGCTGCTGAAGTAGCTATAATGGGCAAGTTAAAGGTATTTTTATAGTACTCAGAAAGTTAGCCCAAATAAAATTTGATCTGCCAGGAGGAGTTATATCTGAACTGAGTGAACAACTAATTTTTTCCATAGCATTTTTCCCTAATGTGGCTCTGACTGTACTTTATTCAAAAACGTGTTTGTAATTGTTGGAGCATGTTCAACAGATACTTCTACCCAGAAGATGCCAATTTGAAACTAATAGCTCTCTGTTGTGAAGATATTAGAGACCAAATGCAATACATATTGTACTCAAAGTGATTTCTAGAATCAGGATGATAACTAAAGACTATCAGCAGCACTATTACAACTTCACTACAATAGTAATACTTTCAGTGATGTTTCTGCTACAGAAGCAAAACCAATGTACCAAATTACATGCTCCTGTATTATGAAGCAGAAAAAATAAGAGTCACAGTTTACATTACTAAGACATTTGCCATTTTCCTTTAAATTATTTTCATAATCATACAAACTTAAACAAACAAAAAAACACCACATTCCCTCTGTTATCTGTCTAGTTTTCTTCCCTCCTTTTTTCCAAAAACTATGAACCTCATTTCTTCTCTCCTCATTCTGTCTTGAACCCATTCCAATCCGGTGTTGTCTCTAGGTTTGCAATGAAGTATCACTTATCAAAGCCATCGGGGGTGCCTGGTTGCGCATTCCAGCGGTCAGTTCTCAACTCTCATTTCACAGGACTAGTCAGCAATACTGGATCTGTTATCGCTCTCTTCTGCTTGACACACTGTCTCTGCTAGACTTTCAGGACACCAGTCCTTCACAGTATTTGATCTCCTTTGCTGGTTTCTTCTTCATTTGCCTTCTAAACAATAAGATGCCAGACTTCTAAACAATAGGGTGCTAGAGTTCAGTCTTTGGATCTCTTCTTTTCTTAATCTACCCTCACTCCCTAGGTGATAACATCCAGATTCATGACTTTAAGTATCTTCTCTATGCTGACAATTCTAAAATTTGTATTTTCAGCCTGGACCTGTCTCCCAAATCCCAGACTTATATCAGGTTGCCTGCCTGACAGCTACACTTGGATACGTTAAGCATCTCAACCTGGACATATCCCACATTAAATTCTTTCTCTCCAGCCTCCTCCCACTCCCCTAAAACCCAAAACAAAGCCAAACTATTTGTCTGATGGTCTTCCCCATCTCAGAAAATGATGTCTCTATACTTCCCTTTACTCGGGCCAAAAATCTTATAGTTGCCTGTGACACCTTTCTTTCTTTCTCACTCCACATCCAGTCCAGAGTTCACTGGATTGGCTCTGCCTCTGAATCTGTCTAGAATCAGGCCCCTTCCCACTGCCACCACCGTGGTCCAACCACTACTGTGTCTTCCCTGAATTCCTCCTATAGCCTTCCTTACTGGTCTCCCTTTCCCTTACTAGCTATTCACCACCGAACTGACGGGGTGATCTTTAAAACAGAAATCAGATCATGTCACTCCTTGCCCAAAATCCTCTAATGCCTTTCCGTATGATTTAAAGTAAAAGTTAAAATTGTGACAACTGCATACAGACCCTTCAGAATCACCAGCCACCTCCCTCACCAGCACTACCATCTCCTCCTTTCCTGCTCCAGCTGCGTCAGCCAGCTGCCCTGCTTCGCACGTGCCACACATGCTGCCACCTCCATACTCCAGAAATTTCAGGACTTGTGATTCCTCCAGCTATCTCTTCACTTCCTTCGGGTCAGATGTCATCTTATCCCAGAAGTCTTCTCTGATCACACCCCCTCAACCTGTACCTGCAGCATACTCTACACCCCAGTCCTGCTTTCTCACCCTTCATAGCACTCACCACTTGACATATTGTTCTTTCACTTATTATCTGTTTTCCTATACCAATATGACTGCTTCATGAGAGTTAAGATTCTATTTTATTTACTTTTGCAACCCTAATACATGGCACAGTAGGAACTCAAAATATATATTTTTTTTCAATGGAAGGAAGGGAGGAAAGAAGGGAGGGATGGCCCTGGATAAATAGCTCAGTTGATCAGAGCACTGTCCTGACACACCAAGGTTGCGAATCAAATCCCCGGTCAGGGCATGAACAAGAATCAACCAATGAATGCATAAGTAAGTGGAACAACAAACTGATATTTCTCTTGCTCTCTCCTCTCCCTCTTCCTCTCTCTCTCTAAAATCAATAAATAATTTTTAAAAAAGAAGGGAGGAAAGGAGAGAGGGAAGAAAATTCACTCTCATAATGTAAGATGTTTGGTTTTTAAGATTTCACTTACTTGCAATTTTTCAGAAACCAGGGGTTTCATAAACCAAGGCACACCTGTCTATTCATACTGGATTTGAATTCAAGGTTTACTAATTCAAGGACATTGTGCAATTTAGTTAACTTTTCTAAAAGCTTCACTTTCCTCATCTATGAAATAAAAGGAATAGTAAGACATACCTAGAAAGATTTTTGTGTTGATTGAACAGGGTAATGTCTTTAAATTGTTTAGTAATATGCCTCATACTTAGAAAGCCCTCAATACATGTTGGTAGTAGTAGTAGTAGTAATAGTATCATTACTGGTTACTCTTTATATATTTCATCCTACTAAATTATTTTTAAAATTACTATACTTTTGTATTATTTTCAGAAATTATATTTTTCAGAAAATTATTGTTATTTTAAATTATTATTATTAAAATTATTATTTTCAGAAAATATATTTTATGTAGTTCCCATGTATCAGAGGAAAGGACAACTGGAAACATTTGACTGTCTCTTTCCCTGCAATACCCCCCACCCTGTTTTTTAAGCTATTTAAAAAAATATTTTCCATAGAATTTTTTACTCTGTCTTTCTGTTCTGTAGTCTAATCTGAAAGCATACTAAGTCAAAAGTTTAGTCTGTCCTTCTTTTCCAGGATACTAACAGTGGACAGTGTATCACCTCTTTTCTTTATGATTCCAAATTCTATCATTCCATTCAGATGCAACCCAGAAGAGCATTTTGGGTATTTGTGTCTAAATAGACATAAAGAGCCCTCTATTTCCAAAAGACCTTGTAAAATATTATGGTTAGCTTACATTCCCACAGTTAATGTTCCTCTTAGCATCTGAATATCTGTGCCAGATAGGATAGTACATGCACTCTTCAAACTCAAGGAGAGGGAAATTCAAACCATCGCACCATCAGCAAGAGTAAGATGTAAGAGGCATCATGTCTATTAAGAGTCCTGAATCTGGGGCAGGTGGTAATTTGACAATCTGATCACCAGAGAGCTCTCTGCTGCTGGGAGAAGCAGGGTGGTCAGGGTGGCTCTTCGATCTCCAGCTTTCATTTTCTAGTCTTTCTCTCCTGTCTTCTTCACTTTTTTGCTCTCCGCTCCCTCCTACCACAAACCATCCCCATCCCATCCACCCCTCTGTACAAATAGTCAGTGTCTGTTTTCATGACTAGTTACAGAACAGTTCCAGAAGCAGGTAATAAATTGAACTACAACATTTCATTAAATGAAACTATTTAAGTCTATCTACACAAACCCAGAGACACAATCTGAACTATTGGTTCGAACTCATCATTGAAGCCAGTCCATTTAAATAAAGATTAAGTTTTGAGCAAAAGGACTCCAGCCTCAAGCTGACGAGGTACTTAAAGGCAGCCCCAAATGCCATTTTTGCGTGTATTCCCTAGGGACCACTTTCCTTAGCCTCCTTTGTTAAGGCTCTGGAAGCCGCAAATGGTGGTCTCTGATGCATAGCTCTCCTGAAATTATATTCTTTCTTGTAAATTATAATGACATCAGGAGATAAAGAATAATTATGATTGTCTCCAATATTAACTGAGCCTTGTTAACATGAAGCACTTCATATGTATCATCTCCTTTAACTCCCAAATTCGTTATTTTCACTTCACCAATGAGGAAAACCAAATCTTAAGGCTGTAGTAACTTGCCCAGGATTTAAACCCAAGTCTGTCTAAGTGCAAAGTCTATATTCTTAACAACTATGCCATAATGCCTGCAGAAAATTAACTCATTTTTTAGCCACTTCGGCCATGTCTTCCCTTTGGTATAAAGAATCTACCACACATTTTGACATGCATGGGTCCTAGCTAATATGCTTCCATGAATTGCCTTTTTGTTTTAAGGGGTTTTTTTTTTGGTCTTTTTAGCATTTTTATTTTATTGTTTTTTTGCTCTTCTACAATCATTGCATTGGCTCAATAGAAAACATGTCTGCTGCTTCATGTTTGAGCTTTTGTTTGAGCTGTTGGCTTTTGTTTGAGCCAACTATATTGTTTACAAAATGTTTTTATATATATTATATTATAATATATATTATATTATGTTATAATATATTATACACTGAGAATTAAGCATCATACTACTTTTACAGATGAGGAAATGGGCATTCAGAAAAATAAAGCAACTTAATGTCATATTACTCCTTTATCAAATTCAGGCTCTATGTTTCCGTATTGTATACCTGTATTAGACCACATTGCCTCCTATTTCCATACTGGGTACCAGTAGCATATGTTTACCACTGCTCTACAACAAAGCCTGTGGCTGTTAGTTTTATCTTATTTCTTATACCAATATTATAGCAGGGCTCTGGAGTCAGGCTGAATTAGAATTTCGGCTCCATCGCTTGCCTTCTACACAGATGAATTATTTAGCACCTCTAAATGTCAGTTCTCTCATCTACAAAATGGGATACTAATAGGGCCTATTTTATTAAAAGGTTGTTACAGTTTTGAAGTGTGATTGTGCATAAAGCGCCCAATGCAGTGACTGGTGCATAGTAAATTCCCAGAATATGATCACTATTATTGTTATTTATGGATAATGAAGCCAATAAGTGTGGATTGGGAATTTCTTTGATATTTCCATACCCCATGATTTAGAAATTGTTCTAATGTTCCATGCCATCTAAGCATCATTTTTAGAGTTCCTTGAATTGTAATTGATTTAGGTATTTGCCCTAAGACTTTGACATAAGCCCCCAAATATTATACACTTACCTTGTAATTGGAAAAAGATTGAGGATAAGCAGCCCAGTTCAAGTCAAATATTATGTTTATGAGGTATTTTTATGTGAGGTGAAGTCAATTTACCCTAACTACAGAGATACATAGAACCAGTTAGAATAGATTACTGTGAATTGAGTTGAATTAAAGTAATTAGATGGGTTGTTTTATAAGGATATATAGCCTAAGACCATCTCAAACCCTGAAAGCTTTCTTCCTGTAGTTCCTCATTGCTTTCCTTCAGAGTTTGAAGTTCACTGTTGTTAGTTTTAAATGTTGATCCCAAGAGGCTCCAGTTAAAAGATGTTCATTTTCTGAATGGGGTTTCTAACAGGCCGCTTTGATCTTAACATGAGTCAATGACCATTATGTCATCTCTGCCACATACATTTGCCTGATGACCTTAGTTACCAGTAATAAGGTGGTCTTTTTGTTTGTTGAATGTCATTGTCATTTCCCTTTTCTTAGTGAATATAACTCAGTTTAAGGAAGTTACAGCCGTACACTAAAGTGCTGAGTGCACCAGGAGAATTGCATATTTCATATTTTGTGATTGGATTTCATGCTTTAGGTTTATATTGTAAATATGCTAGTTAAAATCTTCTACTTGAATTTCTGGAGACTTCCCATTACTTATTTCTGGCCAGTTTGAAAAAAGAAGTTAATATATACAAAGAATCCTTATAATTACCTCATTTTGGTTTTTGTTAGGTGTGTATTATTGGAAAAACAGTATATTTGCTGTTAGCATAACTTCCATTGGTAACTGCTGGTGTTGTTTCCAGAACCTCCTCACACCCCAGAAACCCGTGTCTCATAGCTACTTTTCCCTCTTCACCTTGTTCACTGGTAACATGGCTATCATCAGTGATGTTTACATGTTGAAAGAGACAAAAAATAGAACCTTTAAGTCAATCTATTAAAATGAATGCATGTACCATTGTATGACCAGCTAAGATCATTAGTACCTAGTCAAGTGGTTAAAAATACAAGAGGACCATTGAATAAAATAATGGCAATGTTAGTTAACATTACAACTCCCTTGCCTTGTGAAACAGAATTATTTGAAAGAGGATTTCTGAAAATATTTTTGTTGCTTTTCAAGGCATTGTGCTTTGTCAACATAGAAGCTTTTTAAATGTAGAAACAGTAGTGAAGCTATCTTACGTTCATTGCACAGCTTATTTCAACTCATAGTGTTGCTTAACGAAACAAACAGATTTCAAAGGTTTATTCTGGAAAACAGTGTTTAATCAATTTCTTATACCATCTTTGAACATAATCTAGTGAGCAGATGTGGAGTTAACGGCTTATTATGTTCTCAGTCCCTATATCCATTCAGAGTCTGCCAGGCTCAGAATAAAAGTCAAGACATGTGCACATAGAAACTCTGTAGATGTTTGTGGCATTTGAAATTGAAATAGTGAGAAAGCTGCCTGGCTGTCCTCTCAGACATGGCACAGTGGAGCACAGAGACAGGAAACATGCCAGACTGCCTCCGCAGGAGGCTGCTGAGAACACGTGCATCAAGGAACAAGGAACTGCTTAATGATTAATCACTGTCAACCTTTGTTCTCGTTAAAGACTTGATTGTTGGACAAGGCTTGTAATGAGGGACTGTTTTGGTGTCTGTTGCTATGAGATTGTATTCACTGATCCTCAGTTGATGTAAGCCACTGTTCATTTTTGCCCAAGTCCAATGAATTCGAAAGAAAATGCTCTAACAGTGCCTGCTAGTGGTGCCTGAAGAAGAGGCTCAGAACATTGTGTTTCCCAAATGTTACTCCAGGCCAAAATAAAGAGCAAATATCCAAGAACATGGCTGGGCTGGATTTTGGCAGATGAAATTTTAGGAAAATCAGTTTCATAACATAAGATGTCCGTAGATGTAGATCTTACGGTAGCAGTGTTATAGGCCCTCCCCCAACTACACACATGTACACATGAACAGACACCTTTTCTTCTTTGGGAAACACGGATATTCAGAGATTTAGGTTGTGTTACCATTTCTCCTGCCCTCTATAAATAAAGCATTCAATTGTGTTCTGCTTAATCACCAGATCACATGAGAAGCTGAAGTGTGTTGACATTTCCTAAAGGCTAAGAAAAAAAATCCCACTTATTCCGTCATTGATTAGTTGGTTTATCAACTTCTGTGTAATCATTTTTTAATATTTTACTGCTATAAAAGATCAATGGGACTTTTTAAGGTAAGAAAACACTATATTTAAATGTAAAAATTATTTTTCTCGGTTGATGTGACCTTAAGAACTCAAATTCTTATAAACAGCAGTGCATCATTATCATGAAACTATTTATAAAATGTATACTTATGTGAAAGTACTAAAAAACATAGAACAATTAAAACTGTTGGTGATAACTCTCAGATGATACCTACTGCCTCATAGCCAAAATTTCTAACAAATAAAACTTGCTATAGTTTTTTGATGTATGCATGAAGCAACTTTTTTTCTGCATTACATCATATGTAACTATTTTGTTCAAAATATTAAGTGTCCCTACGCTTGTCTCCTTTTTAATCCCTGTTCCTCTTAACTCATCCATAGTGCAATCAGGGAAGTTGAGTAAGGACTATTTGGACCTCCAGCAATCTAAAATGTGGCCCATCAGCATCCCCTGCCCTTACCTAGTCTACAGGTAACTATGAATGTCCCACTGGTTTCACAAATGATCCTATATAACCCAGGTATCTGTCTCTTCCAGAGGGTCCCCTACATATAAAAGTGGGAAGTGACCCAGGAAAGTCCAGTTGATCTGCCCCTGTATCTCCCAGTATATTTTCTCTGAACTCTCCCAAACAGGAAAATCAGTTTTTCATATAAATCTCTAAATAGAAATCCAGTTTGCTTGACAAAATAGTCACAATATATAACCTGTAAACAGTTCAATTTTCATAGTCTCACCTCTATGTTTATATATGTGTCCACATGTAGTTAAATACATGGAATGTAAATTTTCTCTGACCACAGTATTTATCTGTTGAAGTTACAGTGGGGACTATCCTAAATTAAAACAGAAATCAGGAAGTTTATGGTGATAAGGTTAATTTTAAGTGGTTTTTTTCATTTAAGACATCTTACAGTGTGCAGTAAGTAAATCATTCCCCAAAGCTACAGGTTGATTCAGTTCATAGAACTGCAACCCTCTAAGGAATATCTTTCAATAAGCCATGCTTTATAAATCTTGGTGGGCCTGATTGTTTTTTTAGCCTTGGCCATAGATATAAACAGTAAGGAATACTTGACCATTTTGTAAAGTAGATCCTTGAACAGATGTCCTTGGACAATATTTCTAGTAGCTAGCCTAAAATCCTTGGGGGGGGGGGGGGAGAAGCCGAGCAAAATAAATCACTTTCTATACAACATCATGAGTTATTATTTGCATTTAAATAGAAACACCACAGCCTTTCTTTACTGTAGTGGACACTTACAGGTGAATTATCACACTTCTCATGGCTTTCCTAAAAAGGGGAAGGACCATATATCAATGCCCAGGTTGTTTTTCTTCTACCTCTAAAGATCAGTGTAGTAGGAAGTACACAAGTTAGTTCCACTGATGTTAAATTTGACGAAAACTTATTCACCACATACCAACAGCCTCTCTTTGATCTTCTATAGATAGTAATACGATTAAATTACTAAAATAAACTATATTATCCACATTTGTTGGTTTTCCTCTAAAACAATGACATCTCACTTTCTGTTATGACCAGGACCAGTGAAATCCAAAGATACTTTTTCCATACTTTCTTGGCGTGGAAAGCTCTAGCAGGGCATGTGAACAAGTGGTATGTTACTGGGGAGAAAAACATGAACCCAGCTGCCCGCCTCCCAAATGATTAAGGTGGAGTAAAGAAAATGTATATGAAAAATATTCAGACTTAATTGAGTAGTAAAGGAAAAGTTGCAGCACTGGTGTAGAGGGACTGGTGTGAGGATGGCCACCTCAGCTGTAAGTGGTAGGTATTTGTTTTAAAGGAACTGAATTGTCCTTTTTTTCATATGATCTGTATAGCTAGTCAGTTGCATATTAACATTACATCTACTTTGTTTCTAAAGAATTCAAAAGACTTTAGCTTAATTAACCCTCAAAATATTTATTAACTTAACCACCTCTCTAAAATAGACTATTAGTGCTTGACCAATACCTTGAAAAAATGAACTTTTATATCAACTTCAACTAAAAATGTATCAGGTAAATCAAGGCCTTAGATAAAATAATCAAGCTGTCTTTTACTAATACCAGAACAACTTGTTGATTCAATTAATTTAGTTAATAACTTTTTAATCCAATTACTTGGTAGTATGTAGGCAAAAACAATAGTTGACTGGTTTTAAGTTTCCCTGATATTCATTGTTGTGGCATTTCATACACTTGGCCCAAATTCTGTTAAGTTTACAAACAGGCTAGAAATTTCAAAAATTATTTTTGTGTTTTTTTCTTATGTGGATAGCTGAATAACAATATTTTCAAATTATAAAGGGGATCCAGTTGGCTCAAACTTAGTTATAGCTTTGATTTAAAAATGCAGAAGTGCTCAGATATATACTAAATGAACTGTTATTTGCCTCCAGCCAGCAGCTGAAGAGCTGTTACATTCCCAGATGTATATTCTTTTCAAAAGTACCACATGGATCTGGAAAGTACAAAACAATGTAAACACTGGTAACTGTACAATATATCAGTCTCCCTTCAAGCATTCTCTCCTGATCAGCAGTTAGGAACATAAGCCACAAATGTTTACCCAATTGAAAATCACTAGACAGTTATGTTCAAATCAAGGATCTGTTTCCAGTTACAAGTAACAGAATCCAGTACAATCAACCTACCCAAATTGCTGAGAAAAAAAGGTTAAAAGTTCACATAACCCTGTACATGCTAAATTTAAGTTCAAAGTTTTAACCATAAGCAAAAAGATTTGTATAATATCTTGAATTGACAAATAATAATAAATATTCCCAGGTAAGGTATTTTATGTGGTATTTTACATTAGTATTTGTCATTTCACTGAAAAAATTTAATATACATGTTACTTTCTTAACAACACCTAAGTAATTGAAATCATGTGATATATTAAGTTTATCTGATTCTCATGTAATTACTTATTCATTATTTATTTAATAACAAACATATACTGAGTTTTTTATGTCAGGCTTATGTGTACTTACAGGAATGCATAGATGAATAAAACAATCCATGTACTTAAAGTAATAATAGTGTAGTAAAAGAAACCAACATGTAAGTAAATAACTGATATATTCTACAACAAAAATAAATACAAGATATGATTGGGATTCAAGCAATACCAGTCACCGATGATGGACAGGTGCCAAGTAGCCCTACCTCACTCTGAATTCTCCACTCAGATGAATTAGTGTGAAGAGGCAGCTTATGAACCCAAATTTATACTACAAATATTTATAGATGGAAAATATTTTTAAAAGTGGTTGATATCTAAAAATAATTTAGAGTTTATTACATCTTGTAATTCTAAACAAATAGAAACAGAAGCTAAAGTGTACGTGTGTGTGTGTGTGTGTGTGTGTGTGTGTGTGGTGTGTGTGTGTGTGTAAGAAATCCCTAATCTTATTACTTAACATAACAGAATTAATCAAAAGTTTGGCTACTTGTTTCTAGACTTATGGCCATAAAGTAACAACAGATCTGGTAGTAGCTAAACAGCTGATTTGATCAATGTAGACAGACAAGGTAATCAGACCAAAGAAAGTTGACCTTCCTCATTCTTCCACATGGTGGACTTTTTATTTAAGGTTATTGTTTTTCTTAAACACTATTTTAGTGCTTTGCAGATCAAAACATGTTTGTCTAGTTTGCATAAATAAGATTTGGTAAATAACCTGATTTTCTGGGAATTGATCCAAGTGAAACCTCTAATCTTTGAAGCTCATCCCTTAGTGATTCTTAGGGAGAACTCAGTTTTTTTTTGAAGTCCCACTGAAGTATTTAGTGGCTTGCTTTGCTAATCCAAAGGAGACTTCAGGGCTACATTTAACAGAGAACAGATGGTCTCTTTTTTTAATGTCCTTAGTGGCCATTATAATAATACATTCAGAAACAGCTAATCATGTCACATCAGAGTAGATAGGCGCATCTGAAGCTGCTGACCACAGTCGCTGTGTCAGTGTGTCTCGACTTCCATGTCTGCCGAACAACCTGCAATGACCAGGGTATTTTCTCACTTCTCGTGAGAGGAGACATAAAGCTACTTTGATGTTTATACACTTTGTATATTTAGTGAAGAATGGAAATTCGAAACATGATAATCACCTCTAGCAAAACACTTGATAAATTTTTTTACAGAATCGGAAAGTATAGATCTTTTTATGGAATTTGTTCAGAAAAGTCAGATGGTATTAACAAAGCGATATAGTTCTAAATGCACCTTCCACAGAAGTATGTGAACAGTTCCAGAATTCAGTTTAATACCTTTTCTCAACATTTCCATCTGCACGCCTTACTTGATGAACCTCAGTCACTTCAAAAGAAGATATCCAGTTTGATTCCTGCTTCCCTCCTCCAACGGAATCTAGTGTTTGTTCATCACAGTGGCAAAACCACTGTGTGTGATGCTGTTAGGTTGTGTTTTAGACTCATTGGAAAAAAGAAATCAAATCATTTCATCAAAGGGATATTTATTGTTAGTTTGATTCAATAAAGATGGAATCTCAACAGTTCCAGCACTATAGTGGAATTTAGAGATTATGATCTAATTTCCATATCTTAAAATTGGAGAAAGGAAAGCCAAGAGAGGTTAAAAGAGAAGACTTCAAAATTAACGATGTCCACATGTCACATGAAACAGATTCCTAGAAGAATTAAAGAAATAATGTCTTAGTGTGTAAAAAGTAAAAATTGTCAAAGAAAACACAGTTTAAAGTAAATGTTAACTTTTCTCGTATGCTTCTTGTGAACCAGAGACTGCCACACATTTACCAACATCCATGTGCTTTCCCCCTGCCTGGTGAGACATAGCAGACATCTTCATTATCATCGTGGTCATCATCACCATCTCCATCATGGTCTCCATCACCACTCACCACTGACTCTTTTCCTTCCTCGAACATTCTTCATGCCATAGGCCTTCTCGGGTGGCACGTCCATAATACTGCATTTAACAATGCCGCTCACTCAACCTTTGCCTTTCTCTCCAGCACTGTCTTTCTCCAGTTGCCTTCGAAAAGAGCTAGCGTTTTCACTCCGTGTGCTGTAGCAGGAAGTTCTCTCCCGTTTTCTGCTTCACAGTGCTTCTTTATTTATGTATTTACTCATACAAGAAACATTATGGATAGTCTGCTGAACCCTGGGAATATCATGATAAACATCCCAGCCTAAGCACTGACAGTGAGAAACAGATATAAGCAAACAGACAATAGTGATATGGGCTGGCAGATCTGTTGTTACTGTATGGCCATGAATCTAGAAGTAGGTACCTAAACTTTTGATTAATTCTGTTATGTTAATAGAATTAGGGATTTCTTACACATGCATGCATGCATTTTAGCTTCTCTGTTTCTATTTGTTTAGAATTACAAGATAGAGTGAAGTCTAAACTATTTTTAGATATCAACCACTTTTAAAGACATATTTCCATCTATAAAGATTTCTAGAGTAAATTTGGATTCATAAGCTACCCCATGGGCCAGTACCGGGTGTTACAGAAGCATAGAAAAGGTACATTGAAGATGCTCAGGAGGTTGGAGAAGACTTCCAGAAAAAATGACATCTTAGCTAAACATATAAAGAATGGTGTTCACCTGGTAGGAAGGAGCAGGGGAACAGTGTTCCAGGCAGAAAGGATGTAAACATATGCGAATGCAAAAATATGGAGAGGAGAAAGAGCTCTGAGAGTCCAGAGAATTACAGGCAGTTTAATATTACTGTAGCATAGAGTGAAGACAAAATGTGTTGAAATGAGAATGGAGAAACATGCAAAAGCCAGATCACGGACGGTCTTATATACCATTCTTGGGAGTCAGGACTTGATCGCAAAGTCAAAGAGGAGCTATGGATGGTCTTAAGCTGGGAGTACAGTGTAAAGGTTATATCCTAGGGGAAATCATCTCATTACTTTCATAAACACCAACCTTCTAGAAAAAAAGGGTAGAGTTCTCAACCTTCGGGTGTATGGATGGATGGTCTGCGGATGTTTAGAAAATTTGTAAACTCCCTAAAACTGTAGACAATATTGTTTGTTGTATGTGTACTTGAGGGGATGGGAGGAGAAATAGAATCCATAGCTTTGCGAAGTCCTCATAAGTCAGTTATCCAAAGAACAGTTTAAAACCATTGCTCTAGGGACGGAAAGCTAAAGCAAACTTACAGAGCAGAAATTTCAGGTCTGCCACAAAGAGCCCTTCTAACATGAAAAGCTTCTTTTGTAAGAAAGATTTCTCATTCCTTCCCCCAAGTTACCAAACTCTTCCCACTCCACCCTGACCCACTGACATTTTGTTCCTGGCCGCTCTCCCACCTAACGCTGCTTCCTCACCCATGGAACTGTTCTTCTGTGCCAACCCATAATAAGTGTCCACCCCAGAGGCTAAGAATAGATGCACTGTCTTGGTGACTTGAAAATTAGGTAACATCTGAAGGATGAACTCTATGGTGACCACAAACTCGTTCTAATCCTTCGAACCAGATTTAAACATATAATGAGGATTTCCCTGCAGTGGGGAGGAGAAAGTTCTAAGCAAGCAAAGAAGAATGCCCTATTAAGTAGGAGGAAAAAGCAGCTACTGCTTGTAATTGCAAAAGACAAAGAAAAATACTAATCCAAATACCTGGGCGTGTGTCTGCACACTCCATCTTTGAACATCTTCCCTCCCCCAACCCTCACCCCCAACAAGTCAGTTCTATCAGACAAGCTATAGTTTTCTCAAGCAAATAGATTTTTATTACATTAATTTCTCCTTAATATGTTTTCCTAATATGTTTGGAAATGTGTTCTTCATCTTTTAGTTAGATTTGTAACCTTGTGCAACTCAGGTCTCTTAACCTTTCTGGGCAGTGTCTTCATCTGTACATGAAGCGAGGTAGATCTGTGAGTTCGTGCTCTTCAGTTCTCCAAGTTCATGATGGTGGCTGGAGTGGTGGGTTGTTGTACACAGGTCTCATGACAGGCATTTCTCATCCCCAACTTGCCAGTTCCTTTCAAGGATTGCGGGTTCTTTCTCTAAAGCGTTTTTACCAATTTAGTGTGAAGTAGCATCACTTAGCTAGCACAGCAGAGAGAGTGAGAGTCAGCAAACTTTTTCCATAAAGGGCTGGATAGTAAATATTTTAGGTTTTGTGGGCCATTACATTTTTGTCACAGCTCTTCAACTCTGCTGTTGTAGCGTAGCCACAGACAATACATAAACCAGTGTGTATGGCTGTGTTCCAATAATTTTATTTACTAAAAAAGGTGCCAAGCTGGATTTGACTGGTCATGCCATAGTTTACTGACCCTTGAAAGAAAAGACTGGAGACCTGGAGATAAGCAGTGTTTTATACCTTCAGTCTTTCTGTTTAAAACTTGTATCCTGGATTATTTCCTGATAACTATTTTATTGTCATTGTTGTGGTGTCAAATAAGAACTGTCCCGTTACTTTAGCTGTCCACGGCCACCTCAATCTCCATGCCCCAAATTAATAACTTAAGTGGGCCTGCCAGCTTGTAGGGAATCTGAAACAGTTAAGGCAACTTGTTTCTCAGGCATAGAGATAAATAAATGGCTTAATAAGTAGACAGTTCAGAAGATGAATAGCCTATAGGAACAGTCGAGCAGTTAGTTCGCTGAGACAGGGAAAGAAGAAGGAAAAGGGTGGGGGCGGGGGAGAGATTAATTGAATAGCAAACCAGTTTGTGAGATCTACTGTACAAACATGCCCAGCTGGGCACTTTATCTTGAATTTGCTTTGCAAATTGCAGATGCCTCACGCTGGAAGCCAAGAAAAAGAAAGGGCAGTCATCCCAGGCCAGAATGCTCTCATGAATTCAAGTTACTTCATTTCTGTTGGGGAAAGTCTTTATACACCCCCCTTCTAAAATAAGTTAAGACAAACAGAGAGCTGTTTTACCCAGATGCCTAGAACAAGACGAACATTTTTGAGGTTTTTTTGAATGTTAAGAGAACAATACCTGCCTGATAACTTTGTTTGCTTTGTGAAACTTACTGTAGCTGATCAGCCCACAAAACTGCTTGAACAGTAAAACTAACTGAATTCAATGGGTCTTAGTAGTCCAACACACTTCTACGAAACCAGGAATATTCTTGTTTGCTGCTTCATGACATATCTAATTGGACCCCATTCTATGTTTGGCTGAAATCACTCCTGCTTGACAAACATTTGCACTCCACTAAAATGAAAGGAAGAGGTTATCCCTGCATTTTTATTAGTTAATAGTTTTTTTAAAAGATCTTTCACATATTGACTATAATTTACAGAAACATTTTATCAAAGTAAGACCCAAAGGCTGAGCATATACTCTGGTATGTGTTTATTGAGATTTATGAAATTTTCTTCATATGTGCAGTTTCTTTAAATATTTATTCCTAAAATTTTACATAAGAGAGTATTGGTGAATTAGCTGTTAGGACTGGAATAGAGGGGATTTATTTCTAATTTTTAAATGTAGACCTTTTTTTTCAAAAGGACTTCAAACTGGCTTTAAGAGACATATAGGTATAACAGGGAGGACAGGTAAACTGTCCTCTAAGGAAGAGAGGTACCTGTTTAAAGGAGTTCAAGTGGCCCTGGCTGGTGTGGCTCAGGTGGTTGGAGCATTGTCCCTTAATGGAAGCATTGCAGGTTCAATTCTCAGTCAGGGCATATACCTAGGTTGCCAGTCTGATCCCTGATATGGGCAGATGTGATCCCCAGTTAGCATGCCTACACTAGGCAGAGAATTGATATTTCTCTCATAGTGATGTATCTCTCTCACATTGATGTTTCTCTCTCTCCTTTCCTCTCTAAAAGCAATGAAAAAAAATGTCCTTGAGTGGGGATAATTTTTTTTTGAAAAATTAAAGAAGTTCAAGTGTTCCCTTAATTTTCTGTCAAGTTTTATAGACATAGTTTGCAGTCTTGTTGTGGTGATCCATGGGCAAGATATGAAGTCACCGATGTAACAAATTTAGAAAAACATTTTTTGGCCACGTTTTCCATACATTACAACATGCATCCAGCTTCCTGTAAATGTAAATTAACCTCACACACTGCTACTTACTTGTGAACACGTTTTGATTACTTCCAGCTAAGAGCATTGGTCATCACATACCTAATTTACCAACTGGTCTCCTAGCATCCTTGAGACCATTCCAGAAGATAAATTTCCCACCAGCAGTCCAGTTGGAAAACTTGAAAGTATAGACAGGCTGGAGAATTGTCCAGTAGGCTGCATGGACTTTGATCCCCAAGGCCCAGAAGAATTCATGCTGCATAGTAGATGCTCAGTAAATATTTGTTGCATGAATGAATAAATGTAGGGTGAAGAAAATTCTAAAGACATAGCTTAATTATTGGCAGAAGTTTATTTTTAAAAATACAGACATGTTCTCATTGTTCTAGCAGTCCTGTGCTGGATTAAACCAAGGGTCAAGAAGCTTTAACCACATTTAAACACTGGCATACTACTCTAATTCAGTGGCGTATCTAATGCTGTGACAGGACTTTCAAATCTTAAATACACACACACACTCGCATAGATGTGGAAAATTATGTATAAGTTCATATTAAATGTAAAGTTATATTAAATTCCAGGAGGATAAGACCAGAAGTCTACTTCATAGATTAGCATCAAATACTATAATTTTATTGGTAGAAGCAGAAAAAATGAAAGATCATTTAAGTTCATGATTTGAACAAGTGTGTGGCTATTGTTTGCTGCCAAATCTATCTTTACTTCTGGTCTCTCTACAAAACTAGGTTTTCCATCATATAAAACACTACATAAATGGAACTACCTAGTTCATTCACAACCTCACACACACACTTCCATGAATGCACTAACAATGTGCCACGTTTACCATGGCCTTCACATGCTCCTGAGGAAAAAAATGAGTGTTGAGAGGGAAGCAGATGAATTCTATTAAGTCAAGTTCTATACAGGCTGAGTATAAGACAAAGAGTGAGTCTGAATGCAGGAACCAAAGCCAACACATCCGAACCTATTTTTCTTTCAAACTATTTTATGTGCTCATGTTTGCACAACATCTTGACAATGACAGCATGCCTGTATAAGGGGGTGTTTTGTGTTTCATAGTTAATGTAAGGGCAAAAAAAGTAGCATCAGCCAAATATTACTTCAATTGTGAATTAAAAGAATGTGTGTGGTAGAGTGCATGGTAAGGCCCAGGGGTTAGAAACTGCAAGGTTTAAAAATTTTCTACACAATTCCAAAAGAAAGCTTATCTCTTATTTTGTATCTTTTGGTATTTCAAAGGAATGAAACTAGAATTACCACAGTCCATCTGTTTGAATAGAGAGAGAAGGAGACACGGTTACATTTTCTTGGCGTGCAGATCTTCTATAAATCTTAGAAGAGTGTGGTTTTCCGGATTTCGCTGGAAATTATTTTGATACATTCACCAATGCTACCAACATTAAGCACTCTTTCCTTTTTCTTCATTTTTCCCCTGTCTATATACTTTTTAATCTTCAAAAAATAGAAACCTACCTAGCATATAGGAGATATTCAGTAAAATGTATCAAATTCATTAGTGGGTGAATGGATGCATGGGTAACTAAATTAGGCATCATGAAATCTGGATTTTAATTCTAAGGCATTGGTAGGTATCATACCACCTAATAGAAATCTTCCTGAATTGCTTTTTACTATAGTAACTTTAAGTGAGTGTGTATGTGGGGAAGTGATGTGTGTTTCTTAGGTTCCCAGGTAAACGAAAACCCAGAGATAATAACTTCAAATGCCTACATGGGTCAAGTAAGTACTAGAGATGAGGAAAATAGGTGGGTATAACCAAATAGGGAATAGTGGGGACTGTGGCCAACTGAGAGCACAGGGGCCAACCTGTGTTTACAACATGATGGGAGCTAAACACAGTGCACCTGCAATCCAAGTTCACTTGCAACGTAAGTTCCTTCACAGAGGCAATTGTTTCTAAACCATCTCTGTAATATGTAAAATAATACAGAAATAATTAAATAAGAAAAATACTAATCGCTAAAATTTATCAAGCACTACTGAGTTCCTGGAGCTGTTCTGAATTTTATCTGACCTAATTTTAGTCATTAATGGAATTATCTCCATTTTACAAATGAGCACATTAAGGTATAACACTTAGTAAATGCATATTGATTGCTCTGTTAAAAAATAAATGGATATGAATAAATTAAAAAAAACAACAGCATAGCAAAGAGCAAAGTAACAGTGCACTGAGCTGAGTCCTTAACCCAAATAAAAGAAGCACTCACCAAAAGACAGCGCATCAGAGAGTGCCGTTCAACTCATCTTCTGACATCTCCAGGAAAGAGGCTGGAGGTAACTCCACAGGTAGCTCACGAAGCCACTGCATTTCCAGTGGAGTTGACACACAGAACAGCTTTCTGCAATGTGCAAGGCCTGTCTCCCTTGCGTCACAACAAACAAATAAAAAGACTATTTCTCCTCTGTGTTAAAATAACTTTAACAATTATGAGCAGCTATTGTTTATTAAGTGCTTACTATGTGCTGAATATTTTGGGCATTGTATTATCTCCTCTAGTTCTCGCAGGGGCCCTGTGAAGTCAGCACTGTTGTTCCCATGTTACAGATAAGGAAATTGAGGTTTACGAAGGTGAGTCACCTTCTCCCAGATCACACAGCTAGTAAGAGCTAGAACTGAGACAGGAATCACAGCAGGCCCATCTCTGCAGCTCATGGTTATGTCCACTGCCTGACCATGCAAAGATGGCTGAAAGAAAAGTGAATTTAATTTTCTATATATGTTTGTCAACTGGATCTTTAAAATACAAAATCCTCCCTAACTGGTGTGGCTCAGTAGATTGAGTGCAGGCCTGCGAACCAAAGTGTCGCTGGTTCAAATCCTAGTCAGGGCACATGCCTGGGTTGCAGGCCAGGTCCCTAGTAGGGGGTGTGTGAAAGGCCACCACACGTTGGTGTTTCTCTCCGTCTCTCTCCCTTCCTTCCCCTATCTCTAAAAATGAAGACGTTAAAAATAAAATACAAAATCCTTTATTTCACACAGTCGTGCGCTAAACTCCAAATTATATCATAGATAAGAGCACACCATTTCTAATCAGGTTGAAGTGGAGAGTGGAAGGCCAACCACTGCCTTCGATATATTCTCCCTCACATTGATTTCTCCAACATCAGTCTCATTATCTTTACACTTCTCTGACCCCACCTCTTTCTCCCTGTCACTGGCATGCTTTCCTCTCATCAGTGTGGGTGGACCCAAGACTCAACACTCAACCTTCCAAGTATTTCCCCCTCCGCTTGCCCTCTGAGAGCACTTGGCTCACAGATCTTTGTCCACTGCCACCCTTGGATGGCACTCATGCTCGTCTCCCGGCCCAATTCCTAGGGGCCTGTAAGGCAGGTGGGATGGCCTCTTTCCCAAAAACTATGGTGGATTTTAAGTTGAGAGAACTGACTGGACTTTGAGTACAGGTGTGTTAGAGGGTGGTTCCTTTAAGCTGCTCAGAGCTGGCTTCAATTATTTTTAATTAACTGGGGAGGAGGGACAACCCCTGCCCCCAGTCAGCACCCACACCCCTTATCTTCTCTCTAGTGCACTCCCTTCAGCGTGCCCAATTGAGGGCTCACCCCTGACAGCAGTGCTCAACAGACCTTTGCTTCACGGACAGATGGGTTGGCACAGGTTTAAAGTATGAAAATATTTCTCCTCAACACTTTTCATCTCAACTGCAAAATGATGGAGTATAGTGATTGAGAACTAGATCTCTCTGAGCTGCAAAACTGGGATGGTAATACAGCTTCTGCTCCTTGTTTTGTTGGAGGAGGAAATGAGAGAAATTGAGTAAAGCCTGAGCAGTGACTGGCCAGCAATAAGCCTCAGTGCAAAGATATCTTTAAGAGTATTTTGTATCCCTTTTCTTTTGAGGCAGTTGGTGAGCTCTGTAGCCCCAGGGATTGTTAAAGTAAGGCCATGCTTCCTACATCCCTAGGTTTTTTTTAACTCAGCAGATAACTAAAGAAAGAGAAGGAGATGAAAGGGAAGAGACTTTCTACAAATGCAGTATATACATACATACTACTACTACTACTACCTCTACTACTTGTAATGAGAGTTCCTTTATCCTTTTCATTGCTATAACCTCACACAGTCCAGTTGGGGAATGACAGTTGGATTTCATTGCTGTCATATATCCAGTGTTTCTCAAAGAACAGTCCCAGGGCCAATGAGCATTAGAATCCCCTGAGCAGGTACCGGATCTGTAGCTTCAGAGTTCTAGAGCAATGGCAGGGCATCTGCTTCCCAAACGAGTATCATTAGAATGTGAGGATCTTTGACTTAGTACTTGCATTATATAATCTAAAACTTGATTCTCTATGTGCTTAAACTTTTACATGTAACTGTGTAATTTATTCCTTAATTAGATGATAAATTCTCCAAGGTGAGGGAAATATTTTCCAGTTTCCTTGTAGTCCCAACGGTATACAGCTCAATTGTAACACATCATTGGGAATAATGAAAATACTAGACTGGGTTTAGCTTTCTACACTGCAGGGTCCTGACCTGTCAATGCCTAAAGATTGGTAGAGACCTCCAATTAGAATGGCAATTCACTAATACCCAATATTATTCAATATACCATGTGAGTTTTTAATCAATACTTTCTCATTACCAGTTGGTTGGGTGCTTTTTTATTGAGTAAGCACTGAGATATCTGACTTGCTGACCAGGGAACAAAATTAACACAAGTCTCAGAATAATGAAGTCCCTTTTGAGTTTACGAGTGTTCATAAACCAGAAATCACAACGCTTCCCGCCTTTATCAGAGAAAGCTGGCCCTCTTCTATTCAAAATAAGTCATTCAATGGGTATTTCTTGGTTTTGGAGAGAGACAGACAGACAGAGACAGAGAAAGGAAGACAAAAAAGGAGACATTGATGTGTTGTTCCACTTACTTATATATTCACTCGTTGGTTCTTGTACATGCCCCAACCAGGGGATCAAACCCGCAACCTGGTGTATGGGGATAATGCTATACCCAACCAAGCTACCTAACCAAGGCCAGTTATTCAACTTTTAAATATATTAATTAAAACCTTATTTTCATTGCCGGATCAGCATTGATATGTGCTAACTTTAGGGAAAAGAAAGAACTTGTCACTTTATGATGTGTTTGGTGCTGAGCAATTGAGAGATTTGCCATATGTTTTTATGGTAGTTTGAGGTTCCATAAACGCCTTCCAGAATGTGGAGGTTCCACTATCAGAGTCAAATGGGAGCTTTCCCAATTCTCTAATGTATTTAACCCAGCTGCTTTGGTTGCTGTGATATGTAATTATTTCTTCTACACTTAAAGAGCAATCCTCTGCTCTCCAACCCATTAACCATGTTTGATCTTAACAAGATGAAAAATATTTGGAATCTAAGCTTATGATCTTTCTGATACATTTTTCTTCTTTTAATTCACAGTAGCTTTTTACCTCCTTTCTCTTCTTTAGGATCAACACTCTGTGGTAGGCCAGAACACAGGCCCCAGTCCAAGTCCCAACTCCTGTTCAAATCCAAACACTGGAAGTGGTTACATGAACTCCCAGCAATCACTGCTGAATCAGCAATTGATGGGAAAGAAACAAACCCTACAGAGGCAGATCATGGAGCAGAAACAACAACTTCTCCTGCAGCAACAGATGCTGGTGGATGCGGTAAAACTTTCTCCTAATGTCTACTGCACAAACCTGTTGGTCCAACAGAGGGAGTTCATTCTTTTCCATTTCTACTTACTGCCCCTTTCTCTGTGCCTATTTACATGACAGCCACAAGGGTGTTCTGGCTATAAGAGAAGTTAATTCTATACATACTGAATGCTTCAGGGAAAAAAGAAAAAAAACTTGATTTACCAACTGCCGGACGGATGGAATGCACGGCAACTTGGCTCACTAGCCCTGCCCAGCCCAGGAATGCTTAGAACCACCAACACGGGCATTTGATTAAGCAAAAGAAACCAGTCTTGTCTGCAGCCCTGAGGGGCAGAAATAGTGAATTCTAATCACCTCAAATCTAAAATGATTTTGGAGATAAGAGAATTTTAAAAACAAGCATGGAGTCTCATACATTAAGATATCACTTTCAAAATAAAGCATCTCAGAATGGGAGGCGTTTTTAAAGAAAATTGAAAATGTAGTTCCCACCTCATCATAGTGAAGTGGCCTTGAAGAAAGACAAGACCATTATTTCCCACACAGCATCCAAACATTAACCCTGCTTCAATATTTATCTGTTCATCCCTTCTGTATTCTTACTCATACACTCAATAACTGATCCAAACTCCCCTCCCTCCTCAGACCAAGGCCCTGTCTCCAGGTTTCATTCTCTCCCTTCAAGCTATTTGGTCAAGTGAAAGAAGAATGGGATAAAGTTAACCTTCTCCAGGTTGATAGAGACAAGGAACAAAGGAAAAAGGAAAACCAAATAAAAAAATTATACACTCAAGGAGCTTTGTAGTAAGAGTCAAAAACCCAAGGTGTGATGAGCTATATAATCCATTCAGGAAATATTTAGTAATTCACAATAAGATATAGCCATAAACAAGACAGACCCCTTCTTTGTCCATATGGTGCTTGGAGCTCACTGGGGATATCAAATAAATAGGCAACTGTAATGCATGTGATTAAATGCTGTGGTGTGGGCACTGCCAGAAGTCGTTCCAGAGAGGAAGTTATATCCACTAAAGATCTGAAGATGAAGTGGGAGATGCAGGTGAAGAGCCAGGTTTTACAGCCAGAAGAACCAGCACACTCAAAGACTCAGAGACACTGCATATTAGGTAGCTAAGACATAGAATGTGCACAAGGATGGGGAAAAGCCAGAGAATAAAGCTTAAGACATCGGAATTTACAAAAGCGTTGGAGAGGATGTTAAGAATTTTAAACAAGGAAGTACTAGACTTAGATTTGCATTATAATAAAGGTATAAACACAGTGAGGAAAAATGTAATGGAGGAAAATATGAAATCCAGCCTGGAGAGTTGGGGGATAGTCTCCCAAAAGAGGTAAAACTTGACTTTGTAGGACTGTAGGATTCTGATGGATAGAGTACATGAGGTCCATCACTCAGGTGGAGGGTGGGCCGGAGACCAAAAGGCACTGCCTATGTATGTATTTGTTCATCAGACTGAGGTTGTATCATGAAATGTTTAATACATAATGGAAAATATACATAATAATATAACAATTATTGTTATTTTTAGGAATGACAAATGGAATAAGTCTGGAGTCCAAACCACACAAGAAGACATAAAAATAAATTTATTTGAATTTGAATAAGGAATAGTGAGAAGTAAATTTACAGGCGACCTTGAATATTGCCCTACACTGTCCAACCCAAGACCTGTGGGCTGCATGTGGCTCAGGATGACTATGAATGTGGTCCAACATAAAATCATAAACATACTTAAAACATTTGTTTTGCTCTTCAGTTCTCATTAGTGTTTGTGTATTTAATGTGTGGCCCAGGACAACCCTTCTTCCTGTGTGGCCCAGGGATGCCAAAAGGTTAGACACCCCTGGTAGGGGAACCACTGGCAGAAAGTGACACGTCTGATTCCTTCTGTAAATCATAGTTTTGAGAACCCAGGTCCACTCACTCACTCCCATTTTTTTTTTTTTTTTGGCCTTATAAACTAAATAGCTTAGAAACAAGGAAAGTAGAAGAGAAAAATGCACCGTCTAAGATTAACTTCCTGGTTACACTCTCATTACTCCAATCAGTACTGCTAACCTACTGAATTCTAATTTGCATAGGTTGAGTTTCTGAAGTTGCAGCTCTGATGAAAAGGCGAGGAAGCACTCCTGAGGGTCCTGTGCTTGAGGAATGAGTGACGGCTGCATCATTCCTCGATCATTGAATCAACCTCACTTTCTGACAGCTTACCATCCAGAACAAACCCTCACTTCCTTAGACCCTCCCTACATCACCCAGTCAACGCCTAAATCCCATAACAGTTTCTTTCTAACGTGCTCCTACAGAGGCACCCGTGGCCCTCCATGTTTTGCATTCTCCCTCATTGCA
>PVIA01001428.1:0-281604 GCA_004024845.1 Tonatia bakeri
ACAGTCTGAACAAACGGACTAAGGCACTTCTCCCATTGGTCTTCTTTCATCTCCTAGGACATCCTGAGCTCTTTTGAGTCTATTGGCTCAGCTTTGCATCTCCAGGACAAGCACCAAATGACTATTTATTGAATCAATGGATGGATGGATGATTCCTCTGAGGGGCTTTCTGTGTTGTCTTACAACATGGCAGAAAGAGTTTGGAAGAACTCAAGTTCTACTTCCCGGAGTCCCATGACTGAAATGTTATGAGGTGCACAATCTAGGCCATTTCCCCTTAGTGTTGGGGGAAGACATGGAGGAATGCAAAAGTCATAAACCTTCTGGGACTTTTCTAAAGGATCTCAATGGTTCCTTTATACTCTGTAGGGACCGTGAGCTAGGAGCATGGTTAGAAAGGTTGGAACTGGTGGAGAATGGGTCCCAAGACACCCTCAGTAGAGAAGTTTATTAGAACACCATTCAAATCTACCCAACAATTGTGTACACACATGTGTGCATGTGAATATGTATAAATATACACATTGAATAGCTGATCCACAAATCTCATGAGTGGATGTCTTCAGGAAAGAGGAGGAAGAATGAATAGGTGGAAAACTTAACTGCGGGAACGATGAGTAAAAACTGCATAGCATTTCTCAAGAGGATTTTGGTGGAGCCTTATTTTCAACCAGCAAACATTTGCGTTTGGTCTCAGAGATCTGGTCTGGGTATCCCAGGAATGGCCTCTCTAGATACATCTCCGTGCCTTTTCCCACACTCTCTGGCAGTGGTGTTGCAAAGCAAGCATCATCATAATTGTATAAGCCCTCTTGGTTCTTTTGTGGTCACTGCCTCTAACAATCTCAGATTCTTTGGAGGTTAACAAATGATTTATTTGCATTCTTCTTAAGTAATAGAACAAATCAGTCTAAAATTCACAAAATACCTTAGAGACCACCAAATGTGGTCCCTTCTTATTTTAAAGAATGGGGAAACCGTATCCCAGAGAAGTAAAATAGTTTGCCCTGGGTCACGCTGCTGGCAGAAGCAAGCTTCAAGCCCAGGTCTCCAAACACCCAGTCTAGGTCTCTTGTCACAGTACCTCATGTCCAGCCACCCAGGACCACAGACTTGATTTATACCACAACCTGTGGGTTCATACAGTCCCCAGCCTGAGCTCCCCGTCATGCTTTGGGGGCCTGGATGTACCCTTTACCTCACACGTTGACTTGAGCAACACTACCCTATTGGTTGCTCTGCCATAGAGCCTAAGTCTCCCATTGTTAATCATTTTTTAAAAGAGTTTAACATCTGCTGCAGGGAAATTTACTGGCCTCAAGTTACCAGCTATAATTTTGGTCATTTGGGGGAAATAGTGATGCTATAGTCGTCACTTTCCAAATGTTGCAGGAACCTGACCCAAATCAAGAAACCTCTCAATAAATCAGCTCCAAACAGCATCAATTTCTAGCCTTGCTATTTAGAAAGTTGCAGCTCTGAATCAGTGTCTGGACTGGAGAAAGCATCCAACTCAACGTCTCTAGATTTTAATAATAGCTGCCATTGTTCAAAGAGGAATTCATAACTCTCAATGGACTCCAGCCAAAAACCTTGAGCCAAGCTCTGTATTTATGTATGTTTGGATGTACTAAGTGTTCTACAAGTTTCATGAGTGGTTCTTTCAACGTGAGAGCTACCCTGATCTCCAAGACACGGTCTTGCTTGTGGACGTCACCCTGGACCAAGCCCTCCCTGTTGGCAAGTTGTCTTTGGCCCTTGATTTATTTACAAATGGCTGGTATCATTGTACCTCATGACATAAGTCTATTAATAATTAAGACAACAGCTAATTCTTATGCAATGCTTGTTCTGTACCAGAACAATTTCATTAATTTATGTGATCTTTATGGCTCTATGAAGAAGGTAGTACTATTATCTTCATTTTATACATGAGGAAACTGAGGCAGAGTGGGTTAATGACGAGCCCAAGGTTATGTAGTTATATAGTTATCAAAAGAGCTGGAGTTTGAACCCAAGCAATCTGGCTCCAGAGATCTCTTTCTTTCTCTTTTTTAAACAGCTTTATAGAAATAAATATAATTTAAATATAGTCAAAGACACTGTAATAGAAGACAGGCAGAAAGTGACCAGAGGAGAGAGAAGAGGGAGTTTCAGGGGAAAAGGGGAAGGGTTTACAGGAACAAAGTTAAAAGACACATGGATAAAAACTAGGGGGAGGGTGGTAATGGGAGGGAAGTTGGGAGGGAGGGGTGGGTGGTCTGGGTTGGGAGTAAAGGGGAGAAAACTGTACTTGAACAATGATTAAAATAAAATTAAAAAAAGAAATAAATATAATTTACATACCATTAAATCAACCCCCTTAAGATGTGCGATTCAGTACTTTTTCAAATATGCATGGAGTTGTGCAATTATCATCATTATCTAATCCTATAATATCTTTATAACCCCAAGAAGAAACCTACATTCATTAGCAGACACTCCCAATTCCCCCATTCTTCCAGCCCTGGCAATCGCTAATCTACTTTCTGTCTACTTTCAAGATTCACTCATTCTGAACATTTCATATAAATGAAAGCATGCAATATATAACCTACTGTGACTGGATTTTTCACTTAGCATACTGTTTTCAGTATTCACCCATGCTGCAGCGTCTACCAGTACATTTCTTTTTGTGAAGAAATAATATCCCATTGTGTAGCTACCCCACTTTTGTTGATTCCTTCATCAGTTGATGGACAATGGATTGTTTCCACTTTCGAACTATTATGAACAGTGTTGCTATGATCATTTCTGTACAGGTATTTGTATGGATCTATATTTTCTGTACGCCCAGGAATGAAATTGCTGAGTCACATGTAAACTATACATTGAACTTTTTTTTCAAGTATGTTTTATTGATTATACTATTACAGTTGTACCACTTTTTCCTCCCCCTTATCCCCCTCCACACTTCACACCTTTCCAACCAGCATTTCCCCCACTTAGTTCATGTCCATGGGTCATACATGTAAGTTCTTTGGCTTCTTCATTTCTTATACTATTCTTAACCTCCCCCTGTCTATTTTGTACCCACCATTTATGCTTCTTATTCCCTGTACTTTTCCCCCATTCTCCCCTCCTCCTCTCAGCTGATAACCCTCTATGTGATCTCCACTTCTGTGATTCTGTTCCTGTTCTAGTTGTTTGCTTAGTCTGTTTTTATTTTTGTTTTAGGTTCATTTGTTGATAGTTGTGAGTTTGTTGTCATTTTACTGCTCATACTTTTGATCTTCTTTTTCTTAGATAAGCCCCTTTAACATTTCATATAATAAGGGCTTAGTGATGATGAACTCCTTTAACTTGACCTTATCTGGGAAGCTCTTTATCTACACTTCCATTCTAAATGAGAGCTTTGCTGGATACAGCAATCTGGGATGTAGGTGCCTGTCTTTCATGACTTTGAATACCTCTTTCTTTCCTACCCCTTCTTTCCAGCAAGGTTTCTTTTGAGAAATCAACTGATAGTCTGATGGGAACTCCTTTGTAGGTAACTGTCTCCTTTTCTCTGGCTGCTTTGAAGATTCTCTCCTTATCTTTCATCTTGGGTAATGTAATTATGATGTGCCTTGGTGTGTGCTTCCTTGGGCCCAACTTCTTTGGGACTCTCTGAGTTTCCTGGACTTCCTGGAAGTCTATTTCCTATGCCAGACTGGGGAAGTTCTCCTTCATTATTTTTTTCAAATAAGTTTTCAGTTTCTTGCTCTTCCTCTTCTCCTTCTGGCATCCCTGTGATTTGGATGTTGGAACATTTACAGTTGTCCTGGAGGTTCCTAAGTCTCTCCTTTTTTTGAAATCTTGTTTCTTCATTCTGTTCTGCTTGAATGCTTATTTCTCCCTTGTGGTCCAAACCGTGATTTGAATCCCGGTTTCCTTCTCTTCACTCTTGGTTCCCTGTACCTTTTTCCTTATTTCACCTTGCATGGCCTTCACTTTTTCCTGTGTTTTGTGACCATACTCAACCATCTCTGTGAACATCCTGATTACCAGTGTTTTGAACTCTGCATCTGATAGGTTAGCTATCTCTTCATCACTTAGCTGTATTTTTGGAGCTTTGATCTGTTCTTTTATTTGGGATATATATATATATATATATATTTTTTTTTTTTTTTGGTCTCCTCAGGCCTGTAAGTGATGGAGCTTTAGGTATTCACCAGGGTGGAGCAACCCACATGGCTGTGTTGTGGCACTGTATGTGGGGGAGGGGTCAGAGAGGGAACAGTGCTGCTTGCTTGGGCTCTCAGCCAGCTTTTAGTTACTTCCTCCACTACCCACAAGCAAATTGGGCCCTTCTGGTGCTGATTCCAAGGTGGGTGGGTCTGTATATGTTCTAGAACCCTGTGGGTCTCTCCAGCGAACTCTCCTTTGAGGCAGGCAGTTTCTCCTGCCACCACAAGCCCCACAGTTTTTTCAGTCAGAGGTTTTGAGGCTTTATGTCCCCATGCTGTAACCCTGGGTTGTGTGGTCTGTCTCACTCCCCAGTTATTCCTCCCAATTTATCCATATGCAAATGTGGGAATGCCCAGTCCACCAGCTGCCTCCTCAGCTGCCCACTCTCTCAGCCAGCACCTTGCAGCATGTCCTCTCTGCCCCAGCTGCCTGTCTCCACTCCTCCTACTGGTCTGGATGAATATTTCTTCTTTAACTCCTTGGTTGTCAGACTTCCACACAGTTTGATTTTTCTGGCAGTTCTGGCTGTTTTTTCTTTCTTAAATTTGTTGTTTTCCTTCTTTTGGTTGTGTGAGGAGGCAAAGTATATCTACCTATGCTTCCATTTTGGACGGAAGTTTATATGTTGAAATTTTTGATGAACTGCAAAGCTGTTTTCCAAAGTACCATTTGGAAAACAGTATACCATTTTACATTCTTACCTGCTATGGATGAGGTCAAATTTCTCTGTATCTTCAGCAACACATTATTTTTCATTGTTTTGATAAGTCATCATAGTAGCTATGAACTGGTGTCTCAATGTGGTTTTGATTTGCATTTCCCTAGTGATTAATGATGTTGGGCATCTTATTGGCCATTTTTATACATACAATTTTCTTTTGAAAAATGTCTGCTCATATGTTTTATGTAGAAATATGGTTACTTGTCTCTTTATTGTTGAGTTGTAAGATTCTAGATTCAAGCCTCTTATCACATAAGTAATTTGCAAATATTTTCTCCCATTATGTGGGTTGCCTTTTCACTTTCTTGATGAGGTTCTTTGAAGTGCAAATTTTTAATTTTTGTGAGGTCCAATTTATCTCTCTGTTGTTTCCTTTTGTTCCTTGTGCCTTTGGTATCATATTTAAGAAGGCTTTGCCCAACTCAAACTCATGAAAATTTGCTCCTATGTTTTATACTATGAGTTTTAAAGTTTTAGGTTTTATATTAGGTCTTGATACGGTGTGAGGTAGAAATCTCCTTTTATTTTTTTTGCATGTGGATAGTCAGTGTCCCAGCACCATTTGTTGAGAAGACTACTCCTTCTCCATTGGATAGTTTTGGCTACTCCAGAGGCCTCTCGTGACTGCTACACACAACTAACTGCCTGTCTTAAAAGCCTCTGGGGGATGAATGCCTGTGTTGTGTGCATGTTACCCAAAGCAGCTGAAACAAGCAGTAACCTGAAAGGCTAGCCTGTCCTGAACTTCATCATCGGGTGTCTGGAAATCTAAAGGCAATAGAAAACCTGGAGACAGCAGAACAAGACCAAGCCCAGAGCACCCATCTGACCCCTGAAGACTGAAACACACCATTGGAAAGCAGGCGAGGTCTCAGTAAAGATCTGAGAAATTAGGTTTTTCAAGGAGAAAGGACAACAGTTCCATGGGGAGGAGATGCTGCCTAAACGAGCAGACATCCTCTGGACCCTCCTAGATGGGATCTAGTGTTCTCTGCCCAAGGCACGTGTGAATGCATATACAGAGGCAGGCGGATTCAGCCAATGGTGAGACTGGAGTTTCAGATCTGTGATGATTTCTATCAGTCCCTCCTCTAAGGTCTTGGAGTTATTCCCTTCTGTGTCACAAGGGTTAATATAGTATGTTCCTGCGCAACAGGCTCCATTCAAGCCCGTCGAAGGGCAGAGAGGCTATGATTTTATGTCCCTCTCCCTTGCATCTTCACTCAGAAGAAAGACCTCTTCCCTCAGAAGCAGCCCTCGCACTGTCCCGCTAGTGATTCATCACCTCCCAAGGCAGCACCCCACGCACAAGGGCTGCTCGGGTACCTCAGGCAGTCTTGCAAAACTCAAGGTAAGGTCACAAATGTGAGTTAGTGTAGTCATTTGTTATCTTTACTGAACTATAAGATTAGAACACTAAGGAGGAAATGTCATATCATTAAGACTGGGTGATTTAACAATTTGTTGCCTCTCAGATGCAGGAGACATTTTGGTGGACAAAGGGGAAACAGAGTCCATAATCTGGGCTGTGGGTTTGCCTTGGTGGGTAAACAGGTGGCAGAACCAGAGAGCAGGGCCAGAGGAAGTGCTGAAAAGGAAAGGGATAGGGGTTTTCTAAAGCCAAACCTATCTGCATTTCAACTTCGCTAGGGTCTGTGCAGCTGAGTGGATGGTGAAAACAGCAGAGAGAGAGGCTTACCTTTCCAAATACCACGTCTGTGCCCCTGGCTCTGACCGTACGCTGGAGCCAGCTGGTGCTCCTCACCCAGGCCAGTGGGCTTCACTGGGAGGCTGCACAGCCGTGAATGAAAATCAGAAAGGGCCTCCAACTGAACGGTGCCAAGTAGTCCAACCAACCTTTAGCATTCCTAGAAGCGCATTCTCAAAACCTGTGTTTCCCAGCAAGCTACATATATGAGGAACCCCAGTACTAAGAAACATCAACAATTGATAAAAGGAAGGAGTTTTAAGTGTGGGAAACATTGGATTAGGTGGAATGAAACAGATTGGTTCATTGCAGAACACCGAGTACTGAATAGGTTAGTATGTGTTGTCAATCTCAAGAAGAGAGGCAGTGTTTCCCATATATTTTGGTCTAGGAGCCCTTCATGAAGCATCTTGCAGACTTCATGTGCCAGAGAATGGTTTCTGGAAAAGCTGGTCCAGCCAATGCCAGAGTCAGGGGCTGGAATGCTACTTAGCCTTAAATATGGGCCTGGAGGAAAGGAGTGTGTACAATCAAATATCTGATATGCACATGAGCTGCCTACTTTGTTCTCTGGGAACTTGTGTTAATTCGCCATTGCTGCCCTGCCTGGTGCCTGGGTTGGAGAATCTTCTGGGCTCTCAATTCTGGCTTTACCCTCTGCTGTCACAGGAAGGATCTTTGACAAGTCCGATTTTTAAGACACCAGTTATTTCCTCTTCCGGAATGAGGAACAGGGGTGACGGCCATGGCTCAGCAATTCCCAGGCTACCATGCAGTGTAACAGGCCTGCCCACTCCAGGGCCAGAAGCCAGGGGTCTCAGAACAGGTGAGTGCAAAGGTTTACTGTCCTTTGCAGGACAAAGGTTTAGTGCCCACCAAGGGCACTGAGAACAGTTCTGGGGTGCTTTCTCAATGTGGCGGCACCTACTTCTGGTGACCAGAGGCACATATAACAGAAGCAGCAGTTCAGATCACCCTGAGCAGCAGTCCCTCTCACCTGTGATGCAGGTTGCCTGTGGCAGGATCTACAAAATGGTATCAGAATTTCCTGCCTAAGATTCCTCTGCTATGTATGTCCCCAAAACTTACAAATAACATCCTGGTTCACTTGTCTGTGACAAGCTTTGGAAAAATTGAACAGAGACCGGGCTGGAAGACGGCCCGTGAGCCACGTCCCAAGGCCAGGTCTGTGAGGAAGTGAGAGAAAACAGCCAGTCCCAGCTCCTCCTCCCCCTGCGGCTGCTGCTGCTGGGCTCCTGTTCTCTCAGCCACCTCCAGCAGTTCCTCCTTCAGTGTGGCTCCGGTGAGAATTATGGAATTGCTATTATTACCCCAGCTTGATGTCCAGGGCTTGAGGGCTGCTGCCCTGGCAGCTCCAGCCAGAGGGAAGCCAACTGCAGTGACAATAAAACAAAGTCTTTGGCAGCTGAAGGCCTCTACTCTGCATGCTGGGGCTGATGAACGGGATGTGGAGCCAGCCCTGACTCCAGCTCCTTGGGAAGTCTTGGAGCTGGCCCATCCCCTCCCGACATCTGATTCCAAAGGCATTTTTCAGCCCGGCTAGGAAGGCTGTGACAATCTCAACAAGCCTCACTCTTAAGAAACCAGAGTTTCCAAGCCTCAGCTGTCTATCCAGAGACTCTTCTAGAAGAGAAGGAGATGGGTTTGCTCTAGTTTGGCAGGCTTTATCAATTAACCGAACAACCGAACAAACAGCATTAAGAGAGCACCACTGAATGCAAGGGCATTACTCAACATCCAATCATTTGACACATCTTTCTGCAACACCTGCTGTGCGTCAGGCATTGTGCTAGGTGCTGGGGATACTCCATGGACAGAGGAAACCAAAAGCCCTGCCCTTCGGGAGCTTATGCTCTATTGTCAAGGGAGAGATGAGAAACAGCATGAATGAGTGATTTTGTGAATAGAAGGTAATGAGTGCCATGGGGGACGTTGAGAAGAGTCAGGGAGATCGGGTACATAGGAGGCAAGAGTGAGGTTTACACTGGTGGTCAGGGAAGATCTCACCGTGAAGGCAGCATTTGAATCAAGATTTGAAGGAGGTGAAGGGTCAAAACCTAAACCCTAGACTTATCTGCCTTCCAGGAGTTTACCGGCTCTTAGGGAGAGTGGACCTATTCATACACAGTGGGAACAGCAGATGCCTCGTGCATTACCAGACTGGGGGCCGGGGGGGGGGGGTGGCATTTCAGAGGAGGAAACTATTAGAACCCGCTGTAACCCAAGGAGGAGAGCTCTCCACCCGTGAAATATTTCCACTTCACTGCTTGAAACTTGGGTGAGGTGCCTAAGGCAGGTGGCACTGAGAGGGGGTGTGACCTGAAATACAAGGACATGGTACAACTTGGGCTCAGGAGGGCAGAGTAAGGACATCCAGAGGAAATGGCGAGGCAGAGGCTGGAGCAGATCAAGGAAGAGAAATACCTAGGAAGATGGGGCAAGCTGAGCCTGTGCGAAATCTCCCTGCTTCCCACTTAGAATACTTCCAGGGCTGGTCATTGTTCTCCAAAGACCAAGCCCACTAGACCAGAGCACCTCAAACCTGGTGTCCCATCAGTATTACATGGTTTTTAATAATACAGCTTCCTGGCCCCCTTCCGGACCCATATATCAGAATCTGTGTTTTTTAAAGCTCTCCAGATGGTTTCAAAGACCCATCAGATTTGGGGTCCACTGCTCTGGCCATACACCGTTAGGTTCTCGCTGCCTGGATCATTTAAGAGATAGCTCATGTAGTAGCAGGGGCGTATCAGCAGCTCTAGCCGAGAAGCAATGATCTTTGTTCAAGTATCAGTCTTCACTATGAGACAGTGAGCCCCCTGAGAGCAGGGACTGTGTCTTACTTTTCTGTCTGAAAACTCAGGCTCTGAAACTTAAAATGTATTGGTAAATATGTCCTGAAGTGAACTGAGCTAAGCCTGGTTCCACCAGACACTGGCCACCTGGCTGTGGTCATCACACATCACCTCCCTGGGCCTCAGTCTGCATCTGTACAATGGGCACAATGATCCTTGCCCTTTCTGCTTCAGGAAGGATCTGTGAGAGGCCCAAAGTAAGGCAAATTGTACACTGCAGGAGCAGTTGCAAGCTTCCTCTAGGAATTCCCAGTGGTGGAATTCCCAGAAGGGAAGCTAGACACAGATGATCCAAAATAAATCATTTTAACACTTTGTTTGCCCTTAAAATCCAACCTATCAGTAGGTTTACCTTCCTGAATTTTTCTTTTGCATTAACTAAAACACACTCATTCATACTGAACCAACAGTTAATAAGAGCCTACTGGGTGCCATACACCATATTTGGTGATGGGAACCCACAAATGAATAGCACATCGTCCTGACCATCACCAAGCACAGATTTGAGCAGCGAGAGAACAAACACGTGAACTAAGAATGCTGACATAAGCAAGTGGGAGGGAGGGTTATGGCCACAACTCTGTTCTAGGCCTGAAGTATTGAGCAGAAGAAATATCCCAGAGGTCAAGGCAGAAGGTGCACAATAGCCAGACAAACAATGAGACAGAAAATAGGGAAAGCGAACAGCTCTTTTAGCATCAGTAAGTCAAGTGACGTGAGCGGAGTGAGGAGTAGGTGTGGAAGACGTAGCAAAGGGGCTAAGCATGGTAAGCAGCCTTGAAGGTGGTGCCCAGTGACTTCTGCCTCCTGGTATTTTGCTTTTGTATAATCCCCTCTCCCTGAGTGTAGACTGGACCTAGTAACTCACTTCTAACCAGCAGAACACAGCAGAAGTCATGAGATGTCACTGCCAAGACTAGGTTGCAAAAAAGACTATGACTTTGTTTTTGGGTGCTCACTCTTGCTGTCTCCCCGTCTCACTCTGCCCTATGGAGAGACCTGTGTGGTAAGGAGCTGATATCTCTGGCCAATAGCCAGCGAGGACCTGAGGCCCTCAGTCCAACAGCCTGTGAGGAGTGGAATCCTGCCCACAACCACATGAGGGAGCTTGGGAGTGGGTCCCCCTCCCACTGAGCCTTCGGATGAGACCACAGCCTGGCTGCCACCTTGACTGCGGCCTTCCATGACCCTGAGAGGGAGGGCCCAGTTAAGTTGTACCCAGATGTCTGATCTACAGAAGCCGGGAAACAAGGAATATTTGTCATTTTAAGCTGCTAGGCAATTTGTTACACAACAGAAGACAACCAGGTGGCTCTCAGAGTTTTCAAACTAGGAAGTGAAGTAATTGAACCTACCCTTTAACAGTTACTTGAGTTGACTGGCAGTGAGGGCCTCTGCAGGAAGCCCAGTGGGGAGTGATGGGGGTCTGAATAAGGCAGCAGCGAAGGGAGCCCAGAGGAACGAATGAGAGGTCTTCGGGGTTCCGTTGGCAGGACTTGGCTTCCAGGAGGCCAGACTGACCATTCACCTGCTTACTCAGACCAAGAGCCTCGAACTTGTCATTGATTGCTCCTTTTCTCCCATCCCCACACTCCATCCACCAGGAAATTCTGTCTTCTCCCCTCCTCTTCCCCAAGGACTGCTCTCCACACGTCAGCCAGACCATGCCACTTCCCCACTCAAAACTCACCAGAGACTTCCAACTGCGCTTAGAGTAAAATCCAAAGTCCTCCTGTGGCCCGTGAGGCCCTGTGTGACCAGCCTCTGGCCACCCGCCAAGCTGTCTGCCATTCCCCCTGCTCACTCAGCCCCAGCCAAATACTTCCTTGCTAACCTTCCGTCTGGAGCACTCTTCCTGCAGATGCACTGTTTGCTCCGCTCACTCCTTTAGTCTTTTCAGAAAAGGCTTCCTGGTGAGGAGGCATTTGAGCTGGGCTCCTAAAAACAAACTGCGGAACACGCCGCCTTGGATGGCTCAGGGAGACGGGCCCCACCCTTTGGAATCACGCCATCTGCAGCAGGATTGGCAGCGTCCGGTGGGACGAAGTCTTGGCTGGTTGATGCCAGACTAAAGGACGGCCAGAGAGAATGGGGGACACTCTTCCTGGAGGTCACTGCCCATGTGGACCATCTCCGCAATGGCCCCTCACACCGGTCACAGCTGCTTTAATTGCCCCTTCCCCCCCGCCAGTGGGCTTGATCCCCAGCCATGCTGCAGGTGCTGTTCCCATCACTGCCTGCGCAGTCGGGTGACAGAGACACAGGGAGGTGGGGGCACTTGTCCCACACTTTCTTGGTCCCAGTTCAAGTGCACCTCATTGTCCTTGGGCCTTTGAAACAATGAGTGCTGGACAGGAAAATATATAAATCTTAATAAGAAAATTAGTGACATGTAAAAAAGTGCTTTGTTGATTACTATTTATTTAATAACTATTTTAGCTTAATGAGTTGTGGGTTTCCAACAGTCATTCATTAAGCTGACCTCCCCTGGCCACCTACCAACCATGTGGCCAGGCGCCATGCTAAGTAGCAGCTATTCACTCCATGTGCCTAGTATGTGCCAGGGCATGGCCCATGGGGCTTCTCAGTCTGCAGAGCTGGGGGGGATGGAACTAGAGAAAGGAGGGCTGTCTGGGCTAGTTGCCTGGACCTAATAAGAGCTCTAGCCCCATGGGGATTTTCGTCATCTGCCCAATGAAGAGTCTCTGCAGCCTCATCAGAGTCACCCCACCTCCTGCCACTCTCTCTGGGAGGCCTTCTGTGGGGCACTGGACCCAGCCACCTGGCAGCGAGTCCATGGCAAATATGGTGATCGTCTTTTGGCAGTAGGCAGGGCTATGGCAATGGGGAACAGTTTGGTGAGTCAAGCGTGCCCATCCCCCCAGCCCTCTGCCTCATTACCCCCCTTCCAGGCCACCCACAATGTCCTAGAAATGCCAGCTCTTCTCTTTTCACTTTTTCCTTAAAGACAGAAGGAAAAAAAGACAAGGAGCTGGAAAAGCAAAGGAGCCAGGTAGTAAGCAGGGAGGTGCCTTTAGGAGGAGCCAGACAGGGTGGGAGCAGAGGGCTTTGGGGACAAGGACTTTCAGACCTCAAGGGTGGTGGGCCCCACTCCTGTGCTGATAGGTGTCCCCCAGACCCTCTGGGCCAGACCCGGAAGGGGCTTTAAACACCATCTCACCCAACCTCGGTTTCAAGTCAACTGATGCTCAGAGAGATTACACGAACGGCCCATGATTTGCCAGATTTGTTCTGGCCTTAGAGAATGGAAGAGAAAGTTGAAAAAATAATTACCTTGGACAGAGAGCCTGCATTTTAAGGCACTCGAATGTATAATGGCACCTAATCATTTACCTACGATTGGTCTCCATCTGTTTTCCTCGCAGCAATCCTAAGTCCCTTCAGGCGGGCTCTTTCTGAGACCCTCTGCATCACGGACACCCGGGAAGTGCTGACTCAGATATGAGGACCAACGGGGGAAAGGACAGCCCAGACAACGGAGAGAGCGCATGACGAGCAAAGAGACTCCGTTGCAGCTGCCTACACGGCCTCCCACTGAGAAGTCAAAGCCAGAGTTAAAAAGCAGCGTGGTCTAGTGGAAAAGCACAGCCATAAGTAATTAGAGTCGGTTTAATGACAGTATCGAGAAACACAGGTTGCACGGCACACCGTCCCATCACAGAGCCTCTCTATCCCGGCCGAGGGCCACTGGGCCGGCGAGCCGTGGCCCCACTTACCCGCTGGCCCAGCCCAGGGCTCTCACAGCGACAGGCATCGTGGAGAGAGGAACGTTCTTTCCTAAGGCCCAAGTAATGCCCCACACACTCAATTTCCACACCGGCCTTAAATGAAAAATAGCATTTTTCAGTGTCTGCCTTGTGTTTATCAGACTCTCCCAGGGATGTGAGAAGTTTGGAAAAAGCATGCTCTAAGTTGACCATTGATTTTTTTTTTGAAATCACTATTTCATTTATTTTGAAATTTCAAAAAATACCAAGAGCAAGGACAAGGTTTTTTAATCCTCATGATGACAGGGTCCAAGCGTGAAAGGCTGAGAAATCCCACAAATGTGTCCGCTTCCGCTGAGGGCACGCTCCCCACACCCACGTGTCCTTGCAGGAAGGGTGAGCTGGGGTTTCCTTTCCTAAGTCTCCTCACAGAGGTAACAGAGTCCTCCAGCTGAATTAAGGAATGACTTCCATTCTCCTCGTAATATCTCCGTGATCCCAGCTGGAGTCCAGCTTAATTCAGCAATCCTCATTGGAGGGTACTGTGAGCAAGACACCACACTCCACACACAAGGAAGCTGGCTCATAAAGGTTAAGTGGCTTCTACCTGAGGGTCTGGAGGAGCTGAGGGGACCTTTCATTTCCCAGATGAAGATACAAGGCCCAGAGAGGAAAAGGAGCTGGTTTCTGTCACCCAGTTAATGCTGGAGTCAAGGCTGGAGCCCAGGTCCCCCAAATCTCAGAATCCAGTGCTCTGTCACCACTCAACACAGCCCCTTCATTTGTCCTCTGCCCCAGAGAGGAGCTAACACAGGTCACGCCAGCAAGGTGCCAGGTCATCTATTGGGGATGGTTTATAATAACCACAGTCCTCTGCACGTTCGTTCCTGTCTGTGAATCATTTCACCCCACCCTCCAAGCTCTGAGTCTCCTAACCCCTCGATGTCGCTTTCTCCTCATTTGTAAATGGCCGTCACCTCACCTGCTGCCCAGGTGTGCTATGAGGACCTGTGACGTCAGGGCCTTACAACACCCACCTCCACCTCGAGGCTGCAAGACATCTCCTTGCCCTTATTCTGCACCCAAATCACAGAGGCATGCCGTGCCGCTGCTCCTTGGTGACACTGAAGTCCCCGACTTCCAGCTGAGGTCCCTTCCCCTGTCCTGCCGCGGGACCAGCCTTCAGGGAGTGGGCTTCCCTGTGTGAGAGCTCAGGGCAAGTCTAACAAGAAGCAGGGCTCCCTCGCCCCAGTGCCCCGGTGCCCTCACACAGCCGACTTGGAAAGCAACCCCCATCAAAGTAAGCCGGCATTTTACTTTCAAAGCCCAGATTTTATCTGTGAGGCCTGCTTCTCCACGTGGTGTGTCCTGGGCATTTGCAATTACTTTTAGGGTTTAGGAATTCCTGCTGGGGCACCAGAGAAACCTTATGGTCGAGTCTGCATGTGCCCAGCACTCTGCACTCCAACACCCAGCCGACGGCTCTAAGGCTATTCTCACACTGTCCGCTTGTTCCAGACACTTCTCTGGGGTGCCCTGTGCTGGGCTGTCCCCAGGTGGGAGACATGGTAAGTTCCACATGCTGTACACGGGAAATTTCTAGTTACCAAAATGTCTTTAACTCGGAGACACTCATTCCCACCCACTGATACTAGAATGAGCCTTGCAGGTTTGGGGTTCCTTTTCTTTCCACAGTCCTCTTCCTGGTTCCTTCCAGGTCTGCTAGGTGGGTCCCTGGAGTGGCTCATCACACACAGGAAGTTTCCAGGTGTCAGAAAAGTGTTCTCACTTCACAGTCTTAGAATACGTGTGAGGGGGCTCCACATGGCTAAAGCACTGCTGGGCGCTAGCCTTGCCGTTGGGCAGGTTACTTCTCTCTGGGCCTCAGTTTCCTAGTTTGCAGAGTCACCCGCTTGTCGGAATTGAAGTCTCGGTGGCCTTCCTGCTAAGAGTGCTTAGGACCACAGGGGCCGCTGAGGCCCTGGGCTGAGGAACAAGAGAGACCTTGGGTGAGCCACTTAGCCTCGTGCTGCCTGAGTAACACGAACCTGAAAATAATCAAATGCCCAGTTCATGGGTTTGGACAGGAGTACATGAATTAACACACACAAATGCTTAGAACAGTGTGGCCCGTGGTGAGCGCTCACTAAGCCTTAGCCGGTACTTCGGTTACGCCCACAGGGCCGTGTCCCTACTCACCTTTGTACCTCAGCACCTAGTGTGGGCCCTGGCAGGTGCTGGCAGAAAGACGGGTTGAACTAAAGTGATGAGAAAGAAAAGGTACAGCTCTGAACCAACTATATGGGAAAGGAGGTTCAAGGGGGCAACTCTTCTTTGGAGTGGCAGATGTATCACCTGTCCCCGGCCTTCTGAAGTGTCCATGTTGGCCTAGGGTGGCAGTGGAATGTAATGTCCCCAGCCCCTCTCACCCCAACCCAACTCCACTCTGACACCTGAGGAAAAGTTGGTCCCCGTGAGTCCTGGTCTGTGGTGGCCCTGCACAACCCCACCCCCAACTCAGCCCATGGCAAAAAGCCCCTACATCTACTCTCATCCCACAGTTCATCTCCAAACTCAAGGGAAACAGTAGTCAAAACAGAAACAGTCCTCCACTGCCCCTCAGCCCCCGGCCAGTAATCTGAGCTGCAAAAGGAAAGGGGCAATTATGGTTTGGGGTTTCCCCCCCTCCTCTTCCAGCTTCTCCACTCACTTTTCATCTTTCTCCTGCCTGTTGAGAGCTCGACACTGAGCAAAACAGGCCTGCATCCTAGGGGTGCCTGGAGGTGGGGGGCGCAGCCAAGCCCTCCACTTCCTCCCAGAAAGACCGGAGAGCAGCAGCCCCGGGGAGCCTGGTGCCCCTCCGCTATTCCACAGTCGAGGACTCTCGCCAAGCGCTGGCAGGCTCACCCCTCTGCCAGAGAGAAATTTATTAGCAGAGGTTGTCGGGAGGGCGGGGTTACTGAGACTTCATTACTCTTACAAAATATACTGTTGGACATTTACTAGTGTCCCATGAAGTGCGGCCATAAATCAGGGGCTCCGCGGCACTTGTCAGAAGAAATGAGGGAAGTGCATTTGCTCACACCCGCCGTGGCCTTGCCATTGACCCCACAGCTGAGTGAGGCCACAGCGCACTGGGTACGGCTGCCCCCAGGGCCGCCCCCAGGGCCGCCCCCAGGGCCGGACACAGGTCTGCACCAGCGCGAACGCCCGAAATGAAAATGTCACCCAGTTTCAAGCGCACATGTATCCCATGTTTCTGAACCTCTCCTGGAAACAATATTTCCTCTGTCGGTTTTATTCTCCAGCCCTGGGGGCCTGCAAAACTTCTGTGCCTCGTGGGCCTGTTTCACGTACATAAACACACACACAGGGAAGAAATGTGCCTGCAGATTAACAGCGATGCTCCCTGGACAGAACAATTATGGGTGATTTTTATTAACTTTTTTATACTTTCCCAGATTTTCCACACTTTTTAAAATATATATATGAGTAACTTTTACAATCAGAAAAATGTTACTTCTTTTAAAAGGAAAATTCAAGAACCAATTATGGGGAAATATAGATATGCTCATGTTATTTATAAAAACCTGAAAGTATAAGCAACCTAAATGTATAACAATTATTCCACATTACCAGGGCAGAACATCATGTAGCTGCTTAAAATGCTAGTTTTAAAGAGGTGGGGAAACGCTTATAATTTTAATGCTTAGAGGGATTTTTTAAAAAGGCCAAAAATGGCTATTTTTGTACACATATGCTGGTTAGCAGTATATAAAAATTGTATGTAAAGAAAATGCTTAGAAAGAATATTGTCGTGTTAAAGTAAGGGCTCTTGGAATATTTTCCTGAACTCTTCTCTGTTTTCCAAATTTTGCATAATGGGGTTACAGTTCTTTTGTCATTTCTAAGTGGTTGACAAGAGAAGAGAAAATGTAAACCGGACTGGGGCTCCCCCCCCCCCGCCACCCGCCTGCAGCACAGCACCACACAACACCACACACGCGTCCCCACCCCACATTAAGAGGGAGGCCTGGGGTGCCTGGTGGGTTCAGTTCCGCTGGGACAATCTGGAACAATCAGCCCCACCAATGAACTTTTTATGAAGTTTCTGACTTTGAAGCTAAGTAATGAGACTTGGCCTCTGACCAGGCCTTGAAGTATTCAAAGTGGTCTCCCCCTCGCCCCCCCATCAATTAGTTAATCCGAGGCGGCCGAGGAAGGTCGGCGGGCAGGCGGGCAGCGGGGCCTGGCTTCTGGAGGAGGATGGAAGAGGTCGGTGTCCCTGCCCGAGGCCAGGCTGGGATTTCGAGGTCCCTGCTCCAGCCTATGGCCAGACCAGGGGTGGCCAGGGCCCCTCCCCAGCTGGCGCTCTGTACTCACAGGCCCCCTCCTCCCGACTTACATTTGGGGGAGACTCCAGAGAGGGAGCCGGAGAGGAACTTTTGGAATTCTTGGGGCTGGGATCAGGTCTGAAGAGGAGGGCTGCCTTTGGAAACAGGCTGGTCTCGAGCACCCCCTGGCTGACCAGGGCGCCCACTGCTGGCAGCCACCACCCGGCCTCAGCAGACGCAAGAGCTCCCTGCACTGGCCTCTCTTCAGGAGAGTCCCTAGGAGTTTCTGCATGTGGGGGTAAAAGGGGCTATCCCTTGCTCCCACACCAAGAATTTAAAAATAAATCAACCTCCCTTAGTGAAAGGATTCCTCAACCCCAAAAGTGGGGTTTAAAGTTTGGCTTGCAGGGCTCACCCCCACCCCCAACGCACACCTTATTTCTGATAAGAAGTCGCTCCTGGTGGGGGGGTGGCAAGCAAACCCCTGGCCCACCACCCCCACCACCGCCCTTCCCGCCACGTTTTGAATGGGTCTCACAGCATTTGGAATTTCAGTGGCATTTGGTTTTGATTTTTAAAAGGAGAGGGGGGAAAAAAACCTTCGCCCTGAAGCAATGATTTCTCCTGGCAGCCCTGGGAGCCTGGCAATATTGAGAGCTTTCCTGGCAGGGCTGAGAAGATGAGCTGGTTGGCTGTGGTGTGTTCAGAAGTTTAAAACAGCAAAAAGACAGAGTGAGGGTTTGCGGGAGGGGGGCCTGGGCCTGGGGGAGGAGGGTGACAAGACCTCCAGATCTGCTCTCTCTACTGTAAATTACAAGCCTGCTTTTTTAAATTTCCTTTCCCAGAACAATGTTATTCATTCAATTCCAAAGTAAACATGGGGCTTAGATACTCAACAGTTTGGGAGAACAAACTGTCCTCGTTGTTAGGGTCTTTACCTGTCAGGGGCCTGATTAAACTCATATATCTTCATGGCAGCCATCAGCAGCCACAGTGGGCTGTGAGGAAGGACCAGGCAGCGGCCCCCCTGTTCCCACACGAGTGAGGGCAGCCCCTCAGTGCCAGCCCTGGGCCCGGTGCCTCCCCTCTCTCCCAGACCAACTACGGTGCTCTCCAAAGCTCTGGCCTGACCCTGAACCTCTGGGGTAAGGGGGCAGACCAGAGGAAATGCTGAGGGCTGGAGGGCACCAGGAATGGGAGAGGAGTGGGGGAAGGTGGCTCTGAACAGCCTTCAAAGTGATAGATGTTTATACTATAGAGGAGTTGATTTGGGGAGAAACGGAGGCCTTGGGTAGTAAATCATGCAATCCGATGTCGGTGCTAAGACTATGGAAGCCCATTTCCTTTCTCCTAGGGGAAGGCCGCTTAATTAAGAGATCTAGGGTACTCGACTTTCCTCATAAATGTTAGAGAGCTGTAAACCTCAGTGTGTGCGCATGCACCCACACCCACAGGGTGGGCAAAAAAAGAGCACATTTGGAGCTCTGCTCAGAGTGGCATCACACAACCACTCGCTCTTTTGTGCCTCAGTTTCCCCACAGTGGGACTGGCAGCAATGTGCCTCTCGCATCCCCACTTGCAATAAACACCAAGACTCTTAAGCAGGAAAGCGCCAGGCACTCTGTTCAGTGAGTGGAAGGGGGCGGGGCGCTCACAGCGGGAGAGGACTTGGCCCCCACAGCCCAGACCCCAGATGACAGTTGCAGATGTCAGGAGCGAAGCCTCCACCCTCCCAGCCCTCACCCCGGGAGTGGCGCGCTCACTCCGGTGAGCCTTCCTCGGAAACCCATGGCTCCGTTCTTAAGTTTCCTGCTGTCCTCTAAGGAATATTTAATTTCCAAAGTACAGTCTGTTTCTCTTCCACAAAAACTCACTTTCCCTCCTGGCTTATCTGGTGGTGGGTATCTCAGGGAGCAACTTGTCACTTATCATTTTCTACAGAAGTGAACATTAGCAGTTGGGGAGCCGTGAGGGGAGCTCCTGAGGAGCCAGCGATGCCGGCACTGTGGGGAGAAACCAAGCAAGACCCAGGAGATAAGAAAGGCAAGAAAAGCAGTCTGTCCTGAAGCAACAGGAGCTAAGTCGGCTTTTGGCTCACACGGAAAGAACACCCTCTCAGTGGCATTCCAGTGCCCCTTCAGCTCTCACGGTCTTGGTTCCCACCATGTCCAGAGAACAGACAGGTAAGGCCAAGTTATTGCCCCATGTCACAGAGGGAGAGCTCAGCTAGGAAAGGGAAAGGGACCCGTCGTGCAGCCTGGACACCGCCAGATTTTGGGAAATAGAGTCCTTGGACCCACTTGTGCCAGGCTCTCTTTGAGCTGGGCCAGCCAGTGTCCCTTATGGGGGCTGGCTGATGTCTTGTTCCCTCATCTCAGTACTGCTCATCAATGTGACAGATGCACGCAAGTTGTTCTAACTTCTGCGGCTGCAATGCCCTAGACATAGGATGGACCCCAGGCAGCATCTGCAGGGTTTGGGCGCACTCTCCACTCCCGGCTGACCTGCTTGGTTCCGCGTAGCCCCAGATTCTACTTGGTGGAGAGTGCTCGGCAGAATCAGATCGGCAATGTCTGTGCGCATGCCAAGTGCAGTGTGGTCTCCCGTGACATACTCGTTTCATCTTCCAGAAAATGGGAACATGCATTTGAACTGAACAACTGGCATGCTGCAGTCCTACCTTGAGCTGTACTTGTTGCAGAAACAAGATCAAATGCTGGGGCCAGGTTTGGTCAGGGGGCTCCTCCCTGCAGAGATGCTAACGCCGAGGACACAGAGAATGAGGAGTCAGAACACAGAAGGGAGGCCGGGCACCACAGGGGGGCCCCCCACCGAGGGTCCCAAGTGTCCCAGCACAGAGCACGCTCTGCCTCTGTCCGTGGTTCCATCACATCATTATTGACATGTTAATTTGGGGGGCTTATTTCGTTCTTTTCTACAATAAATATTCATTACTTGTATCATACATGAAATAATAAAATGGTTTTAGAAGGAGATTCACATTCAGGACACACAAGACCCCCATTCCTTTCCTTGCTCCCAAGTGCGTTACAAGGATGGTAAACGAATGAACAGTTTGTTTAGATGCTGTGGAAAACATTGCCGCTACACAGTTTGATTGGCAAACGGGAACTGCCCGCCCAGCATGTGGCAGGCATCGCGCCATCTCGTGGTGACACGGAGAGGATTAAAGCAGCAATGTTTACATGGTATGCCACAGGAACTTTTCAAACATGCAATACCTGACTATTCAGGGGCACTGACCTCTCTTCCCTTAGATTGTCAAAAAAAAAAAAAAGACAACAGCCAACACGACAGTAGCCGCCCGTGGCCCCAGCTGGCCTCCCAGGTGCTGAGCAGCCTGCCCCTGGGTTGCATTCACGGTCAAGGCCCTGCTGGCTTCCACTCAGCGTATTTTGGAAGCCTCCCGAAAACCTCTGGGGTGGACAACATTACCCTCTCCCTTCCTACGATTCCAGTGGAAACGACGTGGCCACATCAAAAGGCTTTTGAGGGAGAGTTAAGGCTCAATGGGGGCCCGGCCATTTTCCCAGAGGCCCAGCTGCCCAGCTAACCTCCCATGGCTCAGTTTTCCATAGACAGGCCCAGAATATGCCTTTTGTCCCCCACATAGTTTTAGCGTTGCCCACTTTCATGCTCAAGTGTCACCCGTTTGGAAAATAAATATATGGTGACTCTGACCACGAGGCAGAGTGGTCTTCCCGAGAACAAAGGTTTGGATGTCACTACACCAGGCTCAGGGGCACAGACCCACTCCAGGCCGAGATGTGGAGTCATGCAGGGTCAGGGTCTCCCGACATCCCCCATCTACTGTGCAGCTGCCCAACCTGCAGCAATGTTTCATACTCTTCCCGGTGACGGGGATCTCTCAAATTTACCGGTCCTCAAAGTGCGGTCCCCCGTCAGCAGCGTCAGCATTCCTGGGAACTTGGGAGACAGGCAGGGGCTGTCCGTCTACAGACTGGGGCCACGGGGGTGGGGCCCGCAATCCGTACTTTAACCGGCCCTCTGAGGGATGTTGATTCCTACTGGAGAGTAAGAACCTCTGCCCTGGACAGTGTTCGAGCTGCCCTAGAAATTTCCCAGGCCTGTCCTTCCTCTACCTCCTGCTAGAGGCAGAGAGGCTGAGAGCCCGTGGAGGGGTCACTGCTCCCTGAATTGCCATGGGCCATGTCTGACTGCCTATGCTCCAGTCCCTCTGAAGGAAGGTCTCAGCCCCGTTGGCTGGTGAGCTGAGCCAACTGGGATGTTAGCAAGACATCTTCTCCTCCAGCCCTCAGTTTCCTCCTCGGTACAACTGTGGGGTTTGCTTAGATGCTCTTTAATAAGCTCCTTCAAGTGTGACATTCTCTATTGGCTCACCAGTCCTGCTCCAGATAATGTCCACGTTTCGTGGGGGCCTCGCGGCTCAGGCCACAGCAAGATGAGTACAGACAGTATTTCAGGGCTCCTGCTAACTCTCAAATCCATCTTAGAATCAGACTCTTGAGCTTGAATTGGCTTTAGGGAAGGCTTTCTCAACCTCAGCACTACTGAAACTTTGTATTGATGAGTCTTTGTTGAGGGGCCATAACACGCCCCCCAAACCAAAGCCCAGTTGTGACAACAAAAACGTCCCCAGGTTTAGCCAAATGTGCCCAGGGCGCAGGGGCGGGGGGCCGGGAAGACGGGGAGAGCGAGTCACTCTGGGTTGAGATGGACTGCTCCATAGGCTCTCTAGGCAGGTGAGTACTCACACTACACTTCTCAGCAGCGTTTAGGTTGAACAGGACTTAGTTACATGAATCTATATAACTAGATTCATATTAATTTGCAACCCAGCCTGAGGAAGCCAGACCACAGACTCAAGAGCTCGGGGCCAGACAGGACATAAAGAAAGGCCCCAGTCCCATGTAGGATGGGACGGGATGGCCCCGAGACCTGGATAGGTGCAGGACATCGTTTTCAAAGGGAGTCATCCGTACTCGGCTCCAGACAGTTCTTTCACACGGGAATATGGGCACAGGGTGCCACGGCTTCTGGAAGCTGTATCACCACAGCCGGTCTCAACTGCAGGGTCCTGTCCCGTTCGACCCAGCAGTCGGGCTCAGAAAAGCCTAGGAGATCGCTGTGGGGAGGGTCGGGGCCTCCCCAATGTGTCAGAGAAGAGCCGGAGGTCCTGAGAGGGCAGAGATGTGCTATAAGTCACCAGCTGTTTGTAGAGGGACCTGCTACATGATAAGTGGAAAATCTGTAATTTTATGTGAAATTTACGGTTATTAAAAATAGTGTATTAATGTAAAACCATTGGTAGAGAGAGATCCTAAAAGATCCGGATAACTTAATGTTCACCTGAAAGAATCCTATGAAATATATACTATGGTTATCCTGATTTCATACTGAGAAAATTGAGGCACAGAGAGGTTAGGCAACTTGCCCAAGGTCACACAGTTAACAGTGGGAGGGGGAAGAGCCCGCGCAGGAGGGGTTAAGGACTACAGACCCTTGTATTGAATAAAAGGAGACAGAGCCAATTTTTCTACCACAGCAGTAAATTGCCCCCAAATTAAGCCAATACCCAGTTCTTATTGCTTCTGCAAAGAATTAATAAACCATGACATCTTCTGAAATGGGGGAAGGCCAGCTGCTCAGAGAGATGTCAGAAAGCCCTTTACAGGGTTGGACTTGTTCTGCCTTAGCGAGGAAAATGATTATGCCTCAGACACGCAGAGGGGAGAGCGCAGGGGCTGCCGACGCCTGTGCCCGAGGCTGGCTCAGCTGAGAGGTGCACCCGCCACTGGGAGAGGAGGCCCCGCAGTAGCTGGCCGTCGGGCGTTAATGGCTGAGGCCTCCCTGAGAACACTCCAGGATATTTTAGGTTTGCATTTGGCAGATGGTGTGCCAAGTCGTTCCCTCATTCTGCCTATTAGATGGTTAGTTTCCTCTTTCTAGTTAAAGGATTAACTAGAATTATCAGTAATCATGAGCTTCCCCCAAGGACAGGTCAAAGGAAATTAATGGAAACTGCAGCAATAGGCACACAAATTAGCTCCACGAGAGGAATTCCTGACTGAGAGAATTATCCCTGGCACCAGTAACGGGGGAGTGGAATTAGAACCCATCACAGAATCCTGGCAGAGCTGCAAATCCCTACAGGCCCTAGCTCAGGGGACAGGGGCCAGGGGACAGGGAAATGAGGAGCGGGGGAGGAGGCTGGGTACATACTTTACCCTGAAAGTTCCAGAAACTCAAAGCTGAAGAAGACCTTTGAAATATTCCAGCCTGACCTCTTAATTTACAGATGAGAAACCTGGGATCTGGAGCTGGATCGGGACTTACTAAGTTCCACACAGTTAAGTCACAACAAAGCTAGAAGTCGGGGTCCTGGTCCTGGCCAGAGTTTACAGAATTTGAGCTAGTAATGTTCACTGGAGACCAAACTGCAGGCCTGTCAGGTTCTCGGTTTGTCAATCTACAGAACGGAGCACTAGCCTTAACACGTCACAGTGCAATCATCTGTGTACCCGTCTGTCCCCACTCTAGGCTGGAGGAGAAGGTCTCAAGGATGGGGACCACGACTTCCTCATTAAAAGAGGGGGTCACTGGGCGTCCTCCGCAGGGCCTGATACCATATGTGCACCCATGGTAAGTTGTGCGGAATTGGGTGACTAGTCAACTTTGGAGGTGCTGAGGCTTAGCTCCTGTGTATGCGACCTCTGATGTGCTGGACAAGATGTCCCTGTACAAGACACTACCAACCCTGGCTGGTGTGGCTCAGTGGATTGGGCGCTGGCCTGTGAGCCAAAGGGTCTGGGGTTCAATTCCCAGTCAAGACACATGCCTGGGTTGCAGGCCAGGTCTCCAGTTGGGGACACATGAGAGGCAACCACACACTGATGTTTCTCTTCCTCTCTTTCTCCCTCCCTTCCCCTCTGTCTAAAAATAAATAAATAAAATCTTTTTTAAAAAAAGACACTACCATTATTGCAATCGCATTGGGTAAGAAGCCCACATTCTGGAGCCACATCAAACATGGCAAATGTTATTTGTTAAATCCAGGCAATGGGTATAGGAGCATTCATTACCCTATTCATTATATTCAAAAGTGTTTGTTATACTGTTCTGTTAGTTCGAGCATTTTTATAAAAAACAGTCAAAGTTTTAATAGCAATCTAAAGCTTATTTCTTAAAAAAAAAAAAAGGCACGTGCTCATGAAGATTGATTCTAAAAAAATAGACACATCATTCATTTCAGGAGATGTCTGTTGTTGCTGAGGAAATGTTCCTGATCCTATGGTGAGTAGACTCAGGCCCTGTCCTCAAAAAACTTGAGGGGAAATGAGACTCAAGTGACATTGCCACAAAACAAGACAGACGCGACTGCAGGGGAGACGTGTGGAGAGCTGAGTCAGCCCAGGCACTGCTACTGACCCCGTCCCCTGAGCAGCACAGCCAAGATGGACATCCTGCTCACACAGCCACATCACAGGCACATGTGGAGGCAACTGAAGGCTGGGTAATGACCAGGGTGTCCCCAAGGAGAGCTCGGGAGCCCTTGCTTCCGCAGTTCCTCATTTCTGCTGCAGGATATTTGCACATACGATCCATGAGGTTTAAGTGAATCAAAGAGGAAAATGGGCCCCCGAAGGGCAGCCTGGGGCACATGCATATGGAGGGGAAAGTGCAGGGTCACTGCTGTGGGGGCTTGTGTTGGAAGGGGGTGAGGAAGTGTCTATGGTTAAGAATGCCACTGCCATTTGCAATGGCATGGATGGACCTAGAGGGTACTACACTAAGTGAAATGAGCCAGTCAGAGAAAGACAAGTACTATATGACCTCACTGAGATGTGGAATCTAAAGAACAGGATACATGAGCAAACAAAACAGAAACAGACAGACACACAAATGCAGAGAATAGCCTGAGGGTTGCCAGAGGGGAGAGGGTTTGGGGACTGGGTGAAAAAGGTGAAGGAATTAAGAAGTACAAATTGGGAGGTACAAAATAGTCACAGGTTATAAAGTCCAGCATAGTGAATATCGTCAATCATACTGTAATTACTATACATGGTGCCAGGTGAGCAGTGAAAATACCAGGGGGGTGCTTTATAAAGTATATGATTGTCTAACCACTGTGCTATACACCTGAAAGTAATCCAAAATAATATTGAATGTGAAGTGTGATTGAAAAATAAAATTGTGAAAAAGAAGGCCACAGCTAGCAGCGGGCCCCCTCGGTCCAGGTCATGGTGGGTGGGCACATTGGTCGGCCCCGGCCGCAGCAGGAGAGCACGAAAGAGCACCAGAGCTGGGGCGGCACAGCACTGGATTCACACCTGAGCTCTACGAGTTTCTGACCGTGTTCGGCAAGTAGCTTAGCCTCACTTGTCCCACCTGTTGAATAGAGTTAGCGATGAGTACTACCTCATAGGTGCTTGTCTAACACAGCCTGGTAGAGAGTGGGTGCTCGGTGAGTGTTTCCTCACCCACTCCCTCCTGCCCCTTTGCAAGGAGAGCTGGATGAGGTCACATACACACAGAAGACTGTGCACTTGGTCAGTGTGGGTTGTTTTTGTTTTTAGTTTGTTTTTTTGTTATTGTTTTTTGTTTTTGTTTTTTGGCTCAGAGAAGACACCAAAACCATTTCCAGTAGGTCCTCACTTTGAGTCCTGTGCTATAGCAGCCATTTCTCCCACAGAGGCACGGTCTCGGGCAAACGCTTGATGTGGCAAGTGAGTGATGAGACCTGCTGAGTGAGTCTGGAGTCCCCCAGAGCCTCGCCTGCAGTGAGGAGCCAAGAGTGCAGAGTTTGTTTGGGAGGTGGTCCTAATAAACAAGGGCAGGGACGGGAAGGAAGCCATGAAGGGAGTGTGGATATGCATGTTACCCCAGGGGGAAGCTGCACAATGGGGGGCTCAGTCCCACGGGGGGATTTGGGGAGACTGTAGAACACCTACGTCTTATACCAGAAGGTGACTATCTTCGGCTGGGGGATGCTCCTGAGCAAGGGAACTCCTGGAAGTTCCCAGTCGGCTGCTCCAGCAGGCTAAGAAAGAGCCTCCGGGCCCTGAGTTGCAGGTGCTTGTCGTGGAAAGCAGTGAAATGCTCTTGGCACATATTGCAGTGAGAACCAAAGGGCATGGATGGGGTGCTACTAGCACATGTATATCCCCTTACATGGAATTCCTTCTCATCACAGCTATTTTAGCTTGGGTTTGGATGGCTCTGGGCCTCTATTTCCATGCAGTTCCTATCTATATTTTCCCCTAGTCTTCTACAACCTTTCAGCTCCAACTGAGTATGTAACATGACCTACTGAGACACGCATACTACAAATTCAGACGGGAAAATCCTTTAGGGCAGCAACTTTTTTTCTGTTTCTCTTTTACTGTGACTTCGGGCTAGTGATGTGCCCTCTGTAGCCTTGCCTTCCTCATCTGTAGTATCAGCAGGGTTGCTACGCTGGCCTCAGAGTTCCCTGCTGCAACTTCAATGTTGTGACCACCACCCCAAGCCCATGGAGCCAGTGGGGCACGTGGCAGGCACTCCCAACGGCAGGTGGGCTACACAGATGCACACTGCTCCACGCCGAAGACCCTGTCCCCTCCTCCAACTGGGGGAGCAAGAGACCCCGCCCTCCTCCCAGAGAGCTGGAGGGGGTTATTTGGCAAGATGGGGAAAAAAGAAGGTGAGGGCAGAAATGGCAATGTCAGATCTGCGTACACAGAACCCCCAGAGGTCACAAAATATACCCCACTTAATACCACCACACTGCAGATGAGGACACAGGGTACTTTTAAAGACCTACGATGAACTAGACAACCCCACTGTAAACTACTAACTGTGCTGTCCTGAAAAGTTAGAGACAGACAGTGAGAGAGAGACAGACAGAGATTTTTCTATGGTTTCAAGCCCAGTTGCCCACTCCTCAGGTAAGTGGACAGTCCAGGTGGCGTAGGGAGTGGGCTCGGCCAGGACACTCCCGGAACTGCCTGTCTCCCCAGGCACGACCAGAAGCCGCCCAGAGTTCCAGTCACTTGGTCTCCTCGCTCTGGCTCCAGGCCCGCTGGAGATGGCGAACAGCTGTTTGCCATTCCGAGTGCAGGAGCCTTTTATGTACTTGATGACATATTAAATCATATCTTAATGATGACTGGGAAGACTTCTGGTTACAGCTACCGAGCGCACAAACAGCGACGGCCGTGCGGCACTGGTGTTCATTTTATCTGGGCTGTGGCCGCACAGGCACACGGGAGACATTGAACAAGTAGAGGAGTTTCATTTTTAACGCTTTGCCTTCAGGCAGAGAGACTGTCAAAATGAGAACTTTTCTTCAAAAGACTAAACTATAAGCAGCAGTCCAGTTCCGGGTGGTGGCAAGATATTTTATTTCTAGGTATTTCCTAAATTATCTACGGGGAACATAAATAATTTTTACAACCAGGAAAACACCAACGATGTATGCTTCCAAACATACGTGACTTTTCTAAGTAGGTTGTAAGGTTACACGTGCCGCGACTTTCACTCAGGGCTGTGTTCGGGACATGGGCGAGGTGAAAAGTAGCAGAGAGGAGAAGGAGAGAGAAACGGAAGGAAAGGTAACACATTTCCCCAGCAAGTGCCTAACACATGCAGGATGTGACAGTGCCAGGGGACGCACTGTTGCTGGCCCCGTGTATCTCCAACTCAAACAGCCCCCTTACCCGGGCAGAGCGGCAGCTGGCAGACCCACAGCGCGTGCCCCAGGGAAACTGGGGAAGGAGCGCCGCGTGTTAGAGGCCCGATTCCTTCTACCGCCGAGTCACGAACGGCCTGGCTTTGCGGCGCGACTGAGCGTTGAAAGAGACACCCACATGTGCAGGGGCTCGAAGGAATTCCCCAGCTGTATGTGTACTCGACAAAAAACAGGAATCTGGGGGAAATTTTGAAAATAAATTATTAAATGAAAGGAACAAGCTATAAAATACTACATGTACTATGACCACATCTATGAAAGCACTCTATTCATTGTGATAAAGACTTTTAAAAACTTAAAATAGTTGTTGTGTTGGGATGGTTGAATTTTTGGCAAGCTTTTTTTAAGTTCTCAATGTCACTATTGGCCATTCAATTTTTTATCCAAAAAAAAATTTATCCTACATTTTATTATGAAAATTTTCAAATATACAGCCAATTGAGAGAATTTCATAGTAACTACCCACTCACCTTCCTCTAATGCTGCTTAATTTTTAGACTGTTTTTAAATGGTTTAAACTTTTCTGTTATGTGGTATTTGGCATTTACATGAACACAGTGGAAGCTATCAGCCTAACTGTAAAGTGAAGACCCACGAACCCCTCCCGCAGCTGGAGGAACGTGGCCTTCAGTCCTGCCGCTTCCCGCACGCTCCTTCCTGCTCCCAGCCCACCGCCTCCCTCCAGGGGTGGCAGATCCTGAACTGTGGGCGGAGCATTACTCTCCCTCACCTTTCGCACAGCCTCTGCGTGCCTGCGTCTGCCCTGGCCAGTGCGGGCTGGATTGTGCTGCAGTAACACAAATTCCAAAGTAACATGAAGTAACACGAAGTCTCAACGACTTCACTCATCACTAAAGGTTTGTCTGTTGCTCAAGCAAAATCGACTGCAGGTCCCTGCGACTCTCCAGAACAACTGTCTCCATGTGGCCACTCCACAGTCCAGGATGCTTTGATTTTACAGTGTCATCATCTAAATATGAGGCCTCCCTAAGATCACCTCATCAGTAAGCAAATGCTTCAGCCCAGGCAGGAGTGGCCCATGCCTCTTTCCCTCATAGCCCCTCAGCCTCACTCTGTCGGGGGGTCCTTCTGTCTGCCCAGGGGGAGAGGAGAACAGGATAGAGGTGCGCACTAGAAGTCTCCTCTATATCACCCCCAAGCAACATATGGTTAGTTTTTGCTTCAGTTCTCTTCCTTTCTGAGCTTTACTATGTATATACTCAGCATATAGTGCTCTGCAACCTTTTCCCTACTCACTGCCATGTCTCTGAGATTTCTCCATGTGATTGTAGGTAGCTTTCATTCATTTCCACTATTGTATAATATTCCATTGTGTAGATGACATGTCTCAATGCTGACCTACTCTCCAGTTGAAGGGAGTCGGCATGCCCAGCCTTTGCTGTGACCGACAACGCTACCAGGTGCAGGCTCTGTTCAGGAATTTCTCTGGTGCATGTGTTATTCAGATTCTTTAAAGCTAATTTTTTTTTAATGAAAGAGCAAAGAAAAAGAAGAAGCAAAAAGTGGGAGGTGTTGAGCTGGCACTTTTCTATTGCAAAGGGAGGTTGGGACACAGGATTATAAAAAAGAAAAGGCAAATGAAAGCTGGCAGACGCCAGGGTGCAGAAAGGTCACGGATTCGTGTGCTGTTCTTCAACCAGGCACAGGTTGGACTGAAGAAGAAAAGTCAGAGATTAAACAAATATTTTTAGATAAAACTGCACATTTACAAAGAAGAAATAAATGATGACTCCGAGCAGCTGTTTCTTCCCCACGGTCTGGAACCACTAAGGCACTGTTGTTCGGCATCAAGAGCTCACCATTTCAAGAGACAACCTGATGCTCGGAAAATTTCAGCACGTTAATTTTCATTTGCTTCCATTTTGAAAATAAATAAATGCCATACTGTGATTTCTTTTATTTTTTTTTCTTTTTATTTTTTTTTTTTTTTTTTTTGCTAGAGGAAGGCAGGTCTTAGAATCAAAGAAATAATGACAAGGTATTTCAACTCCCCAAGGATTGGTAATCACCAGCATATGGCCCGGACGGAAATACACGAAGCAGGGGAAATAAGGCTACTGGTGACAGTTTGACATGGGCTAGCCAAAGAATAACGTTAATCACGTAATTTATCCTACTAGGTTCCTAGTAGGATTCTTAGTGTTAGCTTTGACCGTAAGCAAAAAAGTATGGCCTTGATGAAATCTGTTTGTATTATGTTCAATTTCTAGGGGCAAGAGGGATCCTAGTTACCCATCTCTTGACAAGTCAAGAAAAAAATTGAGAGATAGTCCAAATCAGCTTTGGAGTAGATGGCTCATGGGAAAACTGGATGAAATGCTGGGGAAGCCGTCATCCTTGGTTTTGCTGATAAGATAGAACAGTAAGCCCTGGTAGGTGTGGCTCAGTTGGTTAGAGCATCGTCCCATAACCGAAGGTAGCAGGTTTGATTCCCAGTCTGTGCACATTCAGTCCTGGGTCTGGGCATATACGGCAGGCAACCAATCAATGCTTCTCTCTCTCCCTTCCTCTCTCTCTAAAAGTATTGGGGAAAAAAGTCCTCGGTGAGGATTTCAAAAAGAAGAAGAAAAAAAGAAAGATTGGGTGGACCTTAGCGCTGACCTAGAAGACCAAGACACGCAGTTGGCCTCTGACCAAGGGCATCCAGGGGGCAAGGCTCCTCTCCATGAGGATGTAAAGATGACCAGCTGTCCATGAATTAGTAGGAGCCACAGCTTGTAATTCAATGATCAAAGAATGAAATTTAGTCAAGGTGAAACAGAAGTCGATGCTTTGCTTATTTTCTCTGTTATTAACAAGGCACTCCTTAGTGCCACCCAGCAGGCGGGCGCTGTCTCCTCATTTCTCAGAGCAAGCTGGTCAGGCAGGTGGAGTTATCACTCAGGCTTCTTGGTAGCAAGTGACAGAAACCAATTCTGGGTAACTTCAGCAGAAAGGCAGTTTACCAAGAGGATATTAGGCATCTCAGAGAATTACAGGGAATGCCCAGCAAATGGGCAGCTGCCTGGGAAAGCCAAGACTTGAGTTAAAATCATGGACAGCTAATGCCCTCGCCGGATGGGCCACCTGCCTGGTGCCACTGCCACCCCTATAGCTACTGCTAAATAATCATCCACGGTCCCTGTGTCTCTGCATCACGGGTCCAGGATGTAGGGTCTTAGGCAGAAGGGCTTTGCTGAGCCTGGGGTTTGCCCCAGTGTCCTGGGCCAGCCTGGGTGCAAGCGGAGGCTGCAGCCCAGCAGGGAACAGCAAAAGAACAAAACTTCAGGCTTTGTTACTTTGAAGCAGCCCTGCTTACCCCCAAACTCCCCAACTGCAGGAGGAGCCTTCAGACGCTGGCCAAAGGCAAAACTGGCAAGCGTCCTCCCAAGCACTGCCGTTGCCGTTTATGGGTGCGGTGTTCGGACACTCCCTGTCTGACGCGCCACGACTGTGCTGACGCCTCACAGTTTAGATCTGCACTAGGGCTGGCTCTGCAAAGGGAGGAAGAAAGATGCTTCCAAATGACAGTGAAGCAGCGTGTAAATCTTAATAGCTAACATTTTACGGTGCTTCGCAAAGTGGGCTAACCCATTTGTTTCCGTTAGTCTTTACCCAAAATGACCCTTGCATGGACCCTAACAGTGACGAGGGTGGGCCTTCTCGTCATCCTACCTGTCACATACAAACCGAGTACAGGTGAAAACTGGGTATTTCGACCACAGGTTCACACTGTTCCACGTGATTGTTTGAGTAACAATCTCATGGTTTTACTTGGTTTAATGCTTCATTTCATGCTTTTACAGGTTGCTGAGACAGGACTTCTCACAGTTGTCCTGCACAGGGATCTTTTTACAATGCAGATGCTGACTCAGGAGGTGTGGAGGGGGGACCACCCCAATCTGCATCTCTAACCAGTTGCCAAGGGACACGATGCTGCTGGCCCAGCAACCACGTTCTGAACAGCAAAGATTTAGGGAGTAGAAATACGAGGAGTGTAAGTGCTCCCATGGCACACCATGCAACATCTTACCGACTTCACGAACTGTCTGTGACATTCCTGAGGTCTTTTAGTTCTTCCCTGTTTTGATCCTTTGCGCTATTTCCTGATTAAGTTTAAAGAAGGTTTGAAGAGAAAGGTGTGGTCAGAGGAAGTGCTTCTTGTTTAACTTTTGTTCAGCCCTAGAAAAAGGACCGGCAGAGGTGACAGCTCCAGGGCCCAGGAGCGGCCAGGTGCAGAAAGGCAGCTGCTCAGGGTCCCCCGGTCACTGGAGCAGGGATTTCACAGACAATGCAGCTCAGCAGGCAGCCCGGGAAATTCAGAAGCCGTCCTCTCATTTCAAACGTACGCTGTCCTGAAAAGTTTATAAATACTCCATCTCCCTGTGTGGAGAAATACAAATAAAAGAGAGGGAAAACAAAACAAAATCAACAACAAAAACCCTTCCCAGTGAGAAATGGAAGCCACGCCACTCGGAGGGCCCCAGCGAGGCTTGAAAAAGCAGCTGAGACCACGCTCACGGGCCTCGTTGGAAACGGTGGCAGAGGGCCCAGCAGAGAGGAGAGAAGAGAAGTGGATGAGGGACAGTTACACAGGAGATGAAAACAACTGCGAACAGAGAGAAAACAAAAGGGGGGTAATAAAAACAACCGGCTCCTCCTGAAAGTAAACAAAGACAAAGGGGAAAGAAGCAAAGAGAAACCAGATGCAAGGTTAGCCTGAAACCCCGCCGCGGTGGGGGGCAGGGGCGGGTGGAGCAGATGAAAGCTCCGGGAGGCGACCAGGAGCCAGAGGAGGAGAGGCCAGCACCTGGGGGAACCGCAGGGCCGGCGCCCCAGCACCACGCGCCTGGGTTGTGATTAGCGAAGGCCAGTTGGCACCAACCGTCCCTGGACAGATATGTTTGGGGACAATTATTAGAAAGCTATTTTTGTGGTTTCCTTTGTTTCTCTGAACCATCATCTGTTTGTGTGTTTTGGAGCCTGAGAAAACAACACTGATTTCACCAAAAACCCTTGAGCTTTTAAAAATAAAAAATAAATAATAAATAAGGAAAACAGCCCTCCAAACTTCTGCAAGTTGTTTCAGTCCTTTTTCAAAGTACGTATTTCTTTTCAAACGGAGATTACTCAGCAGACGGGTTTCTTTCCCTCCTCTCTCCAGCTCGATTGCTTCGTGTCTGCACATCGAAGGAAGCACACACGAGTGGAGTGTTTTAAGTCCCTAAATGGCGGGCCTTGAGCAGGCAGCACAGCCGGGTCTCACATTTGAAGGATGCTGTCTGTCTCAGGAAGGTTATCCCTTCCCTGCCAACCCCAGACTCAGCTGAGAGAGCCTCTTCCCCGTGCCGCATGCTGGGCCCTCCACCTCCCTGAAGCGTGACCCACTCTCAGGACGGCCTCGAACTTGTCCTGGAGAACAAGCCCCCTGTCCCCTTCCCTGGGCCGTTCTCTTCCCTCCCAGTCCCTGACCACCACCACCACCCCCACCCTGTGGCATTCTCGTTACTCTTTTTGCTCCGTATTTAGAAAAGGTAGGTTTGTGTTCCCACCTACCCCATCCACAAACCCTGTAAGCTACATGAAAATTCTTCAGATTTAATAGCCCCCAGACTCTGCCTGTAGGTCAATAAGGATGGGTGTTCTTGTCCTAGATGCTTCTTCAAATAAAATTTCAGGCTCCTGTCTCCAAGTGTCCAGGGGACGAGGTCCCAGCGTAGCCTGTGCAGGTATCCTTCACAAGCTTCCCTCACACCCGGTGATGCATCCCCTCAAGTCTCTGCTCACTGCATCGTTTCCACCTGCCCGAGCCTACCTACCTCATATGCAAATCTTATGCATCCCCAAGGTCTCCCTTAGGAGGCAGCTCTCTCAGCCGGTCATCTTGGCCCAAGGTCCCAACATGCCACCCCTGAATGAGTCCCAGGAGCCTTCTGGCTTTGGGCAAGCCCCCACTCACCTCCTGTGAGATCCACAAGTGTACTATGGTCTCGACACTCTTATCTGAAGTCTCGTGTCTACACTGCTAGGACTGCCTGCTGTCTGCTCGTGCATGCCTAGCCCTACCTTTGGCCCTCCAGGTAGGAGGTAGACCTGGCAGGGAGTCTTTCTGTGTGCGGCCCCTCAGTTTTTGGTCGTTCCTTGGGCGATTACTAGGGAGTGGAGGAAGGGGGACCACAGAATCGTCTTGACCTCCAGGAGGACTGCCGCTGTGGCTCTGACAGGCACTCTGGCCTTTTCTTTTCTGTGGTCGCATCAGTCAGCGGGATGGCCTGGTCTCTAAAGGCACAGGTGCAGAGGTGTGGCTGACCTGTGTCCACTCTGCCTGTCCAGCACCCACATCCTGCAGGACTCCTACCATGGCCCCACTCCCTGCAAACATTTCCTTTCAAACTGTGACCCCCAGGCCAAACCTGGCCTGCCATCCATTCTTTCAAATAAAGTTTCACTGCAACACAGCATGCTCATTCGTTCTCACGTTGTCTGTCTGTGGCTGCTTTTGCGCTACAACGGCAGTGAGCAGTCACAGCAGAGGTCACACGGCCTCCAAAGACCAGAGTACTTCCTGTCTGACCCCTCACGGGGAGAGTTGTCCGAGTCCTGCCGCAGAGTGTCCTCAGTCACAATTTAACACCACGGCCGTGTGCCCTCCTGCAGCACCACCGCTCTTCTGCACGGAGCACTCCAGAGCTCTGAGAGCAGGGACGCGCACGCCGCACACGGCCCTGTCGCTCGTCTCCCCTCGCCGCTTGGCCAGCGCTGGTAACAGCACCTGTGTACTCATCAGTCCTCAAATAGCTTTCCCCTTGGGTAACAGGAACTCTCCGGGCTCGCTAAAGTAACCATGGCATTTATCGTTTCCCAGAATAGGAAGTCCAGAGGTCATGCAGAGGTCAGCACTGGTAGATTCAGGCACTGGACCCAGGTTCTTTTCGTCTCTTTTGCTCTGTCAGCAGCTATGCCGGCTTTGTCCTAATACTGTTTGCCCTCATGGTCTCAAAACAGCTGCCAGTAGCACCTGAAGCAACATGCATCCTTGTTCACATCCAGCAAGGTGGGAGGGGGAGAACGGTGGGAGCAGCTGCTCTTTCCCAGAGCCCTGAGCAAGCCTCCGCTCCCATCTCATCAGCCCAGACGGGCTCACACCTGCCTGGCCCCCGAGCCCGGCCCTGGCAAGTGGAGTGACATTAGCTTGGTTGACTTAGGCTGCTCCATCGCCTGGGGCAGAATGGCTGCTGGGGAGTCAGCCACACTGTTCCTGCAACGGAAACTTACAGAAATCGCCTTGTCGCCTCTTGGTGTAGAACATTTGACCTATTTCAAAACAATAGCCAAAGTGGAATTTAATCACTAAAAATGGTGGGGTATTTGATGTGTCCCCTGTTCCTCGTGCCATTCCTGAACCCTTGTGGACGTCCCCTGAGCGCTGGGACCGCAGACAGCGCAGGCCCTGCCTTCCGCAATCACACCTAAAATGGCCCACAGCATCCATCATCCTCACACTACACATGTACGTTCCAGCCGAAACTATCCAACTCCAACGTGCTCTAGAACTTTCAATTTACTAAACCACAGACATGCCCCCTAAGACTTTCATTTCTACAATACTAAAACAAGAGTCTTCTCCCCGACAGTGCCACACCCCCTGGCCCAACACCCCAGCAAACTGGATGCCAGAGGCCCCCACCACCCTTCAAGGCCATGGAAGAGGACATGCTACAACTGTGGCCAAGACATTCGGCCTGCTTCGACTCTCTGCTAACCAGCTCAGATGCTTTCCAGAGGTTGCTGGGATGTTACTGCATTCCTAAAGAAAAAGAAAAGAAAAGAATAAACAATAAAATTAATGATTCCTTCCAGAAAGGAGCAAAAAGGGCAACCCCACTATCACTTCACCCTGTTGCATAATGACATGAAGGAAGAGGGGGAAATGACTTCAGAGGCATGCCGAGGAAGCTGTGGACAACCGTGGCCACCCTACCTGTACAAAGGCCAGTGAGGCCTTGACCGAGGCTCCCGGCAAGCCTGAGGTAGGTAACTGTGCGGCCCTTGCCAGAGTGTGTCACACAGGTGATAATGCTCATCGCAACACAGTTTATAATCACCAAGATATGGAGGCACCCCCAGTGCCCATCAGTAGACAAGCACATAAAAAAGCTGTGGTATGTTTATATAATGGAATATTACTTGGCTGTAAAAAATCAGTGAAATGGCCCTGGCCAGTGTGGTTCAGTTTGTCCCATAGCCAAAAGGTTGAGGTTCAAACCCCAATCAGGGCACACACCTAAGGTTGCAGGTCCAGAGGCCTGCGATCCCCAGGCTGGGTGGATGGGGGAGGCAACCAGTCGATGCTTCTCCTCCACATCACTGTTTCCCTCAGCATTTCTCTCTCTCCTTTCCCCACTCTCTAAGAAGCAATGAAAAAATGTCCTCTGGTGAGGCTTTAAAAAAAATAGAAGAAGGAAATGGTACCATTTGCAATGGTATGGGTGGGCCCAGAGGGTATTATGCTAAGTGAGATAAATCAGTCAGAGAAAAAAATACCATACAATTTCACTCATATGTGGAATCTAAAAAACAATATAAGTAACAAATAAAACAGGAACAGACTCATAGATACAGAGAACAGGCTGAGGGCTGCCAGAGCAGAGGGGTTGGGGCACTGGGTGGAAAAGGTGAGGGGACTGAGAATACAGATTGGTGGTTACAACATCTTCACGGGGATGTAAGGTACAGCACAGGGAATAGCGTCAATAATGTTGCAATAACTGTGTGTGGTGCCAGGCAGGTACTGGAAATATCAGGAGCACCACTGTGTAAAATGTATGATTGCCTAACCACCATGCTGTACACCTGAAACCAACACAAAATGATATTGAATATAAAAATAAATAGACATTGAACAGTCTCCCTAGAGGCAGCCATCGCTGTCTCACCTCCATCGGGGCCGGGCCACCCTGACACAGGCCAGGCCGCGCTGCACCCCTCAGACTCAGCGGGGCTGCACATGCAGGAAGGGGGAGCTGAGCCGCGCTGGCACGTATGGTGACAAGTCGGTGGCTGGGCCCGCTGAATTATAGGTCGGGGACCCGCCAGTGGTCTTCTTGTGGAGAAAGGGCATGAACCCGCCTCTGAGAGTCCTTCCCCTTCCCAGGGAAGCCGTATATTCAGCACGCCCCGTGAGGCTCTGCTCTGATGAGGGGGAGGAGCACTGTTACATTGTGTCGCTTTGATATAAGGGCCTCTGTCTAGAAATTCAGCGTTGAATAATGGCGTGCTTGCCTCGAACAACACTGAGGGGGCCGCCATGTCCCCTGAGTAGGTCGGCCCAGGTCTGGACTTCCCTGCAATGATGACATTGCTGCTGACGTGAATAATAAGTGTGATTTACTTGTTCAAGCCCCAAAGTCCAGGCAGGAGTGACTTCTGGGGCTGACAACCTGCAAATTGCAAAGCGGAAAGTTTATGGGCTGATTTATGGGGAAAGTGAAGGGCCACTTTCTACACCAAAGACAGCTAAATGCCTCCTTAGGCCAAGGCTTGCTCTCAGCAGGACAGCCTGCATCTGACAGAGCCCGCCCCGGCTGGAAAGGGACGGGGCAGAAGGTGCACAGCACTCGCCTCGATTCCCCGGCACTCCTGTCACTGCACACTCGGGAAGTCCCCATCACCGCCACCACCTCCTACTGCACCCCTGCCATTGCTGCTGCTGTCACTCCTGTTACCCCTCTTGTCACCACCACCACTGTCCTCACCTTCCCCTGCCTCTCTAGGAATGACTGTTACACATCACTGTTTTCCTTGCTCCTCCCCAGGGCCCTGTGGCACAATATGAGGGGAAGGTGTGAGGTTTGTCTTCAGACAGCCTTGAGTTCAAATACAGACTTTGCTTCTTACTAGCTGTGTGACCTCAGGTGACTGCCACGCCCTCTATGAGCCTCATCTGTAAAATAAGGACATGAAGGCTGCCCATGTATGGTAGACACAGTGACGTACTCCCCGGGTCCCCCTTCAAGGACACACCACTGCCCTGGTCTGGGAGTGCAGTCAACACACAGCCCCCAGCTGTTGGTTCCTCAGGACCAGACTCAGCTGCAGAGAACTACCCCCTTCCCCAAGGGCACACCCTTCCCAGGACAGTCTGCATCCGGTTCCAAAGCCAGGCAGTGGCATATAACCTGGCCCTTTCAGCCCCACGCTGGACACTCTGGTGAGCAAGCCTTGCTCTGTGCTCTCCAGCACTCCTCAGTCCAAAGCCTTCCTCAGCACCTCAGCTTCCTCCACACCCTTCCCAGGTGTTAATTCTCAAAGACACCTGTGCCCCAAATTCCATCTCAGCCCCCACTTCTAAGAAACCAACCCGTGGCAGAGGAGGTGAGAATCACAATATGTGACCCAAAAGCAGAATCGGGGCTCCGAGACCCACTTCCCTCCCTGCCCCACGATGGGGACTAAATGGAAGGCTCTGCAGAGGTGCGAGTTGAACCCCTCCAAAGGGGGAGGGGAGCCCCAAGAACGCCACATGCCAAGTTCCTGGAGGGGCCAGGCAGGAGAGGCTCAGGCCCTGTGATTAAAGAGACAGAAGTGGATTCAGATGGCCAGGAAGTATCGCAACTCAGCACGAAGAGGAGTAGCCAGGGAGGAGTGGAAATCTATACGCGGAGTTAATGCTTTCCAGCTCCGCCAGGCGCTGCAGCCGGCAGACTTCTGCTGCCGGCCCAGGAGCCCAGGAGTGGAGGGCTGCTCTGCTTTGAGGAGTTTTTCCTATAAAAATAGCCCCTGGCTATTATTCTTTGTAGTGTGAAGTGGAAAATTACCTGGATGAGGTTTCACGTGGAACAGCAAGTTGCTGGAAACGGGTGGAGGAACTATTGAGCAGAGAACAAGAATATGAAGCAAGTTCTTGGGGTGCAGAACTCAGGAGAAGAGAGCAAAAATGGGGGGTGTGGGTCTGGCCTCAGGGGCCTGGTGCCCAAGTCTCCTTGGCACAAGGAGCTGAGATTTGACTGGCCAAAAGCCCCTTTGCTTACCTTGTAAATTCCCTTCATCTGCGCTCACACCAACTCTCCCACCTGAATACCTGTGGGGCGGTTTCTGTCAAGGGCCTGTTATAGTACGAGTGCCCCAGGGAGAAAGCCCAGTAGTCAGGAGCCCAGTCTTCAGACCTGGCACCTCCAATCCAGCCTCAGCTCTGCCACTTTGTAGCTATGTGACATTATTTAACCTCTCTGGTCCTCAGCTAGCTATTATTGTTTTTATTATCATGTTAATTCTTGCCATCAAGAGTTACAATCTCAAGGCAAAAGGATGAACAGGCCTTGAAACAAAAGCAAATTGTGTGCTCCTCCCTAGTGGAGTTCACTAGAACCAGTACATGCTGGGCTGCAGCAGTCGAGGTGGACTTCATGCAGGAGGTGGCATCTGAGTGGGGCCTTGAAGGGCAGACTTTGGATGGGCCTGGGAAAGAGGAAGCAGGAGACGTAAAATATTCAGATGAAACCACAAAGGCAGGAGTGGGTGTGGGATGTTTGTGGGACACAGAGGAGCCTGGGGTGCCAGGCAGACACTGCATCTCCTCCCTGGCCCTAAGGACTCGAGAGGAGTGATATGCCATCTGGGGGCGGGGGGGGGGGGGGGGGGGGGGGGGGGGGGGGGGGGGGGGGGGGGGGGGGAGCAGGAGAGCGAACAGTCCAGGTGAATCAGGTTTAGTCAGGGAGGCAGAGACCCGGAGGACCACCAGGCAACCCGGATTAGCAGCATGGGGAACCAGAGCCATCCAGGGGAGCTGAGGCCATCGAGGAACTTCGGGCCCTGTCAAAGGCTCCACCAGAAGAGGGGAAGAATCCCCCGGCTCCTCCCTTCCCCTGCCCTCCAACCTCCTGCCACTGCCTGTCAGGCAGACCTAACCGGAAGCAGTAACTGACGAGGGAGCCTGGGGAGCGTGAGTGCAGTGAGGAGCCCCCTGCAGCACAGGACAGAACAGACAAAGGACAGACAAAGGACAGACAACGTAGCGGTGACCATGACAGAAATGTTCAGAGATGCCACAGGAGTGCGAGGCAGGGTGACTCCCAGGGCTGGGGCTCAGCGAGGACTTCTCGCTGCCAGAGGAGGAGTGGGCAAGGAGAGGAGAGGGTGGCTGAGTGCCAGGCCAAGGAGCAGCAAGTGGGAGGCCTAGAGGCGAGGGGGCAGGGTGCCATTGCACCCAACATCCCAGCCAGGCGTGGTCCCAGGGAAGGTGGGTGGAGGTCGGAGGGCAGGAAATCTTCCTGTGGCATCTGGGCCCAACCCTAAAGGCTCCTGGGAGCCTTCCAAAGTCTAATCCAAGAGTGACTCAGTCGTGCCCCAGTGAGGCCCAGATGTGAAGGGGGCAGGCTGAAGGTGGGGGGCCCAGAGCCTGAAGTGAGGGGCTGGGGTTGGGTGGGGTGGGGAGGGAAAGAGAACTGGCAGACCTTTTCCAGGTGAGAGTGACAGAGCTTGAGGGCGGCAGGATGGGGGTGAGGCAAGGGGTGAGCATCGGGGTGCCTGCCACCTAGGCTCCTGTTCTGAGCCTCCGGAAGCTGGAGCCTCTCACGCAGCATCTCCTTGAACCTGCACCGAACTCTGAGTCTGTTGGTGTTGAAATCCCCACGTCCCAGAAAAGAAAATAGACTCGGGAAGGTGGACTTACCTGTCGGGTTCACCAGCTAGTAACGTGCAAGAGGCCCCAAGTGGGAGCTCCTCACCTGGGCTCCGTGCGCGGGAAAGGCACGCTCTCCCCCTCACTAATCTCTCCCTGAAGCTTAGCAGTTGGCCCCAAACACCGCTCAGGGCACCCGAGCCTGCCTGCTGTCACACCACGTGGCAGCTCTCAGCGACTGATCTGGCTCCTCCTGACGGTCACTGCGACCAGTGCTGGCTCCAGCCATGGGCTGCGTGAAGACTGGAACACACACAGCACTCCGCACAGCATGTACAACTACCTCACTGTGACTCATTTGGTTTCATTCGCCGTCTTTTGTTTTTAATCTTACACTCTTGAAAACAGTGTTCTGAGAAGGGTCCATAGGATTGTGCTTCACCGGACAAGGAGAAACCTGATCTTAAAAACTGGGCTTTCTCCACTGCACCCTGATCCTTTAGCTAGCAGGGCCCATCGAGGTCCCGAGGGGGTTAATATCCTGGGGGAGCCCTCGTGCCCATAAGGTGCTTGGGAAGGGATGGAGGACTTTCTTACTGCACCTCAGTTAACACCACATGCGCACGTCAGCCTCAGGCCTTGATTCTTCTGCACGGCCCCTAATTAAATCGTATTTGTCTTTGTCAGGCCATGGGCCCCAGCCTGCAGCTCAGACACCAGGGCCACAGAACCCAGGAACCCCTCAAGTGCATGACTAACCCTCCCACAATGGCCAGGTGGGTGGAAAAGGCAGAGGAAATGGTGGGCTAGAGAGGCTTTGAGGTGTGCCCAAGGTCAGAACCAGGAGGCAGACTTCCACCCTGGGGGCCGACTCAGGATGAAGAGCAGGTCAGTCTGGGCTCCCTGTGGTCTAGGCTGCCCAGATCAGCCCCCCAACCCCGGGGCTTCCATAGCTTGCCCAAGAGGACCCAGCGCCTCTCCGGGTTCCCGCCCAGAGCAACCTGCATGGCCACAGCTCTTGCTACGGCTTTCCAGGGCCAAATGCATTCCACATGGTGGCCAGCCTTGGCTTTTCCCTGGGAGAAGCTGGAGGGCTGTGAAGGGACCGTTTGCCTTGAGTCTGACCGCCCCCCCCCAGAACAATGCATCTTTGTCCACAGCCTATTTCCCTGCAGAAGGAAACCAATGACACCTGAGCCCATGTTCCCTCGCCATTACTCCAGTCCCTTGTGCCGCCCAGCCCAGGTGCCCAGAAACAACCCCCATCCCCTTCTCCAGATAACTCCCAAACCCCAGAGGGTTTCCTGGCACCCTAGCCCCCACTAAGGGGCCCAGAAAGGAAAATAATCTTGAAATCGCAGGGTCAGAGACCAAAACAAAGGCAAGCAAAATGGGAGTGCCCCAAGGACTGAGTGGAGCACCCTGAGGAAGGAGCCGGGCGAGGGCATGTTGGAGCAGCTCGAGGGCTCCGGAGGGCAGGTGCTCTGCACACGTGGCAGGGCTTCGCACACCTGGGAAGACCATGCGAGCATCTCCCAACCCTCGTCTGTGCTCGATGCTAGAGATATTCCCATCGCTGTGCCATCAAGATCTCCGTCCCAGCAAGGGCCGGCAGGCCCACCATGCCATACCGTAACTGCTTTAGTCCAAGCATGGACAGGGAATGGAGGAGCCGAGGAGAGAGGAGAGGTTGGTTCGTGCTCCTGGGGGTGCTTGGATTCCCTCTGTGGTGGACACCATCCAGACGCCCCTTCAAGGAAGGACTGTCTGCTGCTGCTGGGAGCCGTGGCAGCAGACAGCCCTCAGCTGTCAGCCTCTCAGCCATTGCCCCAGCTGCAGAGAGCTGTCTCCGTCAAGGTCGCGCCCTTGCCTGGGCAGCCCTCATCCACAACTGATCAATCTGGGGTACTAGAGCTACCTTGGCCCAAAGCAGGTCTGCTCTGACCGGGCCTTGCCAGCTGCAGAGCGTCCTGTGGGGTCAGCCAAGGCTATCGGGCCCACGTGGCACCTTGACATTTCCCTCTGCCCCTCCCCACCCGCCCCAACCTCAGGGGCCCCTCTTGCTAAACATCCTGCATGCAAACTTCTTCTTAGAGTCTGCTTCTCAGGGAACCCAACCTGCAGCTACTTTCCCCACAGAGGTGGCAGCATTTGGCATCGTGTGCAGGGTCCAAGGCCGAAAGCACACTCCTGGTGGCTGCTCCCACTAGCAGCTGGCACCCTGCTGCTGAGTGGGAAATGGTCCCTGCTTTCACAGGGCCATGTCTAGTGGGCGACCAGGGTTTAAAGGCAGTAATAGGCCAATTCTGGGGAGCACCAAGAGTTGTATCTGCCCAAGGGGAGAAGCATGGCTTCCGTCTGCAGGCACTCACATTGAACTTGGCTTTGAAGGAGGAGAAAGAATCCACAGACAGATGAAAGAGGCACAGGGTATGGGCCCTCACACCCTGAACATTTGCATTGTTACAGATGCAGAGAGAAAGGAGCCCCATGGGAGGCCTGTCCAGGAAATTGGGAGATGAGCGGGGAGATGTTCCCAGGAAGGCAGGCAGGGCCAGACCACTGGCTGGCAGGCAGGGCCAGAACTCTGGGAGCCTCATTTGGACTTGAGTCTTTGGACAGTAGGGAGGGTTTGAAGGGTTTTAAGCAGGGAAATATCAATACTGGGTTTGTTCTCTGCGGAAATAACTGGGGTGGTAAGGAGGGGTGGAAGGTGAGAACCCGGCTGCAGGACCTGAAGGAGATCCAGGCAGCTGGGTTGCTACTGATGAGCAGGCTGGAGACACAGGAAGCCTGGGCGGGAGCCTGCCCCTGCTAACAGTGCTACAGACTTTGACACCTTATGACCTCTCTGCTTCTGCATTCTTTCCCACATCGGTACATGCCCAGCTCGCAGCGCTGTGGTGCCAAGCAAACTACAATATATGCAGAAGTGCCTGGCATGTAGAAAAGGCTCAATACCTCTCATTTCTCATTTCTTTACTTTCCATAGAATGGTTTCTGGTCATAGGCTACTGATGAAGAATCTGAGACTCCAGTAAAGCTGAGCTTGACAGCACGGAGACTGGGTAGCCAGGCTCCTTGCTTACCCACTCCACCCACCGGGACCCCAGCCTCACTGCCTGGGTCAGAGGTCTGGGGTCTGGAGCGTTCCCGGGCATGCTCAGTTTGGTTGCAGAATAATCATACCCCAGGAGTTGCCTGCTGGCCTGGTCTGTTGCCCAAAAGGGTGTGCAGATGGAAAGGTTTGTAGTCAGCAAATAGTCCCCGGGATATAAAATGCAGCATAGGGCATACAGTCAGTAAGATTGTATGGTGCCAGGGGTACTGGTGCCAGGGGTACTGGAAACATCAGAGGGAGTGCCTTGTAAAGTATATGATCGCCTAACCACTGCGCTGTACACCTGAAACTAATGCAAAATAATATTGAATGTAAATTGTAATGGAAAAATAACAATAAAAGAAGATGGGAAGGTTTGTGGGCACAGGTATTGAGAGCACAGAGAAAGCTGAACCAGAGTTGGGGTGGGGTGCGAGTGGGGGGCCACTGGCAGGGCCCCGGGGGCCAGGGCGGGGTGGGGGCTGTGGAGAGGAGGGAGGCAGTGTTCCTGCCACCGCCTATCAGCAAGTCTGGGAGTCAAGGAACGTGAGGGCCCCCGGTTGAGAAAGAACAAGGGGAGAAATCAGAGGCAAAATGTGAAGTTAATAAAAATGCTGTTCCAATCAAACTCCAAAAGCAGCTGCACCCCTGTAACAGCAGCCAAAGCTGCTTTCCGACTTTTCACTGTGCTGACTGTCTGATGGCTCGCAGGGCTCCCCGCCGTGCTGGACTTGCACATTCTTTTTCGTTTGTTTCCTCTCTCTCCCCACCCCGCTTTCCTGCTCTGTTCCAGCCTCCGGCCTTCGTTCTCTGAAGTCCACCTCCCCTCCAGACCAGCTTCACCCCATCTCCTCCTCATCAGGAGGATGCTGAGTCATTGATGGGGATTTTCTGGGCCCCAATCTGTTCACATTCAGCAGGTGCCTCCTAGAGCAGAGTTAGGGATTGGGCCAAAGCTGATGGTCAAGGTGGGCAGATTATTTCCTCAGTCATGCACCAGATACAGGAGGTGAACATGTCTCAGTCACCAGCCGTGGGGTGAGGGCTCAGTGCATTCTGAGGGACAAAGGGGCCTCTCCAACTGACTGGAGTGGTGGGTGCCCTCCCGGAAGAGCTGCTGGCTGTGCTGGGTGTGGGATGTGGCACCCAGTGGAGGAGTGGGCTGGGGTGGAGTCGTTCCGGGAAGACTGAGCAGCTCCACTAAAGAAGCAAAGGAATGAGAGGGATGCTCATGGGCTGCTGGTCAGAGAAGAGGCCAGGAGAAAGGTCGTTAGCCAGCCTGCCCTTGCAAGAAGTCCCAAACCCCTGGGCCACAGTGGGAGGTGTGACATTCAAAAGACTGGGTCTTGACCCTAGGCGGTGGGAATAATGTACTGCCCTGGCGGGGTTCTCTGGAAGCAGAGCCTGACGTGAGGATTTGGGTACAAGTGACTGACTGGGGAGGTGATCCCCAGAAGGTACTCCTCAGGGGGGAGTAGAGAAATGAGACAGGGAAGGGAAAGAGGTCAGTCTGGGGTGTAGTTTATGAGCAGGTTACCACTGAGAGCGTCTGGGACTCCAGCCATGGGGACCTCTGAGAACATGCCTCTCAGAGCTGTCCCACCACAGAGGCGAGGGAGCTGCAGTATTTGTGTGCCATTGTAAAACCAAAGGAGGGCTGCTCCCTGCAGTGCCACTGCCTCATCCGTTCCAGCCAAGCCCTCAGGCAAGGAGTCACAGGTGCTAGGGAAAGAAGGCTGCCACCTTCACCAGCCAGTGCATGTGGGAACGGTGAGCGCCACTGGCTGTGGGCAAGGTATCAGCTGTGTCCACCACAGATGTAGCCAAAAGGAAATTCAGCTCTTGCTATGCCCCATGACACCCATGGGGTCCGGTGACACCCATAGGGTCCCATGAGCACTACAGTGAGACAGCTGGGTGGCAGAAGGGCAATCTGAGCTGGGGAGAGAGATGCATAGAATTCAGAGATGCAGGAAGGAAGGGAGGAAATTCCAAACAAGAATGAAAGTCATTTGTGGGGGGACGGGGGGGCATTTATTTTTTTTGCATTTTTCCATTACCATTTAGTCCCTTTATACCCCACCTCCACAATCACACACTGTTGTCCACGTCCATGAGCCCTTTTCCTCCTTGCCCAGTCCCTCCACCCCCTAGCCTCCCCACCCCACTGCCTGTCATCCTGCTCTCCATCTATGAGTCTGTTCTCATTTCCCGTGTTAGTTTAGTTTGTTCATTAGATTCCACATATGAGTGAAATCATATGGTATTTGTCTTTCTCTGATGCTTATTTCACTTACCATAATGTTCTCCAGGTCCATCCATACTGTCGCAAAAGGTAAAACTTTCTTCTTTTTACGGCTGAGTAGTATTCCATTGTGTAAATATCTTTCTATCCACTCAGTTATTGATGGACATTTGATCTGCTCCCATACCTTGGCGATGGTAGATAATGTTGCAATGAACATAGAGGTGCTTATGTTCTTTCCAGTTAGTATTTTTGGTTCTTTCAGATATAGTCCCAGAAGTGGGATCGCTGGGTCAAAAGGCAGACCCATTTTTATCATTTTGAGTTATCCATACTGCTTTCCACAGTGGCTGCATCAGTCTGCATTCCCACCAACAGGGCAAAAGGGTTCCCCTTTCTCCGCATCCTCACCAGCACCTGTAGTTTGTTGATTTATTGATGAGAGCCATTCTGACAGGTGTGAGATATCTCATCGTGGTTTTAATTTGCATTTCTCTAATTGTTAGTGATGCTGAGCATCTTTTCATCTGTTAGTAGCCATTTCTATGTCCTCTTTGGAGAAGTGTCTGTTCAGGTCCTTCGCCCATTTTTTAATTGGGTTGTTTGGGTTTTTGGTGTTGAGTTCTGTAAGTTCTTTGTAAATTTTGGACATTATTAACCCTTTATCAGATCTATCAGAGAATGTGTTCTCTCATTCTGTGGGTTGTCTTTTTATTTTGTTGATGATTTCCTTTGCTGTGCAAAAACTTTTTAGTTTGATGTAGTCCCATTTGTTTATTTTTTTCTTTTGTTTCCCTCGACTGGGCAGATATATCCAATAAAATATTTCCGTGAGCAATATCTGAGGTTTTGCTGCCTATGTTCCCTTCTATGATTTTTATGGTTTTAGGCCTAATATTTAAGCCTTTGATCCATTTTGAATTTATTCTTGTGTGTGGTATAAGAACACAGTCTAGTTTCATTTTTCTGCATGTATCTGTCCAACTTTCCCAAGACTTTATTGAATAAACTATCTTTAGCCCATTGTATGTGCTTGCTTCCTCTGTCAAATATTAATTGGCTGTAAAGATGTGGGTTTATTTCTGGGCTCTCCTGTTCCATTGATCTATGTGTCTGTTTTTATGCCAATACCATACTGTTTTGATTACTATGGTCTTATAGCATAACTTGATATTAGGTAGTGTGATTCCTCCAACTTTGTTCTTCTTTCTCAGGATGGCTGTGGGTTTGCAGGGCCTTTTGTGCTTCTATACAAATTTTTGAAGTATTTGTTCTAGTTCTGTGAAATACATCCTTAGAATCTTGATAGGAATTGCGTTGATTCTATAGATTGCTTTGGGTAGTATAGACATTTTAGCGATGTTAATTCTTCCTGTCCACGAACACAGTTTGTGCTTCCACTTATTTGTATCTTCTTTAATTTCTTTCTTTGGTGACTTACAATTTTCCAAGCACTGGTCTTTTACATCCTTGGTTAGGTTTATACCTAAGTGTTTTCTTTTTGAAGCAATTATGAATGAAATTGTTCTCTTAATTTCTCTTTCTGTTAGTTCATTATTGGCATTTAAAGATGCAACCTATTTTTGGATAGTAATTTTGTATTCTGCTACATTGCTGAATTCATTTATCAATTCTAGTAGTTTCTTGGTGGAATCTTTGAGGTTCTCTGTGTACAGTATCATGTCATCTGCTAATAAAGACAATTTTATTTCTCCTTTTCCAATTTAGATGTCTTTTGTTTCTTCTTCTTGTCTGATTACTGTGGTTAGAACTGCCAGTACTATGTTGAATAAGAGAGGTGAAAGTAGACATTCCTCTCTTGTTTCCAGTCTGACGGGGAATATTTGTAGTTTTTGCCTGTTGACTATGATGCTGACAGTAGATTTGTCATCTCTGGTCTTATTATGTTTAGGCATGTCCCCTCCATTCCCACTTTGCTGAGAGTTTTTGTCATAAATGAGTGCTGGGTTTTACAAATGTTTTTTTCTGCATCTATTTATATGATCATGTGGTTTTTACCTTTCGTTTTGTTTATGCAGTGAATCACATTTATTGGTTTGCGAATGTTGAGCCAACCTTGAATTCCCAGAATAAATCCCACTTGATCACAGTGTATGGTCTTTCTTATGTATTGCTGTATTCAGTTTGCTAATAATCTGTTAAGAATTTTAGTATCTATGTTCATCAGGGATATTGGCCTATACTTTTATTTTTTTGTAGTGTCTTTATCTGGTTTTGGAATTAGGATAATGCTGACCTCTTAAAATGAGTCAGCAGGCTTCCTTCCTCTTGAACTTTTTGAAAGAATTTGAGGAGAGGTATTAGTTCTTCTTAGAATGTTTGGTAAAAATTCACCTGTGAAGCCATCCAGTCCAGGGCTTTTGTTTGTTGGGAGTTTTTTGATTATTGCTTCAGTTTCACTAGGTGTAATCGGTCTGTTCAGATTCTCTGATTCTTCCTGATTTAGTTTTGGAAGACTGTATGTTTCCAGGAATTTATCCATTTCGTCCAGGTTGTCCAGTTTGTTGGCATATAGTTCATAACATTTTCTTATAATCCTTTGTATTTCTTTGGTCTCAGAAGTTATTTCTCCTCTTTCATTTCTGATTTTATTTATTTTGGTCCTCTCTCTTGTTTTCCTGATGAGTCTGGTTGAAGGTTTGTCAATCTTGTTTATCTTTTCAAAGAATGACCTCCTGGATTCGCTGATCCTATGTACTGTTTTCTCCGACTCTGTTTCATTTTTTCTGCTTTGATCTCTATTATTTCCTTCTTCTACTCACTTCGGGCTTTGTTGTTCTTTTTCAAGTTCCTTTAAGTGTAAAGTTAGATTGTTTATTTGAGCTCTGTCTTGTGTTTTTGGTTTTCAGACTGGTGCTCAGTCCACTGAGCCACACCAGCCAGGGTTTTTCTTGTTTTTTTGAGACAGGCGTGTAATGCTGTGAATTTCCTTCTAATATTGCTTTCCCAGTGTCCCACAGATCTTGGATTTTTGTGTCCTCATTTCCATTTGTTTCAAGGTATCTTTTAATTTCTTCCTGATCTCATTGCTGACCCATTCACTGTTTAATAACATGTTATTTAGCTTCCATGTCTTTGCACGTTTTTCAGTGTCCTCTTACTGATTTCAGTTTCATAGCACTGTAGTCAGAGAAGGTGCTTGATATGATTTTAATCTTCTTGAATTTATTGAGACTTGCTCTGTGTCCTAACATGTGATCTATCCTAGAAAATGTTTCATGTGCACTTAGAAAGTATGAATATTCTGCTGCTTTGGGGTGAAATGCTCTGAAGATATCAATTAAATCCATTTGATCTGATGTGTCATTTAAGGCCATTGTCTCCTTGTTGATTTTCTGTCTGGAAGATCTGTCCATTGAAGTCAATGGGGTGTTAAAATCCCTATGACAGTATTTCTGTTGATCTCTCCCTTTATGCCCATCAATATTTGATCTACATATTTAGGTGCTTCTATGTTGGGCGCATAAATGTTTACTAGGGTTATATACTCTTGGTGGATTGTTGCCTTTATCATTATGTAGTGTCCTTCTTTGTCTCTTACCATGGCCTTGGATCTAAAGTCTATTGCTTTAATGCCAATGGTACATACCGTGGAATCACAGGCAACCACAATGTGGGGTCCCTTCTCCCATATCCACCCAGTGGATAAATCCAGGTTTCCCTTCTATGCACTGATGCCATGGGGAATATGGAGACGCAGTCCCTGCCCTCTGAATGCAGGCTACATTGAGCTACAACTGGACCAGAAAAGGCACATGGGAGGGCCTTAGGGAGCAGCCTTGGTGATGAGTTGGGAGTATAGCTCCCTCCCAGCACATACAGGGTGGGGGTGACCACTCAGATGGGGAGAAATAGGAGTGACGATATGGAGCAGGGGTCCAGAGCACATTCAGGAGTCAACAAGGGATCTTGTACCAAAGTTGTGCAAGCAAAATCCACAAGTAATGGTGGAGTAGGGAAGAAGTTGGCAAAGTATTGAAACCAGATTGAAAATGGTCTAGAATTCCAGACTGAGATGTGTGAATTTAATTCATAAGAAAATGAGGAAAAGTTGAAGGGCTAAATTTTTGAGTTTTATTTAAACAGAAGAAACAAGCTCAGAGCTATGGATGTGGGGCATTGCTGTGACAGATGCTGCAGGAGTTCTAGCTCTCAAATGGCTTCACCTTCAACTCATTTGGCCAATGTGAGTAAGTAGGAATGAGATGTTTTGAGACCCGTTGGAAGCCAGGACAGAAAGGACATGGGAAGAGCTGGATCTGGCCATGCTCAGGGGCCACGCGCCAAGGAAGATGGGCAAACCAGGGCAGGTCTTTGCCTCCAAGGCAGTTCAGGTGGAAGAGGACACCATGGTAGCAGAGAATCCCAGAGGCAGTGGGAGTGGCACGAAGGTAGAGAGCTCATCACATCCATGGAGCAAAGTCATCAAAGTGTGCCAGACCAGGGGAGGGATTTCAGAAGCAGGGTCACCGACTGCACAGGAGGGATCATCTGAACCATCTGTGAGAGATGAGTGGGTAGCACTACCCACTTTGGAGGGAACTATTTCTCCAAACCCAGCCATGGTCCCCAGTAACCCTCCTCTAGCCTTCCCCATCACCTCTGGGCAGAGCCTGCCCCAGGGGCCCTGGCTGGGCCAACAGCCAGGCTCTGACTAGCATATCAAAAACCCACCAAAGATGATTAGAATCTCAATTTCAGATGACATTCCTTCCCTTTTACTTTTTCAGGTAATCCTAAACCTTATGATGTCTAAATTATTATGCTGAAAGCAAAATCAAGTCCTTTCTAGCAGCAGGCGAATGCTTCCCAGGGCGCACATAGCTTCGAGAGCAAGGTAATGGTTACCAGATGCAGGTGCAAACCTCAGCCTGCCCAGGTCTGCAGTACCCAGGCCCTATCTGCACTGATGTCCACATACATTCACATAGGGGCTCTTAATTTACACAAGGAAAGTTGGGGCTTGAGAAGCACCCAGTTTAGCACCTGGTAAAGTCACGCTTGGTTCTTGCTATGATCCTTCAAGGCCCTTACATGGTCAGAGAATCCATGAATGTGAGAGCTGGAAGAACCATTAAGTGCAGTCATGTGCAGCTTCATTCTGGGGGTACACGCTGAGAAATGCATCGTTGGGTGACTTTGTCATTGTGCGAACATCATAGAGCACACAGACCTCGATGGTGTAGCTGCCACACACCGAGGCTGTATGGTTCAGCCTGTTGTGTCCAGGCTACCAACCTGTCCAGCATGTCAATGTACTGAATACCATAAGCAATTGTAACACCATGGTAAGTACTGTGTATCTAAACATAGAAAAGGCATAGTAAAACTATGACTTGAAAGATAAAAAATGGTACACCTGTTTTAGGGCACTTACCACGAATGGGGGTAGCAGGACTAGAACTCGCCCTGGGGGGGTCAGAGTGAAAGGTGAGTGAGTGGAAAGGCCTGGGGCATCACTGTACACTACTGTAGGCTTATAAACCTCGCACACTTAGGCTGCACTAAACTTATAAAACAACAAGACATTCAATCAAGCACACGAGGAAATGATGCCATCGAGAGACATAGTAAACATGAGATGGATGCATGAGGCTGTGCAGGGGTAACATGGCATCTAGTTTGAGCAAACTTTTTTATTATAAATAGAAAGTGTATGCTCTAAAATAACGCATAAAAAGTATAGTCTAATAAATACATAAGCCAGTAACATAGTCATTTATAATCATTATCAAGTATTATGAACTGTGCATGATTTCACGTGCGGTAGTTTTACAGGACAGGCAGCGTGGTAAGTTTGTTCACACTAGCATCACACAAACAGGTGAGCAAGGCTCCAACGTCACTAGGCAACAGGGATTTTTCAGCTCCAGTGTCATCTTCTGGGACCAGCATCCCACATACAGGCTATCGCTGTCCCAGCGTTGTGAGGCGTGGGACTGTAGATAGTCTCATCCACTCATCTGAAAGACTAACCTTAAAAGAAATGGAATGTTATTTCCAAGCCCTGGGGTATAAGACAGAGGAGGTAGAGGCGGGGTCTGCACCCATTCGGCAGGCCTGAGTGTGAAATTGTTCCTTGCTCAGCTCAGAGAGAAGCAAAGATCACACAGCCAGTTGATAGCGACACTAGAAACCCTAGTGCCAAACTCTGGTGTTTCTACCACCCAACCTTCAAACCAAGCCACTGACAAGTCGGCCACCACGCTTGTTCCTCAGGCCTGCAGGACTGCAGAACATCCGGACAGAATCAGCTGTGAACAACAAATGGTGTGCCAAACGACAGGCTCCGTGACGTGTAGCACACCGGACCTCCAAAACCAAAAATGCCGATCATTTCTTAACCATGCCAGTAACTGACCACTGAAGTTTGATGTTTTGTTTTTCCTTTATTCCTTTATTATTTTTTAATGATAGTAAAACTTATTAACCTTCTTCAATCTTTCCAGAAAACAATTTTATTTCAAAGCTGATGTAGCTTCATTGAGTCTCACTTTCCTTGCCCTGCAGCGTCCAGCTGTTCACAAAATCCAGACAAATCCTTAAAAATAGCTCTCCTCCCATCCCCACCACTACCCTCACAGCCACCCAGTTCAGCTCATTTTCCTGTGGATCATAGCTCCAGCCCTTACCCCAGGTCCCCACGCATGTCCTGTGCCCAAGCTGTGATCAGGCTGTCCCCGACAGTGGTTATCTCAACGCCCTCTTGGAGCCATCTCTGTTCCAGACTAAGCCTCTCATCAACAGAGCAAGCTGTCAACATTTACTCTCACATCTGTGCTTTAATCACTCATACTTACCTCCTCTGAGGTTAAGGCAATGCAGGGTTTGGGTGGGGCTGGAGGTATTTGAACCCATTAAACAAGTTCATCACCCTTTATCCATTTCCTTCATGATTGTTCCCACATCTGCAAAACAGAGATAAATAGAAGCTACTCCTTGGAATAAGTTAGCCATGGGGATGCAATACACAACATAGACAATGCAGTCAAAAATACCTGTGCAGTGGCGGGAGGTTACTAGACCTGTGGTGACCACTTTGTAAGTATGTAGATGTCAAACCATGATGTTGTACATATGAAACTAATATAATATTATATGTCAACTATAATTTTTTTAGAAAAGATAATAGCTACCTCTTAGGAGCATTGGGGGGCTAAATGGGATCATGCATTCTAAGCACCAAGTACAGTGCCTGACTCAGAGTAAGTGCACAATAGCTATTAGCTTGAAGAAATAGCACCCTGAATGCCTGTATAAAGCCAAAAAGAAAAAATATTTCTTGAGCTTCCCAATTGGCAAGACATGGTACCTAGTGTACTCATATTTTATGTCACTCAGTTCAGCTACTCCTACAGCTAGCTATCCTATACATTTTTAATCCAAATTTTTATCATTTTGTAAGTCAAGAAACTGAGGAATTGTGAGAGTGACTCGCTCAGGATTTCTAAATGAGTCAGACCTCTTTGGGTCGCAAGTAATCAAAGCCAACTTGGTCAACCCTACACAAGGACTCCATGGATCAGGAAATACAGCAAAGTGTTTAAGAAGCAAACCATGCATGGGACAATCAGGCCTCTGATCAACTAGAATCAGAACTCGAACACAACCTGGCTTTTCTCCGCCTCTAGTCTTTGCTCTCACTGCAGACCCACTTTCTGCATGCGGCAGGAAGTACGTCCAGCTACGTTGCCGAATGCCTGTCATCCAAAGCCATTGCCAAAAGAAAAGAACTGACTCCATTCCTCAGTTCCAGTTTCTGAAATCCCAGGGAAAGACTTTGATTGGCTCAGTTTGGACCAGATACCTGCCCCTTAACCAATCAACTGTGACCAGGCAGATGTGGTCATATGAGATGTGAAACTTCCCCCAGGACCACATGGATAAAGTACAGGTATGAGCCATCTCCAGAAAGTGAATGTGTGGCTCCCAAAGGCAGTGGTGTGGGGCAGGCCACAAAGTAGCAGCCCAGTCCAGTTTCTTCACCAGTAAGTGGAGCAGTCTGGACTTATGCCCAGGGCTTTTGGGCTCCAAAGCCCATATGGATTCTCTGATGCATGCTGCCTCTCCGAGGCTCAAAATGTCTACTCTTTCATTAGGAAATCAGAGCTGGCCATTCAGCCTCCCCAAGTTCAAACAAATGTACTGTCAAGACAATCATACCCTTGGATGCCGCTGGAGTCTGAAGCCAGATAAAGAACAACACTAGCCGGGGAGCCATGCTTTCCTTTTCCTATTTCATAGTCATCGTTATCACCACCCCCATCACCACTTTCTTTTTTACTATCTTTTTGCTTAAATTGTGTCCTCAACCCAGCAAGAAATAGGGTTTCCTCTGGCTAATAGAGAATTTCTTGAGGTATTATATGTTGGGGTTACAAATTTTCTAAGAAGGAAATCATAAATTGTTGGAGCTAAAAAAGACATCTCCAAATTATTAAAGACCTCCATCCTGCTCGTTTTTACAGATGAGGAAACGAGGGTGCTCCCAGCCAGCTGGTGGGGAGCTAGCCCCCACCCAGGCCCGCTCCTTCCCGGCCCAGCCAGGTCCCTCCCCAGCACTACCACACAGTGTTGACTTATGTTGTACTACACGTGATTTTGGTGCTAAATTTTATTTTTAATGATCCAGTGAGCACTTCTGGTTTCAATAGGTAGAGATAAATTCCTTAAATTTTTCACTTCCTCATAAAACCTGTCCTCCTTTTCCTGGCTGCACCTAAACTCCTGCTGGCCCCTGAGGACAGCACTTCTTTTGAGCCTTTTCTAGTAAAAAACATCCGTCCTCACAGCCCGTGGACCTGGGGCCTGAGCGTGCCGACAGTCCCCCACGGGCCCTTCGCCGTTCACTGCGTCTCACCAGCGCAGGCGTCCACTACCTTCACTCCCAACTCTTCCTTTCCAGGTGCTCGCGTAGCGCCCAGGCCCAGAAGGTAGACGATGTCTCCCTCCGCAGCAAAGGGCAGACATGCTTGCTGACAAGCACAAAAAATCCAGAGTCCCTAAGCTCAGTGATCCTCTCCTGAAACATAACTCAATTCATGTGCACGTCACTTTACCCCTTTCCCATGACCCTGCAGGAATTACGGCTCAAATAATCAATGCAAGGGCTAATTGCTGTGAGTAATTAACTGTCCTCGGTCTCTGATCCAGGAGTTTCAAGCCTTCTGCCAGCATCCATGAGCCTGCGTCAGGCTACCTTGTTAGCTTGTAAGTGGGGTTAAATCCCAGACCCTACCCAGTTCTTGACAAAAAGGTGGAATCTGTCTTCTCGCTCCCCGGTGCCACTTCCAGACCACGTCCTCCCCACCCCACCGGATTTCCTGCTCCATTGTGCTTCGATCTCACCTGTCAAGGCCACTCTAACTCTCTTCATCTCTGTCATCTGCTAGCCCTCCCCTCACCCAGAGCCATCATTGGCACCTGCCTCCCCACCCCAGGCCTCGCCACAATTTTGGATGACTTCACAGGTCACGTGAACACCCCCCTGGCCTCTCAGTTTCTTCATCATGTCAAGTCCTCCCAACGACTGCTCCCCCCGACCTCGGCCACGAGCTCCTCCTAGCCAGCGCGGACACTCCCAGGACCTACCCAGCAATTGCTCCAACTCAGAAGGAAGATCATTCTCTATTCCAATTATCACATTTCTCAATTCTAAGAATTCCATTTGATTTTCAAATCTGCTATGCTATTTTTATAGTTTCCTGTTCCCCACAGATATTTGAGGCTGATTTTTATTTCTTTAAACATAGTAAACATCATTGTTTCATAATCTGTGTCTGATAATAATACTTAAAACCTATGGGTCTGTTACATCTATGGGGATAATAAGATAACTTATTTCCACATTATTTAATTATCTGTAATTGTATACTGGTCATTACACTTGAAAAATTATTTATAGAGGCTATGTGCCTGGTAACCTTAGTGTAGAACCCACCTTTGATCCAAATCAAAGCTTCAATTTCCCTGGACCACCCAGGTGGCACACATCTGAGCTGCAAGACCGTGTAGGATCTGGTTTAATTCAGTTCACCCTGATTTAAGGCTGCTTGGAAAGCCCAGCTTATAATGGGGAAAGTTTCTTATTAGACTCCACACTTAGAGGTGGCATTTGACTTTGATTTTGGTAGACAAAACAAAAGTTCAGATTTGCTAAAATGCCAAATTCCTTCAGGGCAAAAGTAGATTCTGTGCTTACTTACCTCTCTGGCTTCTTTTTTCCTTTAAATGTTGGTCTGGTACTGCCCTAAAACCTTGTCAGTTCTTGCTACTTTTAAGATGTTTTTATATTTTATCCAGCCTCCTTGGTTGTTTTCACCAGGCAGCTTAGCCGAATAACCTAACTGGCCGTTTCATAGAACCAGAGTTCTGACCGTCTGTTCTGTCGACAGTTGCCTGTATCCTCCAGCACTTCTCCTCCGCCAGCCCCGCGGCACCCGTGTTTAACCCCTGGAGCCCTCCAGGCCTTTGGCTACTGCATTTCTCCCAACCTATCAGCCCCTTCTGTCTCCACTCCCTTCTTTCTACCCCATGACCCATCCCTTCAGTATCTGTCTTACAAAAACTCTTAACCCCTATGCCCCACTTTCCTTCCCTTATGTCTCCCTGGAAAAACGCCCCTACATTGAGCCAGCCTTCTCTGTGCCTATTCTCACGCTGCTGAGTTCTTCTAGAGAAACCCACCCAAGCACTCACTTTGGTGCTGCCCTGCTCTCATGGTCCCTGATGACAGCTGGGACCGCCACCACCACCAGGGGACCTTCTCTATGCCCCCAGAGCAGTTCTTGCAGCAGCTCTGCCAACTTCCCCTCTGACGAAGCCCTTCCCTGTCCCATCACCCCCACACTCTCAGCTCGAGCTCACACCTCCTGGTGCCCCAAAGCAGTCTCATCTTCTCATTTGTCCTCTGTCTGCCAGCTCGTCCGCATCTGTGTTCACTCTGGTCTCTTTCTCATCTGTTTCACAGGCAGGTTCTTGTTCCTCAGGCTCATCCCCTGACCTGGCTCCATCCTCTTCTATTTGCTTACGAAACTTAGGCCAGTAACTGACCTGAATCCTTTCTCTTCCTGTGGCTCCTTCCCATCATTTGCCAACACACTCAAGTTTCTCTTATGTTAAAAAGTAGCTCCTTCCCCCAACCAATGTGGCTCAACTGGTCAAGCATTGTTCCACAAACCAAAACGTCGCCGGTTCGATTCCTGGTCAGGGCAGGTGCCTGTGCTGCAGGTTCAGTCCCCGGTCAGGGCAAAAGGCAACCAATCAAAGTTTCTCTCCTCTCTTTCTCTCTGCCTTCTCCTCGCTCTTGAAAGAGGGGTGGGGGGGGAGAGAGAGAGAGAGAGAGAGAGAGAGAGAGAGGGAGGGAGAGAGAGAGGGAGAGAGAGAAAGGAAAGAGAAAGAGAGCTCCTTCCTTTAACTTACAGTCCTTCCAAGATACTATTCCTGACCCCGCTCCAGCCCATACACTGCACTCCAGGATTATAGTCTGTTTCCTCCTACTGCAATTTCTCCCCCAAAAGACAATGAGTTCCTTTGGGGCTGGGACTTTGTCTTAATCACTGTTGAATCCCCAACATCCAGCAAAGAATCTGTGGGAGGAATGAAAGAATAAGGCTCGGGGTCATTGTTAGGCCCAGCAGCCCCCATTAATCTCTGTATACTTGTTACCAGGGGATTTCGCTTTGATGGGAAGCCAACTGGCAGAATGCTAACTTCAAGCATTACTGATGCTGTGCAATTCTCTTCAGTCTATGGAAATTCTGGCTTTATTTAGTTAGTATCTAATTTGCGGGTTAATAAGTCTTTGTCTGAAGGTCTTGGTGCACAGTGCAGGGCTAGGATCACCTTTCTCAGACTCCCCTGGGGCTTGGGGTGGGGGGATGAGTGTGTTTGGAGGCACTGACTCCTTGTATAACTTACAGGATCTCCGTCTGGGCATATTACTCATTAGAGTTTATTTACCTTTTGTGGTGGCCCAGAAAAGCCAAGCTTAATGAAGTCTTTACCAAAAGCCTTTAACATCATATTTTCCACAGAGTTCATGAAAATATTGACAGTGGACTTTACTGCTACACTGTATCTCTCAAAGAGATGAACAAAGATGATATTAAGCATATTGATTCAGTTTTTATAACAGCTTTGGAGCAGGAAGTGTGGTGTGCTCTCATTCTCCGTGGCAGCAAGCAGGGCCTTCCAATGGGTGATGAGTGAGTGGGTCGCATGGCCTTGGGCACGCTACTGCCCCTGTCTGGGTCTCAGATTCCTTGCTGCCAAGTAAGAAGCTTGGATAAAATAGACTTTAAGGTTGTTTCTGTTTCAAAATAGAATGATGCCATAGGATGCTATTCTTTCTAAAGTCATTCCCAGATCAATACACTGCCTTTGCTTTAAAGGGAAGGACAATGGGGAATGTTATGTTTACTTCTAAGGTGCCCCAAAATCAGCAGAGATGGCCAAAAAGTTGAAGGAAATGGTAACGGTCCTCAGGACCCAAGTCCCAAGTTCTCAGCAGGCTTTCTTGGCGCTGGCCCCCTTGGTTCGCAGCCTGCCTGGCCCAGGACGGGCTCACATTGCAGCGTGTCAGCTCTCCTCACTTCCTGCTGAGATGCTCTGCCAGACTTCCCCGCAGACACCTCGGTGGAGAAAAGAGGGTGATCGCAGATGCCTAGAACCTCAGTGCCAGGGAACCTTAGTGATCCTCTGGACTAGGGTTTTCAAAATTACCTGAATAAAACATCCAGCCTTTACCCTAGACCAACTGATTCTGAATCTCTCAGGTTGGAGCTCAGGCCTTAGAATTTTTTGAAAGGCCTTTAGGTGATTCTGGTGTGTAGAGAAGAGTTCTCTACAAGACAGTTCAAATAGAAAGAAAGACAGTTCTCCTGAGCCTTCAGTCCAGTCTTCCCACAAAACTGTGATGCCCGCATGGAGAGAAGAGCATGGGCTACCGAGTCAGGAGCTCCGGGGATGAGTCCTGGCTTGGCACTTGAAACCTGTGTGATGCTGCTGTGTCCTCATCCTCATCGCCTTCCAGTTCCCCCCGTCAGTGGGTGAGAGGTGCTTGGCACAGTGCCGGGCACATAGTGAATGTCCAATCATGTTGTCTTTCACCTGTTTGTCTTTCTCACCATCATTATCATCAATATTATCAACAACGTTATCATCACCTACATCATCTTCATCATCACCATTACCGTCATCTGCGTCATCACAATCGCTGACCTTGTTTTCTCATTTTTCTCTCCTCCTTCTCCATCATCATCACCCTCATCATCATCTTCATCCTCACCATCTCATCACCATCACTAGCAGGAGAGCCTGACTCAGTCTCTCTTAGAACAGAATTGGGTATTTGTGCCTCACTTAATATGACTCAATTTCCACATTTGAAAATTTACAGTGTTAATAATAACACTACATTTAGACCCTGGTTAGTGTGTGTGTCAGGACTTTTTCTAAGTACTTTATATAAGGAAGGAAAGTTATTACTATCCCCATTTTACAGAGAAGGAAACTGAGGCACACAAAGGTTAAGCAACTTGCCCAAATTCACACAGCTAGAGGTGATTTTTAAAAATGAGGATGATAACAATAACATTGATCTCATAGGGCAGTTTTGAAGCTTGACTGAGATACAGGTACAAGCACCTACCACCAACTGTGATGTGTGGCAAGTGCCCAGCATGCATTTTCAGCCCTCACAAGCAGGTGTGAAGGAAAAAGCTGCCCTTTCTCATGTCCCCACTACCCCACAGACACACACTGTCTGTCAGAGGAGCCTGAAATCCCTGGACAAGCTGCACATCCAGAAGAAAGAGAGGTGGGCCCCTTTCCCCATCTCCAACCAGAGCCCATGCCCAGCCCCTAGCCTCCAGCACTGTATGCGCACACACACTCACAAACACACGCACGCCTCTCTGGAATCACACTGGACTTGGGGATTAGCAGTCGAGAGGAATTGAGGTCCTTGGATGCCCACCAAGGGTCAAGGATGGGTTCCTGAACCTGAGTCTTCTCCCTCTCCCCGGTGTAGCAGACATGCTGGGCCGGGCCTGGTGGGGTCTGGTTGGTGAGTGATACTCACCACCCACTCCATTTCTCACAGCGGACACAACCCAGTTTGACTCAGGTGGCAGCACGTTTAATTCTCAGAGATTAACACGGGTTTGACTGAAACCAGTTGATGGCTGCCCCACTTTCCTTTGCCCAGGCTGCAGTAGAGGTGCCATGTGACCCTGTTCTGGTCAATGAGACCTAAGAGGAACTCTCTGGGTGCTTCTGGAAGAGATTTTCCTCCCTGGTAAAAGGTGAGAGCAGCAGGAGGAGAAGTGCTTGTGCCTCACCCCCAACTGCCTGCTCTAGAAGCTGTCAGGTAGGGGAGAGAGGCTTGCCCTGTGGGAGCCACCAGGGGAAGGCTGAGGGAGTCACAGAGATAAGTGACTTACACCGTGACATCACTGAGCTCCTGTCTAACCCAGAGCCCTGCCTCAAGACCTGCCATGATAAAGCAGCAGGTGAACAGAGACCCTGGGGCCACATTACCTCGGAATCAGTCTAGTCCTGGCTCTATCCCTCACTTGAGCTTGGGCAAAGTACTTAACTTTTCTGAGGCTCGGTTTCCTCACCTGTAATATGGAGACCATACAGCACTTCCCTCAGAGGAAGGATATTCGGATGAAGTGTGTGAAGAATGCATATGAAGCAAAGGTTTGCAGGCAGTAAATACTGCAGGAGGGTTTGTGATTGTGATGTGAGATCATTAAATAGATTTATTATTTAACAATTACAACTTCTATTGCAGCCAACTGCATCCTAACTGATACACATGCCTAATAGCTATTGCTTTTACTTCATTTCATAGTGGTCAGTTGGGCAGAAGCTGAAGATACTTGCTTAGAAACAGAGTTCTTTTAATTAATTAGTAACTATTTATGAAGGGGTCAGCAGAGGCAGGAGCCTCTGAGTGACATAAAGACATGTCACACCTACCCACTGCCTCCAAGGAGCCACCCCAGATGGGTGGTCCCAGGAAAGCTGCCCGAACGGGCAGGATTTTCCTCACTGATCAGCCAGCTCTGACCCAGAGCCCACGGAGCTCTGACCCGGGGGTACAGCGTTAAGCAACCTGGTAAGATCCTGCCCTCAGTCTGTTAGTGCGGACAGACCAAACAAGCATATCCACAGAGAGGTGAAATAATAGCTGACTGCCTGGAGTGCTACAGATAACCCAGGCAAGAGGCTATTGTCGAGACTTAAAGAAGAGATCCCATTTGGAAGAGTCAAGGAAGGCCACAGCAAGGTCACACTTAAACTGAAACCTGGAAGGTGAGAAGGAATCACCAACAACCAAGTGGGAAGCACGTTCCAGGCACAAGGAACAGCATGTGTAAAGGTTCTGAAGCAGGAAAAAGATTCACTTATTAAGGAATCCAATGAAAGTCAGTGTGCCTTTCAGGAAAGTCAAGGGAGAAAGCTGAAGGCCAGAGAGGCCAGGGCCCAGCGGGCCATGGTGAGGAGTTCAGTTCTTATCCCAAGAGCAGTAAGAATCTACTGATGGGTTTACCAGTGTTGACAGCTAGTCCTTGGGTAGGAGCAGAGGCAGCCTTTAAGAGAAGGCAAAGCTGTCATGGAAGAAAGTAGAAGCCAAAAGGCTAGGTGGGGCAGTCTCCAAATGCTAACCAAGGAATTACCCAGAATGTGCTTAAACCCTCTGAAGGGCCAGGGACTGTAATGGCTGAGTTATTTTAAAGATTACTCTGTTCTCTCTCTCTCCCTCTCTCCCTCTCTCCCTCTCTCTCTCTCTCTCTCTCTCCCAGAAAATCCTTAGAAATTCTAAGCACTAATAAAAAGAAAGGATGCTGAGGAATTTTAGGAGACTTTAAACAGCTTGCACCATTAAAAACCACCCTCAAATCCAACGCCCACACACCTCCTGAGAAATGTCAGCTGGAAAGCAATTCATTCTAAAGCCATAGCGGGCAGGAGTGGGAGAGGTCGGTTTAGCTTGGGGTGGCCATCCACAGACATCCGATATGGCAAGTGACAGGGGCTGGCCGCCCAGAGAGTATTACAGGAGGGCAAATGCTCCCCATCAAACAGGAACATGAAATCCTCCACCCCATTGCGCATGAAAGGTTCAGTGAGAGTTTGAAGATACGACGCCAGAATTTCTGGAAGCCAAGTAAAAACGACCTTGAAAATAAACCACACGCTGCTGCTAATTAATCTTAGTTCCTGGCTCTTTCCAATCAGACCCTGAACTATAATCCATCTTCATTACACTTCTTTTAAAGCAAAAACGGTGCATTTCCGCACGTCTAATTAAGGAAGGAACATTATAAGGCCTTGGGTCATAACTCTCTTTCTGTCACATATGCACACGTCTGCTACACACACGTACACAAATAGATGTTTTGTAGAACCTTGCATGACCTGTTTATTTGCAACCACAGGCAGGCCACTCAAGAGCCCAAGAGTGGACAGGATGGTCAACCTGGGTGCCATCTCAAGTCAGACAGGGCCCCCCACACTCTAGCGTCCCCACCTGGCACACATCTACCCACCACATTGCTATACACACATCTGGTGGGCAGCCATGACCACAGGGAAGGGCCACCTGCCCAATCCCCAGGGCATGGAGCAGGAGTAGTCTGAACTGGGAATGACAATGGAGCACTCTTTGACAATGAGTGGCTTTAGGGTGGCATCTGACTCACTTCTTCCAACCAATTAATAAAAGGAAAGGTCTGTTGGGGGTTTGGGGCAAGATTCTCTCCCATAATGGAAACAATGAGCTTTGAATGTGGTTGGGTTGTGTAAGGGTGAGATGCTTGTCTCCATAGCAGCGAACATGGTAAAAATCTACTGACCACAAAGAGGAAAGTTAGCTACCTGTGAGGACCTGCCAGAGACACGGCTTTGAAAGTTCAGGAGAACTTGGGGAGAAAGTGCTGAGACCGAGTTGTGTCATTTCTCAGGACTTGTCTGGTTGTCATGGTCTAAATCCAACATTTTGACTTGGGATCCCAAGGGAAGATGGGAGTGGTTGGGGGCCCATCTTGGAGCTGGACTTTGCATTGTGGATGGACTTTGCGTGACCGAGTTGGGGTCATGTTTGAGCGTGTGGTGATAGCTGTTTCCCAGTTTGGGATGGGCTCCATCCACCGACACACTCCTCGCCCACATTTTCATCGCCCCAGCCACAACCCTAGATGAATCATAACATAGGTTTGAGTTGTCCCAGTTGTCAATGGTTGGAGTGTTCCTACAAGCCTCTCACAGATTTTACTCATCTAAGTCCATGAACCGATTCACCCTCAGGGGGCCTCTGAGATTTACTGAAGTCTCACTCTCATTCGCCCATGACTTGCCTACCCAAACCCAGCTTCTCTTCCCATCCGCCACTCATTGTTGTGGTTCCTACCAGTCAGTCCCTGGAAGAAGCTCTGATTCCAATTCTAGCCTAAATCACACCAACGATTATGTATCGCCAGGAGAGATACATCGGCCCTTGAATTTCCTGCTTATGAAATTTATTCCCCCCATCATACGGCCAGCAGAGCCCATATCTGGTCCATGTTCGTGAGAGGAATATACACCCCTGAAGTTTGGAAGGTGCCTGAGGACACAGTGTGGTGACGCTGTCCTAGAGGCCATATTCTCCCACATATATTTGCATGTATTTACGTGCCCAGTGTGAGGCCCAGCCAGGAACAGAGAAGGGGGCTACTGAGCTTCCACAGCCAGCAAGTTGTATTGGAAATTGGAAGGGATCAACCCCCTCACCACACAGATAAGAAGCTAAGTCCCAAGAAGGGAAAGGCATTGGCCGGAGTCCCAAAACTCCAAGCTTAAAAGAAGTGCAAACAAGTGAGTTAATAGTGGTGTTAAGGATGCTGGTTTCCTGTGTAGTAAAGTGCTAGAAATGACTTTGTACATTATCCAATGTTAAGCCTTGCTGGTGTGATAGAATGTCATAGAGCACCATAGATACTTCTTGGGTGGCTCCTGGAACACCCCCTTCAGTGGTGGACTCAGCCAGACATTACAAGGAATCTTGTCTCTGCTACCTGAAAGGATGCATGCCCCAAAGTGGGTTGGAGACATTCCGCTTCCCAGTAATTTGACATCCATGTCAGCATGCATGGACTGGAGATCTCTGGGGCTGGGTTGTGTTCACGGGGGCCCACTGAGGAGAGGATCCAGAACTCCTGCTGCTGAACCACCAGGGGCAGCCTCATTTCATCCAAGGTCTTAGCTGTTCAAGCCTTCCTTTGATTTGTGAGGTACCCTATAGTCCCTCTAACAAATTACCCTTTTTCCTTGCTCAGGAGCTAGTCTCACAAGTTTCTGCAGCATGCAACCAAAAAAGCAAACAAACAAACACTAACAATTAACTAATAGAATGACAAGTCTGGCATTCCCTAGGTTCCCCAGTTTGCTGCTTCATGGACAGCAGGTCTGAGAGTTCCATGAAGCTGAGCTAAATCATTCATTGTGGCTTTAAATACCCCAATGCTGCTTACTGGAGCAAAACAAATTCATTAAATAAATAAGGCTACAAACCAACCTTTGAAAAAGAATGTTGGGTTTTATCGAGAATATTTGACACTGTGCATAAATATTGTCCCGAAAGGATGATATATTTGTGCAGACAATGATCAAGTTCACAGGGAAGCAGATGACCCCTTTAGAGACCTCGGGCTCCAAATCCAGGGTTCTTTCCCTGTCCCAAACACTGCAGACCCACAAGTTAGGAGATTGGATCTTTAATCTTTATTCAGCCACAAACTTACCACCTAGCCTGAAGCAAGCCATTTTGTCTTTCTGAAAACAATTTCCTCTTCTGTAAAATGGGAATGTAGACATAAACTACTTCTAAGTTCCCTTACAACTACAAAATCCCTCGATTCTATTAAACCAGTTATCAGAAATCTTTTTGTTTATTCATACTTAGGCACCAATTCCAAAAGTGGTCCTTCACCAAATGGGTTGTGTCTCCAAACAGATTATTATAATGAGCTTAGCTTAAGCTTCTGTGACCACCAGCCCCCAAGATGGTCCATAAAGATCTTACCTCCAACTTCTTCATGCACTTGTGCAGTCCCCCTTCCCTCTGAATCAGAATGATGTGTGTGATGATAGCGTATTGTGGAGGTGACCACGTGTGGCTTCTAAGCTAGGTTATAAAAGGCATGTGGTTTCCTCCTTGGCCTCCTGGATCACTCACTCAGAAGGAAATAGCTGCCATTGTGTGAGGGTGCTCAAGCAGCCCTGTGGGAAGGCTTGTGTGAGGAACTGGCACCCACCACCAACAGTCAGCACCAACTTATCAACTACGTGTGTGAGCCACTGTGGAAGCAGATTCTCCAGATGACTGCAGCCCTGATCAGCATCCTGCCTGCCTCCTCACTAGACTTCACTTCAAGTGAGAACTCCCCATCCTGTTCCATCCTGTATTCTGGCCCAACAGGAATTATGAGAGATAATAAATATTTAATCCACTTACCTTTGAGGTAATTGGTTACCCAGCAAAAGATAGCTAATTTCATCTCAAAAAATTTATATTTGATTCATTTGAAATAAATATTAGAAATCCTGATAAAGGTAGTAATAATGATAGATTATGGTATTTTTCTCTTCTAGAGGTCCACAGGCTTTCGAATATCTGAAACAATTTTCCCTGAGAGATTATATGAGGTAAGTGGGAGGCTGTGAGAGAGTTACCCATCTTATTGCCACCTGAGAAATTGTACAGTGTTTTAAAATTATAATAGGCTTGGCCAGCCATTAGTAAACTGATGAGTAGCTGGAGGTTTATTGTATTATTCTCCTTACTTTCATGTACATTGGAAGAATGCTCTGCTCAAAAAGATTGCAACTGTTACAACCTTTACAAAAGTGAGTGGGATATCGAGGGGAATGCTTTGTAAAGTATATGATTACCTAACTGCTATGTCGCACACCTGAAACTAATACAAAATAAGACTGAATGTAAACTGAAATTGAAAAGTAAAATTTTAATAGAAACAACTTGAGTGGGAGAGGGAGAACACCTTGGTGGTGGAACACACCTGCCTCTCCATCTTTGTCTGCTACCCGCTCTACTCCGACATCACTCTGCTCCAGCCACAGTGACTTCCTCACTGTTCCTTCAACACACCAAACTCACTTCCCCATCTGAGCCTTTACACTTGATCTTCCCCCTGCTTCTGGCAGAGATCACTAGCTGTCCTTGCTCCTGGCATGTGACTAGACTACATTTCCCAGGCTCCCTTGCAGTTGGATGACCATGTGACTGAATTTGCTCCAATGGAATGAACATGAGCATAAGTGATATCTGTCACATTCAGACTGGCCCATAAAAAAACTCCCAAGATGCCTCTCAAAGTTTTTTGCCCTTCCAGGCAACCGGGATGGTGATGCCAGAAAGACCTTGGAAGTCAAAACTTGAAGACAATAGAGCAATCATCAGCCTGGGTCCTTGAATGACTGTATAGAGGAGAGCCATCTCACCAGCCTAAACTCCCACCCTGAAGGGTTATGTAAGAAATAAAGAAACTTTTTTGTCTTTAAACTATTTGATGTGGAGATCTATTTATTATGTCAGTTCAACACATAACTAACACAGGACTTCCTGTCAAGATGGAGGCTTAGGTAGACATGCTTCACCACCTCATGCAACCACAAAAACAATTACAACTAAGTCTCAAAACAAATAACACCCAGAACTGTCAGAAAATTGAACTGTATGGAAGTACGACAACCAAGGATTTGAAGGAACCACATTCGTCCAGACAGGTAGGAGGGGCAGAGACACAGAGATGGGGTGATGGGGCGGAGAGGCAAGGAGACATGGTGTGGCATGGAGAGGCAGCGGTGGTGGCAGAACAGGCATGGGCAGTCCCTCATTCACATGTGGTAGATAAAAATCAAGAGGGATACCTTGGGAACAGGTGATCCCAGCCCCAGGCCAGACCGCACAGCCCAGGGTTCCAGAACCAAAAGATAAATCCTCATAACTTCTGGCTGTAGAAACCAGTAGGGGTTGGGGCAATGGAAGAAACTGCTGGATTTTCAGGAAACTTCTTTAAGTGGGCTTAAAGGGCCCACATGGTCTTAAAATATAGACAAACTCACCCACTCTGGGATTCAACACCAGGGCAATAGCTGGCAGGATATCAGTTGCATACAGGGATTTGGAGATGTGACTAGAAATGAGGTCAGTGCTGGGCAAACCCCTAGGAGCCAGGTAGCAACACAGTCCCCTCTCTGAGCCATCCCCCTGCACAGAGCCACAAAGTGGTGAAGCGGGTTGCCCCACCCTGGTGATTACTGAAGGCTCTGCCCCACACAATTGACAGGTGCCTTTTACAGGGAGTCAAAGCAGATCTACGTAATACACAGAAACAATCACAAGGAGGCTGCCAAATTGAGGAGACAAAGAAATATGACCCAAATGAAAGAACAGGAAAAAAATCCGGAGTTTTTCCGGAGTTTTTCCAATCAAGATGGAAGCGTAGGTAGAATCCCTTTGCTTCCTTGCACAACCAAAAAGAGGATAACAACCAATCTAAAATCAATAAACAACCAGAAGTGCCAGAAAATTAAACTGCATGGAACTCCAACAACCATGGAATTAAAGAAACAGCCCAACAGAACAACCAGATCAGTAAGGCAGCAGATGGAGACAACCCAGCAAGGTGGAGGACCATGGAGGCAGAGCTGGCTGAGAAACCATGGCAAGGCAATAGGCTAAACAGGCAGGCTGACCTAAGAGGAAACTGAGACTCAGGGCTGGCTGTGGACTATGGCAGTTGCCGTGGTGGGAGAAACTCCCAGTCTCACACAGGAGGTAGAAATGGCTAGAGATGAGCAGACAAGCTGCATTGTTCCCTCTCTGACCCTCCCCCACAGCACAGTAAAGAGGGTTGCCCTGCCTGGGTGAATACCTAAGGCCCTGCCCCCTTACAACTTATCAGGTCTGCCAAGATAAAGAAATATGGCCAAAATGAAAGAACACAGCAAAACTTCAGAAAGAGAGCTAAGCAATGAGGAGATAGCCAACCTATCTGATGGAGAAATTAAAGCCCTGGTTATCAAAATGCTCACAGAACTGATTGAGCTTAGTTGAAAAATGAAAGAACAAATGAAAGTCACCCAAAATGATATAAAACAAAATATTCAGGGAACCAACAGTGACAAGAAGGACACCAGGACTCAAATCAACGATTTGGAACAAAAGGAAGAAATAAACATCCAACTGGAACAGAATAAAGAGACAAGAATTCAAAAAAATGAAGAGAGAATTTTGAACCTCTGGGACAACTTGAAATGTCCCAATATCCAAATTATAGGGGTGCCAGAAGGAGAAGAACAACAGCAAGACATTGAAAACTTATTTGAACAAATAATGAAGGAAAAGTTCCCCAATCTAGCAAAGGAAATAGACTTCCAGGAAGTCCAGGAAGCCCAGAGAGTCCCAAAGAAGTTGGACCCAAATAGGAACACACCAAGGCACATCATCATTAAGTTACCCAAGATTAAAGATAAAGAGAGAATCCCAAAAGAAACAAGAGGAAAGGAAAGAGTTACCTACAAAGGAATTCCCATAGGGCTATCAGCAGATTTCTCAAAGGAAACCTTGCAGGCAAGAAGGGGCTGGAAAAAAGTATTTGAAGTCATAAAAGGCAAGGACCTACATCCAAGATTACTCTATCCAGCAAAGCTCTCATTTAGAATGGAAGAGCAGATAACACCTTCCCAGATAAGGTCAAGTTAAAGGAGTTCATCATCACCAAGCCATTATTATATGACATGTTAAAGGGACTTATCTAAGAAAAGGAAGATAAAAAATATGAACAGTAAAATCACAACAAACTCAGAACTATCAACAAATGAACCTAAAAAAACAACGAAAACAAAAACTAAGCAAACAAGAACTCAACAGGAACAGAATCAGATAAATGAACATCACATGGAGGGTTTTGCATGGGGACGGGGAAGGGAGAAATGAGAGGGAAAGGTACAGGGAAGAAGAAGCATAATCGGTAGTCATTAAATAGATGGGGAGGGGTCAAAAGTGGTATAGGAAACAGAGAACTCAAAGAACTTAAATGTACAACCCATGAACATGAACTAAGTGTAGGGGGAATGCTGGAGGGTTGGGGGTACAGGGTGGAGGGGGAGAAAGGAGATAAGATTGGGAAAACTGTAATAGCAGTTTTAGTATATCAATAAAATATACTTTAAAAAAAACAGCAAAAGAACTAAACAAAACAGAGAGAGCCAACCTATCAGATACAGAGTTCAAAACACTGGTTGTCACTAAAAAGAAAAGAAATGAAAAAACACACTAGTTGTCAGGATGCTCAAAAAACTCATTGAGTACAGCAACAACATAAAGGAAGAAATGAAGGTTGCACTAAGGGAAATAAAGAAAAATCTACAGGGAACCAACAATGAAGGGAAGGAAGCCAGGACTCAAATCAATGATTTGGAATGTAAGAATGAAAGAAACATTCAACCAGAATAAAAAGAAGAATTTAAAAAAAAAATGAGGATAGTATAAGAAGACGCTGGGGCATCTCCAAATGTGCCAACATCCGAATCACAGGGATGCCAGAATAAGAAGAGCAAGAGCATAAAATTAAAAACTTATTTGAAAAAAATAAGGAAAGAAAACTTCCCTAATTTGGCAAAGGAAATAGACATACAAGTCCAGGAAGCACAGAGAGTCCCAAACAAGTTGGACTCAAAGAGGAACACACCAAGACACATCATAATTAAAATGCCAAAGGTTAAAGATAAAGAATTTTAAAAGCATCAAGAGAAAAGCAGAGTTACCTGCAAAGGAGTACCCATAAGACTACCAGCTGATTTCTCAAAAGAAACTTTGCAGGCAAGAAGGGGCTGACAAGAAGTATTCAAAGTGATGAAAAGCATGGACCTACAACCTAGTTTACTATATCCAGCAAGCTACCATTTAGACTGGTAGAACAGATAAAGTACTTTCCAGACAAGGTAAAGCTAAAAGAGTTCATCATCACCAAGCCATTTTTATAGGAAATGTTAAAGGGACTTACTTAAGAAAAAGAAGAAAATCAAAACTATGAACGTCAAAAAGGCAATAAATTTACAACTATCAACAACTGAATCTAAAAGAAAACAACTAAAACAGGAACAGAATAATAAATATGGAGATCATTTGAAGGGTTATCAGCTGGGAGGAAGAAAGGAGAGAATGGAGGAAAAGGTACAGGGATTAAAAAATATAATTAGTATGTACAAAATAGACAGGGGGATGTTAAGAATAGTATAGGAAATGGAGAAACCAAATAACTTACAAGCATGACCAGGGACATGAACTAAGGGGGGATTGCTGGAGGGAAGAAGGACACTAGGTAGAGAGGGGCAAAGGGGGGGAAATTGGAACAACTGTAATAACATAATCAATAAAATATAATTTTAAAACAACATATAATTAGCACAATACACATTGCTCTTCCCTTCTCATCATTCAGACCTGTCCAAATGGCACTTCCTGGGGGAGGCCCCTCCGTGCAGCCCATCTAAACTGGACCCCCCTACTCTCTGTCACATTACCTTGTTTTCTTTTGCTGTGTAGCACATACCCCTACCTGAAATTATACACACGTGTGTTTAGCTATTCGTTGATTTTCTCCATTACTAGGTGAGCTCCATGGAGGCAGGGACTGCCTATATCCCCACAGTACCCAGCATACAATGAGTACTCGCTCAGTAAATACCTACTGAACAAATGCAGTGGGCCATGTTGGGAATCAGGCTGGGAGATCCTGAAGCATAAATGAACTTAACAAACTGATTTGTAAATCTCAGGGGGCCATGTCACCTTGGGGGGCTTATTAAAAACACAAGTGCTCAGCCCTGTGGCCCCTATTAGTTTGGGGCATTGGATGTGTTAGTGCATGACCAGCGTTGACAGCCATGGCTCTGCTCTGATCAGGACCTGGACATGCCCCTCCAAAGTGAGCTCCTGGCGTGTTCACTCATTGGCAAGGAGAGGGCCTTCATCTGACCTCCTACAGCTGGGGAAGATCAAAGGAGACCAGCTTCCAGGGGAAGATGATTCTCTTCATGGGCAGGTAGGCATGTGATCTGGGATACAGACTTGGCCATGACTGACAGAGAGCTCACCTAATGTGCCCAACAGTACAGTAGATGCCCACAGCTCTCTGAGGTCAAAGTCTGACCTGCCTTGGTGACTGTGCTCCTCAGGACCCAGGCTCCTCCCACCCTGTTGTTCTGCCATCTACCAAGCATGACGACCACTCACAGGGTCTCCACCATGTCCAGCCGGAAGCAGGAGGGGCACGCCCTCATCCTTCTAAGGGCATGACCTGGAAATCACCTGTCCCATGTTCCATTGGTCAGCACTTGGCACATGGATGCACCTGGCTATAAAGATGACAGGGAAATACCAACTCTATTCTGGGCACCCAAAGCCATCTAAAATTCTCTAACAGTGGAAGAAGGCAGGGGAGGAAATTAGGGGACAATAAGCCTTCTCTGCCACAGAGACCGGCTGCTGGAAAGAAGAGACCCAAACACTGGCACACAATCACAGGCCTAGGAGTCCGGGTGCCGATCCAGCGTCAGCCTCTACTCTCAGGCCTCATAGGCCGTTAGGGAAGGCAGACAAGCAAACAGCCACTACCGATTGTACCGTAAGTGGATGGAAAGTTCTCCAGAAGCCCAGAGGACAGCACAGTGACTCACACTGGGGGTTAGAAAGGCTGTGGCCAAAGGAGAGATTTCTACTGGTCCCAAATAGGTGAGTAGAAATCAAGCAAGCAAGATCCTCCACCAACAGACAGGCCAAACATACAAAAGTCAAAAAGAATGGACATGCCCAGGGTATCCAGAAAAGGGAAGTGAACCCTGGGTTTAGATTCTAGGGAGCTTAGAGCTGGGAATGAGACTGGAGGAGCATGTGGGGCCACACTCCAGAGCCTGGATGCCTAGTTGCAAATCCTGGCTCCCTAGTGACGGGCTGTGTGGCTGGGCCATGTCAGCGTAACCTCTCTGAGCTCCTTTCCCTCATCTACAAAGTGGAAACAAATGATGACATTTCTTCCTAGGCTTTTGTGAAAAATAAATGAGTTCACATAGGTGAGGAGCTTAGGAGAGCGCCGGCAGGCGCTGACTGCTTTCGTTATTACCCCACAGAGTGACGGGCTTTATCCCTGGTTCCTTTGTCAAGTTCCTTTATGCCAGGCTCAGCTTCTCGGCTGTATTGAGGAGGAAACAGAAAAGGGGCTTTTGCCACACGCTTAAATCGAGAGCAGCATGTGCCACAAGAATTTTCAACCAGCACGTTGCAAGAATTTTGAAGACCAGCAACACCTGACTATTGAGTCAAGGGCACTGACCTCTTTTCCCTTAGATAGTTAAATTAAAAAATGACAACAGCCAATACAACAATAACTGTCCAGTGTGACTGAGCCAAAATAATGCCTATTTTTTGTCAGATCAGCAAATATATTTTTTGGTGTGCATCATGAAGGGGGCAGGCCAGTTTCCCAGCCCACTGTACTTCCTGTGACTCAGTTACCCCAACTCACTTGATAGCTCTCGGCTTAATCGAAACTCTCCCACCTTGCACAACAGACACCTAGCACCAGCCACAATGGCCAGTGGCCAGACTGACCCTCCTGTACCTGGGAACAGCCCGGCCCTGTACCTAACCCATTGTCCAGGCTCACATCCTGGAACCCTGAGGCACCCGCCCAGAAGAACAAGAGACTAACCCCTTCCCTAGCCCCTCACAAAACCCCATGCATTTTCTTTTAAAAACCTCATTCCTGCCTGCCCCTGGGGCTGCAGTCTGTCCCTGACTCAGTCCACCAGCAAGCGCAGCATCAAATAAAGGCACTTGGATCAGATCATCTGGCTCCTCCCACCTCTATCTCTTCTAACACTGCAAAATTTTAGTAATTACTTTATGTGTGCCACCAGGTGAAAAAGGTTGCGAATCACTGCTCCAGAGTATGAAAGAGGGCAGTCGGCAATGCCAAGGTTTGGGGAAGCCCAATGGGAGAGACGGTGGGGACAGTCTCCTCCTTTGTCCCCAGGGAGCTGGGTGGCTCTTGGAGGCTGGTTCCCTCACCATCTCACACTGTCTTTTGCCAGTTTTATGAAAGAGAACATCAGCCCAGACGGAGTGGGGCCCCAACACCTGGCAAGAGGAAGTCCAGCCAGCTCTGCTGCAGTTTATAGAGCATGAGAAAGGCTCTCCAAAAGGACATGCAGACGATATCCCTTCATTCATCCCCCTGATTTTCCTGTTCACACATGGCCGAACCTGAAAGGCTCAGAGCCCTGGCTTTCGGTCTTGTCCGCACTGGGTGAGACAAACCCCACTACAGGGCAGACATGGAAGAGGGCGGTGCCCCGCTTCCCAGCGCAGAAAGAGCCAGATGCGAATCCCACCTCCCCTAGAGCACAAACATGGACTGAGCCCAGGCACTGGGCCAGGCCCTGACCTTTAGGGCCTCATGGGTTCTTCTTAGGGATGGAATGAGATGATGCAACCAGCAGTGGTCAGTGAAGGGTAGCTGTTAGCAGCACCCAGCAAGGTGAGTATCCAGCTACTCAGACAAGAGGAGCTACACCCGGATACGTCTTCTTCTGAGACAGTGTCCGGGTCATGGGTCAGTGGGGAATGGGACCCTGACGAGTGGGCCTGACCAGATTCACCCCAAATGGCACAGAGGAAGGAGGGCAACCGTGGACGAGGAGACTCTCTGCACAGTGTCATTAAGCGAGCCACAGGGCACACAATCCCACCGTCATTGATGCCAGCTCCAGCACTTTTCAGAAAGACCCCCAGCTTGCTCCAGGGTGGGCAAGGGCACAGCCCCCTGAGAGACTCATAACCAGCTGTCGCACTCCATTACCAAGTTTTACGGCAAGTCAGGGAACAGGCTTTGCACGTGTGCTCTCCCCAGTGAGCAATAAAAACGCCCCAACACAAGAGTCAGACATGCTGCACATTAGGAGCTTTCTGTCCTCCCTCAGTCTCTGAGTGTCCGCCAAGACCCATAAATTAGGCAAATGTCTCCTCTGGGCTCAGAAGCCACAGAAGGAGAATCAGCAGCAGCAGCCAGGGCAGCAAATCCAGAGAACAGCCGGAATCAATGCACTGTCCGCCTGGCCATGGGGGAGGGAAGTTACTTGTCCCTGAATTTCTTGGGCAGCCCTCAAAAGAATGTTGTGCCACTTTGCAATTCCCTAGGACAGTGATTCTCAAAGTGTTGTCCCAGACCAGAAGCATCAGTGTTACCTGGGAATTTGCCAGAAATTCGAATGCTCAGGCCCTGCCCCAGACCTGCTGCAATGGTACCCCTGGGGCTCAGACTGGCAATTTCTGTTTAACAAGCGCTCTTAACCAGCCCTCCGGGTGACCTTGCCGCTCACAGCCCTGGTCCTCTGCAGCAATGATTGTGAGAGATTGTAGGGTGGAAGCTGCAGCCAATTTGGGGCACTGGGGGCCTGGGAAAAGTGGCAAGCTGCAGGAACCAAGCCCCAGTGCACTCACAGCCCAGAGAGGTGGGGAGGCTGAGCAGGTTAACACTGCAGCAACAGCCGGAGAGTGGGAAGTAGGGAGGTGCCCCTGGAAAAGGGCAGGGGCCCACCAGGCTTGGACTCAAGCTAGCGTGCAGGGGTCCAACACTGCATACCCATTCTCCCAAGAGAATGGAAAGAACCTTAGAGATGATCGTGTCTAACCCCCTCATTTTGTACACAAAGCACAGAGAGGGAAAGGGACTTGCTCAGGGCCACACAGCAGATTGGTGACTGAGCTAGAGCTCGGGTCTAAGCCAAGCGCTGTCCTGAAGTGAGAAAGCCACCCGGCCTTGCGTCGCTGCCCGGGACTGCCTCCGGGAACCAGGCAGGGTTTGCCATTCCTCCTCTGTGTTTCTTCATTGCTTTTTCCTATCATCTCACTGGTGGCGTGTTGTTGGAGACATCTTTCTCTTCCTCTGAAATACAAGCTGCGTATGAGCCAGCTGGACTCATTCCATGCTACCAAGCAGCCCAAAAATCTGGAGGCCATCACAGATACAAACTTGTTCCACCCTTGTAAGTCCCTCCCAAGTGGGACGTGGGTCTTCTATGAGCCCAGAAGAGAGAAAAATCAGATATGTTTGCATCCTGGTAATGTTGCCACAACTGTGCCTGGGCCAGTGACGTGCAGAAATCGCTCACTAGCCACTGGAATGCATGAATAAATGAACAGACGACACGAAACAAGAAAGGGACTGAGAGACGAGGGCAGGACGGGCCTGACTCTCTCCTGCCTGTGTGATGTCCTTTACTCAGCAGGCAGCAGGGGCGAGTAGAGCAATGGACATAGGGCCAGGAGGCAGTGGGACAGTCCTAGCTCTGCTACCAACCTGGACAGTGACTCTTAGTGGGCACCTGGAGGGGAGCTGGTCAGCAGAAAGACCAAGCCATGAGTAGACGCTTGGAACTTTCAGCCCTATTCCTCATTCTCCAGAGTGGAAAGAGCTTCCTGGAAACTGAGTCAATGATCAATCACACTGCCATAAAAGTCCCCAAAGACAGGGTTCAGAGAGCTTCCGGCTGCTGAACACAGGGAGGTGCTGGGAGGGAGGCTCACCTGCAGGGGGCATGGAAACTCCGCGCCCCTCCCCACATCTCGCCCTGGGTACCTGTACATCTGGCTCCCCAGCTGCACTCTCTATCCCATCCTTATCATGTAACAAACCGATAAACATGAGTTAGTGTCTCCCTGAGTTCTGTGAGCTATTCTAGCAAATTACTGAGCCCGACAAGGGGGCCACAGGAACCCTGATTTATAGCCTATGGGTCAAAAATACAGGTGACAACCTAAGACTTGGGATTGGTGTCTGAAGGGGAGACAGCCTGGTGGGACTGAGCCCTTAGCATGTGGGATTTGTGTCTGACTCCAGGTAAACAGTGTCAGAGCTGAGCTGAGCAGTAGGACCCCCGGCTGGTGTGAGAGAACTGGTGTGTGTGGGAAACACGCATGTGGTGACCGGAAGTGTGAGTGGGGGAATAGTAGACAGCAAAGGAAGAGACATTTCTTTACAACAGGTCACCTCCCTTGTTTGGGGTCAGTTGTCTTACCAGTAGAATGATACAGTCGGACTAGTGAAAACAAGTTAGAGGAGCAGGCATAAGGATCTCCACTGGGGGGAAATGACCCAGACCTAGTATAGATTCTGAATTAAGCACCAGGTGTGACTCAAGAATTCCCAAAGATAATGGTGAATATGTCTTTTGCCCAAAGGGTAGACATTGTTTGAAGCAGTCGTGGAAATGATGCCCCTCTTGGCCCACGCTTCGGGCCGCCCCAGACACTGAGTGCAAGGCAGGACTTCACACTCGGAGAGCTCTGGACAGAGTGCAGAGCGGGGCAGTGGGGCTTTCTTTCCTGCAACCTACCCACCCTCCACTCCCCCACCCATACTCAACCATGGGCCACATCTATGGCCCACTTGTCCTCTGGCTTCTGGTTGGGCTCGGCCAGTGAGAGGCCCTGGCGGGAGGTCAGAGGCCAGGAGACAGTGAGGCTTGGGTGCCTGCTCCCCAGTGTCCCTCCCTGGCCAGCAGTCTTGGGCCAGCTCTGTCCCTCTCTCTCTAGATGGCCCTCCTCCCAGCACCAATAACCGTTCCCCCGCCTCCCTTGGGTGTAGAGTAGCTGGGACTAGAGTGATGGCTGTGGCTGTAATGAAAAGCAGTCAGATTCTGGGAAGATAAAACCAACAGGATCTGCATGCAGATTGGATGTGAGTTTGAGAGAAATAGGAAAGCCAAGGAGGATTCTGGGAAGGTTTTAGTTGGGCAGCTTGGAAAAGGATATTTCGGTGATGCACAGCTGTGCAGCAAACGACCCCAAAACTTAGTTGCTTGAAACAGCCATGTGTTCTGCTCATGATTTTGTGGGTCAGGAGTCACAAAGAAGCAGCCTGGGCAGCTTGCCTTTGCTCCTGGGAGCCTGGGGTAGAAAATCTAGTTCCGAGATGGATTAGTTCTCAGTGGTCCTCAGCACCTCGCCCCCTCGCTCCCTCTCTGCCATCTCACAATGTGGTTGTCCTGGGGACTCGCATTTCTTACAGGAGTCGGGAAGTAGAAGCTGCCAGGCTGGGTGAGGGCTGCGTCCCGCACAGGCACTGCATCGCCTCTACCATACTCTGTTATTCAAAGCAGTCACAGCACCTGGCCTGTTGCAAGGCCGGTGGGGGGGTGGGGGTGGGGGAGGCAGGGAATCAGCTCTACCTCTTGATGAAAGAGCAGCAAGATCACATTGCAGAAGGACATGTGGGATGAGGGACGTAATTGCGACCATCCCAGGGAAGTACCATCTGGCAGAGAGGAAGTTAGCATCTTTAAGATGGGAGGACAGCCCGGGTCAGGGGAGATTGGAGCTCAGTCGGGGTGCCCGTGGGTTGTCTGGGCAGAGATGGAGGAGAAACCCCCACACCTGCCTTCATCTGCCCGCCTGCCCGCCCATCCGCCGGCCCATTACCGAACAGCCAGGACCTCTGTCGTTGGCCTTTCAGCGGCTGAACGATTTCAGAGAACTTTTAGAGCTTCCTGCTGGGGAGGACAGAAGAGTGGGGAGAGGGAGATCAAGACAGCCTCCTCCTGGGCAATGCCAGGCCCTTTATAATTATACTAAACCCCCGCTTGCTCCATCCAAGGCCCCAGCACCAAGGTGTTGTAAAAAAAAAAAAAAGGCTTTGAGTCCACAAGAGGCAGCTGGTTGAAGCGTTTCCCAGTTTTTCATGACTCATAAATTTGTTACATGGTGAGGAAATTCCCTGAAAGCTTTTTGGCAGTCTCATCCAGTCTGACCAGTAGCTAAGAAACACATAACCTTCCAGTTAAGAAAAGGAAAGAAAACACACAAGTCTTTGACTCAGGGCTTAAATGGAGGGTCACTTTAAAAATTCCCTTTTACCAAGTTTGCGAAGCTTTCCAGGGGAGATCAGTGAGCTAGTAGGAAGGTTAGCTGCTGTGATCAGACTTCAAGCTGTAGACAGAGCGTGGGGAGGACGCATGTGCAAGTGTGAACATGTACGTGTGTGTGTGCGTGCATGCACACATGCACGTGCTCACGCCTTAAAGACAAGCCCCTGACCGGGGCAGATAAACAGAGAGCGGTCCCCGGACAGGCTCACTGTGATTGCTGAGGAAAGTGTGGCAGCCCCACGGGTGCACGGATGTCCCTGCCAGCGTGTGCAAGGCCGGCCGGACAGAGCAGAGCCGAGAGCCCAGCCACGCCTCTCCTGCCACTGCCCTCACAGGAACGCTGCCCACCTTCGGGGCTCATGTTACAGGTAACAGAAAAGGCACTGGTCCTTCGACTCAGGTGTAACTTGAGGCAAACTGCCCCATCTGTTTGTTGGGAGCCAGGATAAGGGTTACCTTTGGTGATGTCGACAGGGCCCAGGAGGGGCACAGGGAGCGTTTCTGGAGCCTGGGCAATGTTCTTCTGTGTCTGCTTCTGACTGAGTTCACTCTGCGCTGATCCCTCCAAGTTCCCAATCGCCAAACCTAACGATTCTTTCCTTCGTTTCTCAGGCCAGTTGCAGGCTACCTGACGTACTGGCAACACGTCAATACGTGACTCTGTCCGTCGGCCTCCTCCCTCAGCGGTCCCCGCAGGCTGTGTGAACTTCTCTCTGTGTGGGCTCTACTCCTACGAAAGACTTACTTTAAAAAACCACCTTGTCCATGGCCAAACACCTTAAACTTACACGTTGCCGTATGTCTATTACATCTCAATAACACCGGAAGAAAATTACCTTTTCTGTCTGAGCCTCAGTTTCCTCACTTGCACCATCTGGTAAGTAATAAACACCTCGTGCCTCATGGGGGCATGTTAAGGGTTAGAGATGGGAATGGAGAGTGTCCAGCACGATGTTACCACACAGGAGCCACGCAGCCGCTGCTGGAGCCTCATGTGACAAAACACTCACGTGTCCATCCGTGATGCGGCGTGATGCGGCAGGACTGACACGCCAACCATGGCTTCTCCTTCCTGCCCACTCCCCTACTCCCCACTGTCAGCCCCCAGGGGTCCACTGATTGTTAGGCATTCATATTATTTTCACAGGTAGATTTTTTTTTAGAAAATGCTAAGATAAAGAAAAATTAAGGGTTTAAATATATTGGCAAGTTAAATCATATTTACAAGCAAGAACCTCTGAAGACCAAATGGACACGGCTGATGCTGGGTAAGAAGCAACGAGGGCCTTCTAGTGGGTGGGGCCCTGCTCAAGGGCTTGGAGTTCCGGAGGCAAGGAGGGGTCTGGAATGCACGCAGACCGTGGGAGAACATCGGTGAGAGCAGAAGTGATGGACGCGAGGACAGACAGGAGGATGGACAGGTAACCTTCCATTTCCCGGTCCAGGGTTTGGATTTCACCCTGAGGGCAGAGGGGAAGACCCTGGGATCTAAAGCAGGTAACAGGGACTGAGGTGCATCTCAGAAGGAAGCAGCTTGGAGGGTGGGGATTGACAGGAGGAGGCAGGACTGGGAGATACTTTAATCACTTTTTTAAATTATGGTAAAATGTGCATATAAAATGTACCATCGTAACCATTTTAAGTGTGCAGCTCAGTGGCAGTAAGTATACACACACTGTGGTGCACCCGTCTCCACCGTGCAGAGCTGAACTTCCACCCATCGAATGGCCACCCCCTCCCCACCACCCCTCAGATTGCCGAGGCAGGGCTTCCCTCAATGTGAGGTTCAAGAAGAGGGAGGGGGGAGAGGTGACTCCCAGGTCTGGGAGTTAGAAGGCTGGTTAGTTGGTAATGCTACTAACCAATTTGGGGAATGTGGGATATTTCACCTATCTATGGCTCAAAAGAAACCATCCCAAAAGTGAGTGACTTAAACAACAGAGATTTATTGTTGCTCGTAATTTGGAGAGGCGGCTGGGTGCTTCTCTGCTGGTGTCGTCCGAGCTCACTCGTTCGGCTGGAGGACCTGCTGGAGGGCCGGCTGGGCTGGAAGCTGGCCTCACTCGCCAGCCCCGCAGTTGGTGCTGCCGCGCCCGGCACCTCCGTTCTCTCCCACCTCTCATCCCCCGACAGGCTGGACCAGCGTCCTTACAGGGCAGCTGGCGTCTCTGGAGGCCCAGGCTGGAGAACTCTCACAGTGCCGCTCTGCCACATCCTGTTGGTCAAAGAAGCCACAGGGCAGCCCATGTTCAGGATGGGGGCGGGGATAAATTCCATTTCTTGACGGGAGGAGCAGCAAAGAGCATGTGGCCATATTTAATCTGTGGCATAAGAAGAACACCAAGTTTATCAGAGAACATGAGTTTACAGCCATAAAGACAGAAAAGGAAGTGGAAATCAACTCAAGGGAAGAGATTTTCCCACCCGTAGGAACTGTAGTGGTTAAAGGAATTTAAAACATATGGAAAGACATGCACCCAAAGTCACTGAGGTGAGGTGGCCAGGGGGGTGAAAGAACCAAGAGAAAGCTGTGTCCTAGAAGCCAAGAGAAGAGAGTGGTCGGCCGGATCATGTCCGGCCCAGGCACCGAATAGTACGCAGCTCTCCAAAAGAAGAAGAAGAAAGAGTCATTCATTAAACGTGGTGATTGAAAAGACTAACTGGCAGTGAGAGAATTCTGGTAGACTAGACACCAAACTGCTCTGGCCAATGAGTCTGAAGGGGGTGACTTTTCCTTGTACCCCCAGGACATACCACAGACGGCAGAGCCTCCGGGTAAGAGGGTTAGTCTTCCCCACCCTGCCGCACCAGGCTTGGCTATGTGACCTGCTCTGGCCAGGAGATGTGAACAGAAGTCATGGGTCCCACATCTAAACAGAAGTTTTATGAGCCACACTTAGTGCCACCATTGTTCCCTGCCGCCCCCAGCTTGAGAATGGCATACCCCAGATGGAGGCTGTGCCCTCAGCCCGCACCCCAGAATGGATGGGCTGCGTCAGACCAGCCTGTGGTTGACGTGGAAGGCTACTGTATACCACTGAGATGTGGGGGGCGCTTGTTAACACAGGATAACCTAACAAAAGCAAATTGATGGTACTCCGTTAACATTCACTGAGTTCTATCAACTAGGGGCCAGGCAATGAGATCCCAGAATTGGGAGCTCATTGTGAATGAGGCGATGGTGAGAGGAGGGAAGGTTTGTGCAGGACCTTGAAGTCTGGCCAGAAGTTAAAGAGGAGGCAACTGGGGAGGTAATATGTGAATGTTCTAACAATCAAGACCATGCACTCCTGGGTTCTCTTTTGCTTCTTTTTTATGCAGAATTGGTGTTACCAATTCTGCATAAAAACTTTCTAGTTCCTATGAATGCTTGATTAATAGTGTGCTTTGGTTCTCTTCTGAAATGTGCTGCAAAATCCCTGTATCAGCAAACAGGGGCTACACACTGACGGCTTGGCCCAGTGTATGCATAGGAAGGCGGTCCAAACAAAATTGGAATTTCAGGGCAAAGGAAATAAAGAGGGATCTGAAAAGAGCTCCTGATTCTTGTCTGAAAAAAGTGCTTCTCCTCCTAAGAGACAGACATCTGACAGCCAGAAGACGCCCATCCGTGCAAGCTGAGCCTCCTTCCCATGTGGGCAGTGAGGGTCTTGCAGAAACAGGCTTGACAGGGCTCAATTCGGTCCCGCTCACGGCTTCCCTCTCCCTCCTCAGCGCCCAGCTGGCTTCCAAACGCAGCGGAAGGCAAGCTGGGAGCAGGTTGGGAGTGTAAACTCTCTGGAATTCAGAGGTTGAACCGATTCCTCCTGAGGGGTGTCCACGGCCTAGGGTGTGCAGACCGGGTGGGGGTGACCGTGTGTGCGTGCGTGCACACGTTCAATTTAGCAGAGGAAGTCAAGGCAAATAGTTTAATCACAACCATCCCTCGGGGCAATTTGGAATAATTTTCTCATTAGAGAATGTAACAGGCAGCATGACTAATGTTCAATCAGACAGTAGCTTCCAGTCCCCGCCCTCCGCTCTGATTAATGGGTGGGGGGGCTCCTTCCCCCTTGGGCCTGGGATGGTGGCTAGAGTCCAGTGATGGGGAAGGGAGGGTGAGGGAAGGGAAGATCTTTTTTCAAACATAAACATGAGAAATAAAATAATGGGCCCCCTCAGGGTTTGAAGCAGACCTGATTAAAGCCGAAGGGAGTGTCCGCCCGGGGACCAGGATGCTGGGTCAGGGCTGCCGTGGGCACTCTCCACCCCTGGTGAAGGCAGAGCTGGGACCCTCCTTGTCCACCTCTGTGCCCCCATTCCTCTCCCCACCTCTGCCGTTGCTCCCCCCGTCTTCCTCCCGTTCTCTGTGTCTCCCTGCCTCTCTCCGTCTCTCAGTTCCCAGGTCCTGTCTTTTTCCAGTCTGCAGCATCCCTCGCAGTGTCTGCCCCGGCCACAGTGCTCCCGCCATCTGTTTTTTCATCACTTGTGCTTCCGTCTCTCCTGGTGTGACCCACGGCACTGATCTTTGGGTCCAGCACCGGTCCGGTTGCTTGAGGAAGCCCTGAAACATGACGAACCCAACTACCCTTCTCCCACTTCAAAACTGTAGCTGGACATTCACAGTGAAAGGGTTCTCAGGGCTTTCTAGAGCTTTGCTCCAAGTGTGGTCCACAGACCGCGGCATCGGCGCGGCCCGGTGCTGGTTAGAAACGCAGACAGACTCCCCAGCCCTTCCCAAGGCTACTGACTCAGAACCTGCGTTTATCCAGATCCCCATGTGATCGCGTGCACAGTCAACTCTGGGAGGCGCCGGCCTCACTGCCTCACTTCAGAAAAGGTGCCTGAGGCCCAGTGTGACACCACTCCCTGGAGTTAAAGATTGTCACAGCCCTAAACCCAGGACCCCTGATCCACGGTGGCCCACGCTCCCCCCGCCACCAATAGTAAGAAGCCCTATTATTGCCAAGGTGCTTCTGATTTGAGATAACCAGTTTTCACATTATCTCCTTCAGAGAAGGTTTACCCCCCCCCATACAAAAGGGTTCCTCCCTTTGCAGGGGCACCCCTCTTCCATCCCTGTTCTTCAGGTGCATTAATTTGTGGCCACTCAGAAGTTCTACTAACCCAGCAAAACGCACCTGTTCTCAGGCCACGATGGAGACCCATAGAAACTCCGAGCTTGGTTCTTGCCCAAGGAACATTCATTCGCAAGGACTATGGCCTGCCCCAGATTACACCAATACCTCAGGTCAGGGTGGAGGCTTCCCAGGGCGAGCGCACGCGCGCACACACACACACACACACACACAGGGGTTAAATTAATCAAATAGCCAGGCCAGAATGGAATGACTGGGACCAGATCCACAGTTAATCAGGCAACACTACAATGGAGTTGGAACTTCTCAGAACTCTCCTGGAGGTCGCTTGGGGGCAAATCTTTTCTGTGCATCAGTGTTCCTACAAGCAGCAGGAAGGAGTCACCCGCCGTACTGCCCTCTTCTCTCCCTCTCGGGAGTCTGAGGTTTAGTGAAACAAGAAATGGTGACCCATGGGTAGAGGCAGAGCCAGGCGACCCCACTTCAAAACTTCCCTTTCCTTCTTGGCCCGATGACTGACAGGTAGTAGACTCTCAATCTGCGCCGAACAACATCCGCCAGTGCCAGTGGGAGCCAGACACATCAGGGCGGGAACGAACTCCTGATGTTCTGAAGCGAATCCTGCAAATCCAAGTAGAAGCAGCTCAAGCTTTGGGACCAGACAATCTCCTGAATCCTCGGCTGCCTCTCACAGTTGCGTGGACCCCGTGTGGTCCTGAGGCCTCCCTTAGCCTCACCTTCCTCTCTCTGAAAGAGCACCCCATGGGCCAGGTGCATGCAGGCTGCAGCAGTGAGGGTGATGTGGGCCACAGCAGGTGGCGCAGGGGTCACCTGCAAAGTAAGCATTTTAGAGACCCTCCACAGCTCCACACCCCAAGGCTCCAGGCACATGAGGTAACTGCTGGGGTCTGCTGAGTGTTGGTTTGCGTTAAATAGGGTATGAGGCCTCAAAGATCCGCCAGGCCTCCCCGTCAGGGAGCAAGAGCCCAAGGCCCACCTTACAGCTCACAGAGTCAGGGGTACAGGAACACAGCGGGAACCCATCAGCCTGACTGGTGGGGACCCCTTTCAGCACCACCCCCAGCTCCTGCAAGTTAGAGTGGAGGGTGGGGACTGGATATCAAAGAAACCGCTCTGGCCCCAACTGGCTCTCATTGAAGACTCTGGAGGAGTCCCCACATACAAGCCTGGGTGCAAAGGTTGTGGGGAACACCTGTGAGGCCAGCAAGGTTGGCTCCATGCCCCCCATTCCCTTCACCATGCCCATGCCTTTTGGGCAGACATCACCCACTGCCAACGCTCACACACACAATCTAAGCAGCTGCCCTCCCCTCAACATCCCCTTCGAGGACCTTCGTGCCCCCAGTTGCCAAGACACTTACCTGGACCTTCATGGGACACTCGGTAGCCCTCAGAAAACATCAGTAACTTTACTGGAGTAACTACCAGCTTAGTGAGAAATTGACCTTTCACCTGACCCATTCAAGATTATTAATCCAAAGTTACAACTTTAAAAAATCAATTCAGCCATGGCTGGATGACTCAATTGGTTGGAGCAGTGTCATGTACACCAAAAGTTTCGGGTTCAATTCCTGGTCAGGGCTCATACCTAGGAATTTAGGGTTCAATCTAGGTCAGGACACATACAGGAGGCAACCAATCAGTGTTTCTCTCTCACACTGATGTCTCTCTCTTTCTCTCTCTCTCCCCTCCCCGCCTCCTCTCTTTCTAAAATTACCAGTAATAGAAACATATCCTTGGGTGAGGATTTAAAACGTAAAATAAAAACTAAATAGTCGATCGAACTTGAGAAGAGGAGGCACCAGCCAGGAGAGGTGTGCAGGGATGTCCAGCCCCGCCACTGGCGATCACCTCCGCAGACCCTGAGGCAGGGAGCCGGCCTGAGGGAGAAGCGCCCGACCCGGCTCGGCCCCCACTTGCAGCATGCCTTTGAGCAAATGCCTTCCACAGTCAGCTCAGGCTCATTTTTCTTGTCCAGGGAGGGACTAGCTGACCTCTGAAAGGATTTTGCCCTGCCAGCCCCGCGTTCCTTGGATCCTGAATCACCCAGACTGGTAGCCTCTTCCCCTGTTGACATCAGAACTCCTCTGCAGGAGCTTCTATTGTCCCATGGTTCCTCCTCCCTCCGAGGACCTCAGTCCACATGGTGCCTTCAGCACCTCCCCCCACAGAACTAACTCCCAGGAAGTGATGGGGGGCGGGCTACAGATGAGTCTTGACACAGCTATAGCCTCTGGAAATAGGTGGTTTGTCTCAATCACCGTCTCTATCATGGATACGATCTTTGATTTTGAGACTAAATGAAGTAGAGGATGTGACTGACTTGGAAATTGGAAGAGTTAGAGTAAGCTCTTACAGTTATTTGTATCTTGACTTATCTCCCCTTCTTAAGGGCAAGTACCCTGATTCATTCATCTTTGAATCCCCTATGGTATCTAGAGTCTTTTCTGGTGCATGATATGAGAGCAAAAGACATTTGTTGAGTGGATGAATGGATGGAGGGGTGGATGAGTAGGTAGATGGACGGATGGATGGATGGAGAGATGGAGGGATGGATGGAGGGATGGATGTGTGTAGGGATGAATGCAACAATGGATGGATGGATGAATAAATGCATGGTGGATGGATGCCTGCGTGCATGCATGGGTGGAGGGATGGGTGCATGGGTGGATTCACGGATACTTGGATCCATGGCTGGGAGGGTGCAACAGGCAGGCTGGTAGGCAGAGGATGAAGGAGTGTTAGCTGCGAAACCTGGTAAATGGACAGCCCTCCTGTGGACAAGTCCGAGCAGTTGGGCCCAGCTAAAAGCACTGGACAGCATTCTGGTGTTCACAACCAACATGGAATATTTGTCATTAAATCCATACCAGGAAAGCCTGGTAGAGTACCTCTCTGCACAGAATGGGGCTCCCTGACCCCTTTGCTCTCTAAGGTCACAATCCTTTCCCTGATCAGCTCTTCGAGTCAAGTTCTGCAGCCACAATGCTGAGACAACTTGTGGAACAAGTAACTTGGATGGGGGATGGAAACTGGGATCCAGCCCCGACCAGCCTCCTGTGATAACAAGTCCCCAGCACCCATGTGGAAAGACGAAAGTGGAAACCATATTGGTGGCTTCTGGCCTAGGCCTGATTCCCCACTCTGAGCCTCAGTCTTCTGAACTATCTGACCTCTTGGGCCCCTTCCAGCTCTGCCATCGTGTGTGCTGTGTGTACTTCAGATCTCTGATGCTTATAGTGACTGTGGTCAAGGCACCCACCGGACTGGAGGTCTGTGCAGGCCACACACCACAGATGTCTTGCAGGCCTTCTGATGCCATCTACACCAATGCCAGCTGCTCCGAGTGTGGTCCAGATCAATGGCATGGGAGCTTATTAGAAATACAGAATCTCAGGTCCCCACTGTAGACCTACTAAATCAGAATCCACCCTGCCTGCATTCAGGGCACGCGTGTCCGCACTGAAGTGTGAAGGCAGGGTCTCAGGCGCTCTGACTCCCAGAGAAGGCCCGGGTTGTGTCTTGGAAGCAAACCAGCTCTGTGCCTCACTAGCCCATGGCCACAGAACGTTGTGCCTGTCTGTGCTGGGGGCTTTGCATCTGTAAGGTAGGGGATGATGCTTGACCCACACACATCAAATACCAGATGGGAATGAGTTTCTAGAAGTTGACCCATTGAACGCCAGGTGCCTAGGTAACAGGGGTTTCACTGCAGCACTCTTGAGGATAGCGGCGAAACTGGACACCGCCTAGATGCTAGTCAGGGGGCGATGGCTGCAGTCACTGGGATACACCCAAACCGTCCTGGGCAGCACCATTAAGAAGGACAAGCAAGAACATGTGCTTGGTCTATTGCTAAGTGAAAAAAGCAGGGCCACAGAACAATGTGTGTGTGTGATGCCAGCTGTGTTAAAAAAAAAAAAAAAACATGTGAATACACATGCATGTTTAGGTACAGATGGAAAAATCTAGAAGGTTATAACCCAAGCTTCTAATAAACCAGGAAACACAGGGAACTGAACTGCGAGCAGAGAAGGGAAGTCTACTTTCTCAATGTTGTTTCCATTATTAAAATTGATCCGGATAAAAACAGCATGCTGTACAAATCCAAGGTGTGATGGCGATCACTACTGAAGCGATGGAAGTATGACGCTGATGACCTTATCCGGGACACAGAACACACTCAAAGGTGGGCCTCTCTCCTGGTGTCCAGAGCCTCCAAGGACCAAGGTACCTGGGCCACAGGGTCACCGTGAGGCCCCGAGAGACCCTCACACTCAGTTCCTAGAACCAGGTATGTAACTGCTTCAGTGAAATAGCTCATAGAGGGTAGAATGTTTCCCAGTGTGAAGGGGCTAAGTATCATACAGGTTAGAATGGTATCTGAGTTAGAACAGAATTATATAGCATTGTGCTCAGTCACTTTGAGTTGAATACACCTGCACCTCCTGGGGTTCCACGAAGTCCTGGCTCCCGCGGCTATAGACTGCAGTTGAGGGAGGGCTGCGAAGGTGTGTATGGGGGGTGCCAGGAGTGGGCTGCTGAGGGGTCAGAGGGCACTACAAGAGAGCATGGTGCCCTTGCAGCTGGGAAGCAGCCCCAGGCGAGGAAAGGCATTCTGGAGACCCCTGCCTCCAACAACACCCAGAAAATCAGCCTACATGATTCATCAAAGAAGGGAAGACAAATGTGGGGGTCCAAGGGCACCTAATACTGTTTCATCCCGCACCAGTGCACCCACTGACACCTTGGTGTGAGAGACCAAGGCTGGTGGGAGAGAGGAGCCCACGAGGAAGCTAGAATGCAGGGTCTTCGGGGGAACTCACCCCCGACCAGGGCCTCTGCGGCCCATGGCCTGAGGACAAGCACAGGGAGTCAAGGGCTCGAGCCTGACAGGGCAGGAATTAGGCCTGGGGCACAGACAGAGAAGTGGGCGGTGAGGGCCGGGGGCAAGGGGGTCAGGAGCAGGGTTAGCACCCACAAGCAGGAGGGAGACGCGGAGACCAGAGCACTCTCCCACTGCCTGGCACGTAACAGGTATATCCTCCTTAACCCCGCTGCTCCTGGTCCTGCCCTTGTCAGTGACTGAGGAAATGTCTCAAGTCCAAGGATGGATGAGCCCTGACCTCCCCTAGAGAAAGGAGCACTTTCTACCCACCAGAAAAGGGCCAGCTGGGGCCCTGGGAGCCATCTTGCCAGGACCCACTTCCAAGTCATTTCCACGTGTTTCATCTTGCAGAGGGTTGCAGGGCAAAATACAGATGAAATACTGCATGGGATGCACGAATACTAAGTAATTACTGGTGGTTTATTTGAAATTCAAATTTAACTAGGCATCCTGTTTGTTTTTGTGTTGTTTTATTGTTTGTTTGCTTGCTTACTTGCTTGCTTGCTAAATCTGACCAATTTAATCCCAGAATGCTCTTTGGATGATCGGGCAGCAAGGACGCCATTGTCCCTGCTCTGCGGGGGGGAACATGAGCTCCAGGACTTTCTGCCGTGTCGCATTCCCAATGCCGGTGAGTGGTGGCCCCGGGACAGGACCTCAGGTCCTCCGATTCCCGGCCTGCCTTCCCCCTCCACCGACAGCTCTGCAGCAGCAAAACTACTCAAGTTGCTTCTGAAAAAGGAAAATGACTGAAGAGAGAGGTGTTCGAGGATGCACCCAACTGACAGATCCCTGGGGAGGGGCAGGGGACCAGAAACGGTTTTGTTTCACATGCCTTCACATAGCTCAAATGGTTCCTCATGAGAGCGCCCTGCTTTTGTCAGTTTAAAACCAGAACAATGCTCCACATTGGGAGGGGGCAGGAGGTGGGTGCAGGGGAGAGTGGGACGCAGCACGAGGGAATGAGCTCAGCGAAGTATTTAGGTCACTCTAGAAATTTCTCACATAGCCAGGAACCCAGCTCGAGAAAGTAATCAGACATAGAAACAAAGATTCCCTTATGTGTGGCCTGCATAAACCATGCTTTCAAAAATTACTGCATGTCATGGGAAAATGCTCGTGATGCTCAAAAGGAAAGGACACTGGAGTGACTGAGTGACACCAATCCACGCCTGCGCCATGCCTGTGCTTTGTGACTCACTGCAGAGCATCAGAGGTCTGGCCCCTGCGTGTGCAGCTCTCTGCCCGCCTGACCCATCCTACCCCTCGGATGGTTCCAGGGAAAGGAACGGCTGGGAGGAAAGGGGAAGCCAGGGTGAGGAAGGGCACCTCCCAGGCAAATGCTTAGGGGCATGTGACTTCCTCTGACTTGGAAGAGAACAGAGCTCCTGGCTCTATGGAAATCACTATGCAAATGAAATGGAAAGCAGGGTCTTGGACACAGCCAGCCCCACGGCACACCCCTAAAGACCCTCTCCTGGAAACACGGTTACAGCCAAACCGGTTGGCACCACCCTGTGTAAGTCAATCAGAGTCTTCTCTATGAGCTGACAAAGTAACAAAAAGCTTTCCCACGTCACTCTGCCACAGGGCTGCCTTTTTGGATTTAGGGTCTAGGAGGCCCCTGCACTTCACAAGGAAGGCTTTCGCAAACCATCAAACTGAGTCACTGACTAGGTGGCCTGCAATCACCTTAGCCTGGGGTCTAGGTGGCACCTGGAAAGAATGGGAGACAGAACGGTCCAGCTTGGATGGCTGAAAGCAGGTTGACCCCCAAGGTCTCCCCTCTCCGGTGCCTCTTTCTCCTCTGACCCCCAAGTGCCAGAAACCCCTCCTCTTGCAGGTCCCACCACACAGGGCCCTCTGGAGATCTGTTTAGCTGAAATTCCTCTCTCTTAATTAGTCCTTTCATTCAAACTTCTAGCTCCTCAACAGCAGGACTTGACTGTGCATTAAGTGGAGAGAAGAGTGATCAGATTAATTCACACGGAAGTGTAAGAAACCCACAAGCTGACGCCTGTGAGCCACAGGAAGTGGGCAAGCCCTGAAGGACATCTCGGCTCCTGACCCCTGGGCTTTGGGACTCCCGAGTCCCGGAGAGGCTGGGAAGAGACGCGGATCTTCTGGATGACTTCCGCCATCCAGAAAGGAGACTCCTTCCTGGGCCGCCTCAGTGACCATCCGAGGCCGGGCCCGGAGGAGAGGCTCATGGGGCAATTACATCAGCACAGGACGCCTTTGTTTTGAGCTGAGGCTGCTTTTCCCACAAACGACTGAAATAAATTAGAGCGTTTTCAACGAGGGCGGTTGAAAGCGGCACTCTTGGAAAAATCTCAGCAGCTGCTCTTTATTGGATTATAACTAGGAGCAAAACACCCCAAACCACACAATCGCCTGCAAAGGGGGGAAAATCAAATCAAATACAACAGTGTTGTAGGCTCTGGAAAATGTTTCCCCAGGAAAACCAGCCTGGGAACCTGGTCAATGTTCTCTAGCTCGGCTGCCCGGGAGACAGACGCTGCTTCTCGCGGGTCAGATACAGTTTGTCTACACACAGGCGGCCAGAGACACCGGCAGACCGCCACACACAGGCAGGCTGGGGACGGGGCAGGCGCCCCTGTGCAGGCTGCCACCCCAGGGGCGCTGGGGGGCCTCAGGAGAAGGCCCTACCTGCAGGGGCAGGCCCGCCCAGCACCAAGACACCCGGGGCCGGTCCTCTCTGCCAAGAGGACCTTCCACATAGGTGAAACCACCCTGCTTGTGGTTTCTCTGGAAGCCTGTGGAGGCATTAAATCCACTGTCAGCATCCGGTTCAGCAGATGGCTTCAGATGGAAAGAGAGAGCGCAGGGCTGGGACACCGGAAACCTGGGTCATCCTAACTCTGCCTCCACCTGGCTCTACCTGCAGAAGCAAGCCATTTGCGTAGCTCTGTGCCTCTGTTCTCTTACCCATAGAATGGGCATCATCATGCTTGTCCTCCCTCTTTCCGGGGTGGTGGTGGGGTTGCTCACCAGGCAGCAATGAGAAGCAAAAGGGGGGAGAATGACAGCAGCGCCTGTTCGGTGGGCGGGACGGCTGGGAAGGGGCAGAGCAGTCATTCTGCGCTGACGCAAATTCCTTGAGTGTGTGCGTTTGTCAAGGTTAATCAGCCTATACATTTAAGGTCTGTGCACTCCACTGTATTTAAATTACATCCTAAAATTTAAAGACAAGGAATAGCCCTGGCAGGTGTGGCTCAGTTGGAGCATCGGCACATAACCAAAAGGTTGCGGGTTCGATCCCCGGTCCAGGTACATGAGATCCTAGGTCCAACAGATGTTTGCCTCTCGAGTCAATGTTTCTCTCTCTCCCTTCCTGTCTCTTTTCCTCTCCTTGAGAGTAATGATAAAATGTCCTTGAGTGAGGATTATAAATAAGTGTATAAACAAATAAAGCAGAGTTAAAGTGCTGAACCACCGAAAGCTACTCCAGTCATAAAGGAGGCTCCGGCAGTCTCACTTTGCCCTCAGATAGGAGATTATTTTGAAGTTCAGGTTCAATAGTTTCAGAAAACACATATGTTTGTGTCTAGTTCAAACTGGCTTGGTAGGTATTTAAGAAAAAAACATTAGTTCAATTCAGAGTTCAGTCAGAAAATAATATTTGGATTCAGTTTTGGGTTCAGTGAATCAGGGCAGTGTTTTCCAGTTTGGGGGTCGAGGTTTGGTTGAGTTCAAGTCCTCGTTGGAACAGCCCAGCATGGGGCCCGACCTCCAGGATACAGCTGGCCGGGCCCCCCAACCATTGTCCACACAATGTCAGCCCTTCCAGAACAGCGTCTGTTGAGGCGGCCCTTTTCAGCCTCTCTCCTGTGCTTTGCAAAAAAAGAGAAACCGACACTTAAGAGGAAAAACAAAGTCCAGCCTAGGGCCACACAAGGGTGACAGGCAGGAGTTGGTCCCTGAGACACTGTCACCCACCAGGAGGAAGAGTAAAAAGCCATGACACCTGGCAGCTCACACTCTGGTGACTGGGTGGGTGGGAGTGCCCTTCTGCAGGTGACAGGACCCAGCACCCTGGTCAGGAGAGGAGTCTGTGCCCCCGGGAGCCAGGTCATCTACTAGCAGTAGGCAGGTGTGAGAAGTCCTCCAGAGCACACCAAGCCTCATCCCAGGCCCCCAGTGCGCCGGTGTCCCGTTAGTCACAGCAGGCACCCATGTGGCCTCTCGGCTTTCTTCTTCAGACTTGACATTTCTACTTGAGAGTTAGATCCACAATTCTATTTCCAAGACTCCCAGTGAGAGCAGGCATGGTGAGTGGAAGACAGAGCTCAGAACTATTCATGGAGGTTTCTGGGACTAGCATTTATGTGGTATGGGAGTAACATCGGGGAACCTACAAGAAGAAGGGTTTCCTCCCCGCCAGCCCTCTCTGGCTGCCCCGCGCTCCAACCCAGCTCATCCCGTCATGGCTCAAGCAGAGAACAATGCACAGAATCCTAGGCCTCTACCTTCTGGCCTGGACCACCTCCATCCCCCATGTCCCCATCTTGCACCCTAATCTCCAGGCAGCCTGGAGGTTTTGTGTCTCTGTGTGTTTGCACATGTCATTGCTTTGCTCAGGAGACCCTTCCTCCTCTTTGTCCCCCTGTGTAATTTCCCCCGGGTGCTTCCAGGCAGATGGACATTCTGTGCGCAAGGCAGGACAGGTGTGGAAAGCATCACCCAAGTCTCGGGCACCTCCAGCTTCACTCCTGCACCCACTTATGCCTGGCACTTTCCTCCTTACTGGTGAATTCTCTCCCAAAGGGATCCTCAGTCCCAGACACAAACAGGCTTCTGTCAGCAGGCAATGCAGTGTTCAGTCTCTGCGCTGCACAAAGGCACCCAGCAGGGGTCGCTAGTCTGGCCGGGACTGAAGTCATCTTGCCAACCTCTGCTGCCGAGACCTGTGTCCACCCAGCAGGGCCACTCTTCCTGCCCACCTGTGAGAGCAGTGCAGCCCTGCTCCGCACACCCGTGCAGAACCCAGGAGTGGGCAGTTCAGACTTTGAGCAGCTGTCGTGATAAGCTTGTCACTCATCCTGGCCGCAGCGACCTGATGCTCTCGCAGTCAGGATGACAGAGCCAGGGCTCCTCTCTGTGACACTGGTCCTGAGCACAGCACCCAGCGTGGGCTGACAAGTGTTGGTTTTGCCAAAAAGACTGAGGACCATGTGAACCATTTCACTTGGGTTTTCATGCTCAGCTTGAGTGTTTTTCCAGCTCCTGTCAGAACCTGACACCGTTCACAATGGGCTGGGGAGGCAGTGGCCCTGCCGGTCTCACAAGCGAGATCACAGTGAACTTCCTTCAGGATCGGCTTTCTCCAGCCCACCCAGCCCCAGCCCGGCTTAGCCAGAGGAAGGTTCCCTGTGCTGCCACACCCAGGTCCTGAGCTCCAAGGGTGCGGGGCTTCTGTTCTTGTACTAAAAGACATTTTCCTGTCTGGGCTACACGGGAGGTAGATGGAGTTATCAGAGCCTTCTGTGTGGGCTGCTCCTCTCCAACTGGTGTTATCTGGAGTTATCCCCCAAGCCCTGTCAGCCGTGAACACACAGCTCTGCCTGGCCCAGTGTGGCTTCCCATGCAGCCTATGTGCTGACTGCTGGTCCACACAAGCCCCATCTCCCCACTTTCCAACATGCCGCCTTCCTCAGAACTCCACCCCTGGAGGAGCTCCTAGGCTGCTGCCCCAGCTCAGGCAGCCACCGCCGTGCACATTGTAATTATCTATGCCCACGACCCACAGCTGCCTACTGTTTGGCCTCACAGATTTGCCTGTGAAAGCCACTTCTCGGCTCCCAGCTTCAAAAGCACCCAGGAGAAAGTGGAGTGCAGCAGAAAGATCACAAGTTAAGTGGACGTTCATTCTAATGTCAGCTTTTCCCTCCCCATCCTGAGGCAGCTGGTTTAGCCTCTTCGACCCTCAGTTTCTTCTTCTATACAAAGGGGATGTTAACACTACTACCAATGAGGGTTAAATGAGATAATGCCTGAAAAGTAGCCGGTACCCGATTAGGATGGCCAAGTTGTTGCCAGCTGCCCTGGGCTTTCCAAGGTTAAACACCAAAGTCTACATCACAGGAACCTCTCAAACGTTGGGCAATGGGACAGCTGGTCTCCCCATAAATCCCCAGGTGAGCCCTTCTTTTTCTCCTGCTTTTGGAGGAATAGCCTCTGGAGTAAAGAAAAATAGACGGGGAAGAAGATGGACTTGGCTTGCCAGACCCAGGCTGGGCTGCTCGTGATTACACCTGTGAATTTCCCTTCAAGTTGCCCTATCTCCCTGCTGAATTACAAAGTCCCCCAAGAGCTGCGTCCCTAACATCCGCGCACCCCAACAGCTGCCAGCAGGCAGTGGATGCCCGGAAGATCCACATGCCCCAGCCAGACCACGGAGTGGGGACGCAGCCTAGCAAACCTGCATGGGGTTCTCTTCCGACTGTACCTTCCTAGCTTCTTGGGAACAGTAAAAACGGGAGTTTTAATCCTTTTCTTGAGCGGGGGTGAGGCGGGGATGGAGGGTGGCGGTTCTGTCATTTAAGAGGCAAACCCTGTGAGATTGGTGCGCCCAGAGCCATTAGTCGGAGCTCAGGGTCGTCCGCTAGGGCAGCAGCGACACCTGCTGGCCGAGGCTACGGGGCTGCGCGCTCTGTGGTCGCGGACGCTGCCGCAACCGGGGTTTCCAGACGGGTAAAGGGATGGGCACTCTTTGCTGCCCCCGGCTGCAGAGGCGGGAGCCCGACCCCCTGACCCTCCAGCTCCGGTGCAGGAGCCCATTCCTCGGAGCCTGGGGCGAGAGCGCCCGGGACAGGCAGCTGGGCTGGAGGTGCTCACGGAGCTGCGGCCTCTGAGTCCCCGGGGAGCGAAGGACCAGGGACCGCGCGACTGTCCTCTCGGGAGCGTGGCCACCCAACCGCTTGGAAGGACAAAGAGGAGGGATCTGGACGGAGCTGAGGGGCCGCACCCACAGGCTTACCGGCGGCCTTGCAGCTGCAAACACCCTCTCCCCGATTTACCCTCTTCGGAGCTCCCCAAGTGCCCCAAGAACACACCATTTCTCCCCTAACACTTCTTAATTGCGTTTAAAAATCAGCACTTTCTCTGAATCTTCATTTTCTCTTTCAATTCCAACATTAATCGGTAGTTTTCCCTTCAGAGTTTTCTCCAGAAAGTGGTATTTTGGCAGTTTATGAGCACGCTGGGGAGGGCCTCCCAGGGTGCAGGCTGAGGTGGGGACACCCCGCCATCTGTGCTATTCCCCGTTGGACAGATGGGGAAACTGAGGCCGGGAGAAGTGCCGTGCTGTGCCACTGCTGTATGCCATGCTTCAGGCTCCCGGAAGAAGTCATCCGCGTGTTTGGGAGTGCCCTGGTGTCAAAGTGAAAACCTGACCACGACCTTCAGTGTTCATCCGCAGGGGACTGAGTACATAAATCACGCGTGTCCACGCGATGCAATGCTAGGGAAACTCCACTCACCTTAAAAACTAGGAGCTATATGTACATATAGATATATACATAAATAGATGTACTATTACTTTTTAAGGCAATTAAATATTTATTAAAATTATAAAACTAAGTAGTAATCTCCATTTTGGAGCACGACACTAACTATGTGTTACTGTGCCTTTCTACACACACAGGTATTTTGCAGATTACAAAATGCACATGCTTCCAGCCCAGGGCCTGCAAAACCTGCGGTGAGTGCCTCCAGGACAGTTTAGTAAAAGGGTTTCTTTAGAGAGTGTAAGGAAATCAGCAAGGGCAGGTGAAGCACCCAGCGGCCTGTAACCGTGCCTGGGTGGAAGGGTAAAGGGAGGAGGCAGTTCTGGAATCCAGAGAGGGGAGGCCACCAGACAGGGGCCTGTCCCGCGACTAGGGCTGCAGCCAGCAGCACCTCAGAGAGGGGGCCAGCCAGGGAGTGAATGTCCCTGCCCACCTTCTGTCCCCTGCAGGGGCAGAGCAAGGGGGAAGGTAGGCCTGGAGCAGTGCCTGCAGAAGAGCCCCTCACACGTTGTAAACACAGAAATGTCCGAAAGGATACAAACCAGTGTGTCAAGAGTATTGGGAGGGGAGGGTGCAGGGAGTAGGGGCAATAGCACTTTAACCTGTTACTTCCTATATTTGGAGTTATAACAAGTACCATATAGGAAACATATAATTATCAATAATAACCGAAACATTCCACTTTGGGAACAGCATATAGAATTCAGTGAGCTCCACTGGCAAGAACCCTGTGAGAGGAGGGTCCCCTCCTTCAAGAGGTCCCGCTTGTCTTGTCACACCAGCCACCCTCGTCCCTCCCTGCTCAGAGCCCCAAGCTGCAGGACCTCAGCTCACATGGGGCAGTTCTGGACCGGCCCCCCTAAACGGGTCATGCTTATCCAGAGGTAGACAGCAGCCACCTCAACGCTCTTGCCAACAGCCTCGCGCCAGGCACAGAAGAGGTGCCCAGGAAATAAGCCTCTGTGACAGACTGAGCCCCACGTCTCACAGCAGGGTGACCTGGTCTGTGAGTCATTAACGCCGTGTCCTCATCTCTCAGGTGCAGACTGACTGACGGGGCCGTGCTCACCCCCCAGGGCTGCGGCCAATTGGAAACATTCTGCAGAGGAAGAAGCACATGTCACCCAACGTGTCAGGAGTAACACGCTTGGATTCATGCACCTTTGCAAATGCTTTTCTTTTCATTATTCAAAAAAAAAGTGTGCTTAAGAAGAGTGATCACTTCTCTTCATTTCCTGCCCTCCCTGTCGCAGGGGCAGGAGACATTTCATTCAGGGTCGCAGATTCTGTTTCCGTCTGGGGGAGGCGGGCCTCAGGGGAATGGGCCCCCTTTAGGAATTTTTACTGGCTGGGAAATATAATCCAGTGTTTTCCAGCCATCATTTAGCAAAGAGTTGTCATCAGGGTGGTTTCCTCTCACCCCTCCCAGCCCCCAAAGGACCGACTTGGTGACTCTCTTCGTCGTTATGAACAAGCAAATCTGCGAAAACTTAGGAGGCCTCGGCTGAACCGAAACGTTTTTCAAAGAAACACTTTCCAGCCCAAGAAAGGTAATATCCTGGAGGGCTGCCCGCCTTCCTGCAATTAACTAGAATACCACCCAACAGCGCTTTGGTTGGCTACCATTTCCCATGGAAATACCTCAAATGCTTTTCCTCCTGGTGGTTCAGCAACTAGAGACATGGAAACAGACAGAAGCCCTAAAATGGGACCTTTGTCTCTTTCCTGTTCAAGCCGCAGAAGGGCAACAGGGACCAGTGAGCCCTTCCTCCCCACCCACCGCAGCCCAGCAGCCGTGGGTGAGGGGCGAGGGGCCAGGGGCCTGGCTCCCAGGTGGGCTCTGGAGGCCAGGCCAGAAAGGGGAGGGGCAAGTTGAAATTATCCCCAATGTGCTGGCAAGTGCAGCTCCAGCAGAAAGCCACCAGCTCTGTGATCTTGACCAAGTACATAACTGCACTCTCTCAAGCCCCCACCTCCACTTCCCTATCTATTGAGTGGGAAAGTAAAACCTTTCAGTGTTGCTGTGGAGATCAAATGAGGTGGCTCTGTGCAAGCTCCCGACACGCAGTAGGTGCTCGGTACACTCCAGTTTCCATTGCATTCTGCGGATTGGAGCATTGCCCCCCCCCGCCCAAGCTCCACTGTCTCCTTTTAAAATGTGAATGACCCAGGCAGGGGTAACCTCGGAGGGTTTCCAGGGAGAGGAAAGGATGTGGTGATGCCACGTGGAGGAGGCCAAAGGAGACAGAAAAACCAAACAGCAAAGCATCCAATCTATCAAATCAGGGCCAATGGCAGAGAGGTCCCCCAGGCAAGTTTTGGGGGCACTGGAGCCCCCCAGATGCCTAGAAAATGTCTCCTTTGATACAAAGTCTGCCAGAGCCGCCTCTTGTCCCCTGGCCTGGTTGTCTGCATGTGCTATTAGAGTTTTACCAGTAACGGGGTCCAGAAGGGGAACAGCAGCCCTGTACCCAGCTCCAGAACCCAGCACATGCCCTCTGCCACCTCCCAGACCATCCTCTCTGCAGGCCTGCAGCCACTGGAGGCCGGGTCCTTGGCTCTGGGCAGCTCAGTTCCACCAGGCAGACCCTTTCCCCTCCCCTGCCCTCCCCCCTGCCCCACAGCCATTCAGCCTGACTAGCCCTGGGCGGAGCTCACACCCCAGTGAGCTGCCCAACTGCAGTGTTAGTGCCTGCAGTTACACCATTTCTCTAAGCAGGAAATCTATCATTTTGAACGTCCAAACCATGGAAGAGATAAGGTGAAGAGTAGAAGGGAAAGAGGGAGCTTTGCTGTTGTTTTACAGGGAGCACGGAGACACAGGGTGCCATAATTTTTTGTTTATGATTCCAGCTTGGTTATGCTCAGTGAATCACTTCATTTGGTATTATTTCTGATCCTTTTTGGAGGGGGGTAATGTATACACTGGTTATTTAATACACCAAACTCTGTATTAAATTTAAATGTATGATGTCAGAAAATAATAAATTCGCTCATGAAATTTCATTTTTTACTTGTTTGTGTGCGGAAAATGGGGCTATAAGCTGCTAACCTTTTATAAATCTAGCACCTTGACTTTTGTCAGTTTCTAAAAAACAGTTAAAATTATAATAAAAGAAGAAATCTTTGCTATCACAGAACAAAACTTTGGATAATCATGTCCTTCGGACATCTTCAAGGCAGGGCATTGCTGACCCCAAAGCAAAAATATGAGAGCTGAGGGCTGAGCGAGAGGAGGGACACCTCACACCCGGCAGTCACCTGCCTTACTGTACAGACAGTCGGGGACGGAGAAGGGCAGACCGTGGTAATGGGTGTGGGAGGGCCCGAGGGCCACAGGAAATCAGCGTGAGGAATTTTGAAAATAAAATGTATCTCATTTGCAATTTTGCAAAAGAATGCCACTGGTGCCAAATGACATTTACTAGATTTATTTCTTTATGCTGATTTTTTAAAAACATTGTATCACACAAATGAATCTTTCCAAAATGTTTTAGATGACCCAAGTTTTCTCTTTCTGGGAAGTTCTGAACGCGGTGCGAGAGTATGAAGAGCCCTGGCAGGGCGGCTCGGCTGGTTGGAGCACCATCCTGCACACACAACGCTGCGGGTCCGGCTGCCAGTCGGGCTGCCTGTGGGAGGCAGACGATCGATGCCGCTCTCTCTCCCGCTGACGTTTCTCTCTATCTCTGTCTCTGTCTCTGTCTCTGTCTCTGTCTCCCTCCCTTCCTCTCTCACATCAATAAACATATCCTCAGGTGCGGATTTTTTTTTTTTAAGTATAAAGAATAGCCCTGGCTGGTGTGGCTCAGTGGACTGAGTACCCGCCTGTGAACCAAAGTGTTGCCGGTTCAGTTCCCAGGCAGAGCACATGCCTGGGTTGCTGACCAGGTCCCCAGGGGGGGCACATGGGAGGCAACCACACATTGATGTTTTTCTCCCTCCTCCTCCCTCCCTTTCCCTCTCTTTAAAAATAAATAAATCTTTTTTAAAAAGAGTATAAAGAATAATAGCAAGCACTCATACTCACACCACCCTAAATTGAGTTATTTTCAGGGAATTTTCAGAGATATGAACTGCTATGATCATGGGTATCCAGCTTTAATTATGGACCCCCGACAAGGGAGCTGTATTTGGGTGGTGCTCAGATGTATTGGTTGGCAAAAAGATGAGGTTATTAGGTAGTGGTTAGCAAATAGCCCCCACCCTGGGCCCTTCTGGGGGAGTCCCACACCAGTACTAAAGAGGTAGCACCTGGCACAGCCCAGGGCCCCCAGGACCTAGGTTACTGACCCACCAGCCCTCTGAATCTCCTGAGTGCAAGATTCCATCTCTACCTTCCTCCTTGGCCACAGCAGCCTGGCCTCCTTGGCAGTGGCGGTGGCATCCAGCATGGAAAAAACCACCGCACTCGCAAAGGCTGCCACTGCCCCTACCCCCTGCCACTCCTGTGGAGTTGCCCTCACATGGTCACAGGTAGGAACTGCAGTCTCTGCAGAACTGATACTGAGAGGCAAGACAGGTGGCCACCCATGTGGCAGGAGGAAGGGATCCACCAGATCTGTAGGGGCAGTTCAGGGCCAGAAGTCCCCTCTGGTACAGGTTCCTCTGTCCACAGCCCCTGCCGAATTTCACCTCCTTTTAATGGAGAATGTATGAAAGCCCCTGAAGCAGCTGCCCATCACTGGCATGAACTACCTCATTTTAATCAATGAAAACGAGAGCTGACGCTCACATAGTGCTTGCTCACTGCCAGGCACCGTTGTGAACATGTCGCCTCACTAACTGCCATCAGTATCGGCAACACCCTTCTCATTTTTACAGACAAGGGATCTAAAAACAGATATTTAAAATGTCAGAAGCAACAGCCCATCCAGCCACAGAGCCTGCACACATAGCTGGCAGGCGGCGCCTCTTGTTCACCTGGAAGACTGGACGTGGCCGATCTAAACATGACGTTTCAGGGAGAGATTTTCAACAACTTAGTCAACAATAGAGATCTGAGTACATGGAAAGCTCTCATGATTTTGTATAAGGCATGGAAAATGCTTAACTTAATTGATGTTAGTTTAGCAGAAGCTGGGAGATCAACACCATTTATAATATCGTTGACATTCAGAAAGATTTTCCACTCATTAAGGTTACAAGTTACCTACCGAGTATAATTTAACAGGAAAATTCTTGAAAGAAGAGTCTGAGGCCACTTCCTGTGTCAGGTCCTGGCCCTGACAGGGGCACCATCTAACGAGCGCCGGCCACACCACAGAAGCTCATGCTAGCAGCTCCCAAACGTGAACAAATAATTAGGAAATTATCAGATTCAGCTGATGAGCAATGTGTGCTACAACTTAGAGAAGAGAATATTTTTAATTTTCAATGTCTACATTGAACTGTGTAATTTATATTGTTACTCCAGGTAAATGAATATTTGAATATCAACTCCTGTCCTTACCCAATAAATGTAAGTGGGGTACATTTCCACAAATGCCACCATGCCAAGGGTACCATTTGGCACCCCATTTTTTTCTCTGCTGCTCCTTTTAATTGCTACCCAGCAATCCCTCTTAAAAACCTCCTACGATCTGCTGACCCTTCCCCTCCTCGTGGACATTCTGGTTGTTTCCAACCACACACACTTCTGGTGCACAGACCAAAGAGCTTCTCTTGGGTGTGATGCTGAAACAGAACTGTCGGACCACACGACACCCACGATTTCCACTTGACTAGACTCTGATGAGGTGTTCTCTCCCACCATTGGGGTGTGAGACTGCCCTTTCTCTTTTTATCCTCATTGATACTTGGTATTGATAGACTTTACTTTTTTAACCTGATGAGTGAAAATAGTCTCTCAGTGTCGTGTTACTCTCCAGCCCCCTGATGACTGGTGGAGGGGGGCATCCTTCTGTGTGTGTGTTGGCCATTAAGATTTCCTCCTCTGTAAATTGCCTGTTCATATTTTTTTATCAAGCCATTCATGTTTTTCTTTAATTTGATTATTGAAAGAGTTCTTTACAAAGTCTGGTTAGCAATCCTTTGTCTCTATGTGCATTACAAATGTGTTTCTTGCCTTTTTTTTTTTTTTTTTTTTTTTTTTTTTTTTTTTTTTTTTTTTTTTTTTTTTTTTTTTTTTTTTTTTTTGGTGACATCTCTGGTGATCCTGAAAATAAAGTCAAATTGATTGTCCTTTCCCTTTAAGGTTGGGGAGTGGGAGTGAGAATGGGGATCTTTCTTTAGCACCTTCCCTACCCAAGACCTTAAAAGTAGTTTCATATTTTTCTCTAATAGTTTCAGGACTTCGTCCATGTTGCTTTCTTGCCGCATCTGAAAGGCGAGTTTGTGAGTGCTGTGAGGTAGGGAGACAAGGCAGGGAGACACACAGAAGAGAATTTAGAGGCAAGATGGCAGCCACTAAAACTAATATTGCAGAAAAAAGTTTATGGCAGGAAAAGATTTACCATATAATACTACATTTTTAAAAGCCAGTAACATAACTACATGTGCATTGTAATTGCATTTTTATTAAACAAATACGCATGCTTTTAAAGGAGATTTCCCGATTATCCTTGGAGTTCTCCTCCCTCCTGATGGTCCTTCCTCTCCCACCAGTGTCTCCTCCCCTGCCCCCACTTCCTCCCAGGGTGGGCCTCCTCTAGTCCCCCAGAGGGGAGAGCTGTTTCCTCAGTTTCACCCTTTGACCTTTGGTCAATAGTGGGAGGTCCCAGCAGACAGCCTAGTTCTGGTTTTGAAGTTATCCCTAACACCAACTCCTCCTCGCTCAGTATATTTGATACTCAGAGTGAATCATATTTTAACACATCCCACTCTTTGCATATTAAAAAATCATCAAGCTAAATTTACACTTAGGCAAAAATATTACAACTCACCATTTGTATTTTTCCCGTTTAAATTTTGAGTACAAATAAAAACTCCAAGTGGTCACATAGAATGATGGAATTAAGTAACTCCAATTCTGTCCTTTCATTGCACTATAATCGTTGTATACCATTGTTTATTTCAGATCTGTTATTTAAAGCCAGAAGCACTTCACCAGCGGCCGGAGACTGACACTGCTCACCGAGCCCGCGTGACGCAGAACAGTCAGGGACGCCTCCCAGTGAGTGTGCACAGAACAAGTTCCGCTGCGCCGGGCCAGCTGTGCGACTGGGGTTCTCCAAATTCACTTCCATGTAGAATATGATGTTTATTTATTAAAAGGTAAGGAATTAAATCAAACTATTCTGAAGTTTACATGTACATTAAAACAATAATAACCACGGCAATCGTTTAGGACGTACGCCAATAAAACACTTGTTAAGGAGCATGTCGTCACTGACAATGTCCGGAATCGCCGGCGGTCGATGCGCCCTGACCGCGAAAAGCTGATCTCACCCGGGTTTCCCTGGGCCGAGGTCGTTCTTTCGTCAGTGCAGCCCTGCCGGACCGCTCCTACCACCCCCGCCCACTATCACTCACCGAAGTCCCGGGCGACGAGGAAGCACACGGTCAGGAGTTTCCCTGCGCCTTTGCTTCTGCTTCTCCGTGGACTGAGGTGGGAAAGTGAGCCTCGCACACACGTGAGAGCAGAGACAACACGGACACTCACAGCACAGCCCGACTAACACTCTGAGGTCCAGCCCCGCACAGCCGCCCAGCTGGGATCTGTCTCCGTGGGACTGCTTCTCTCCCTTGGGACCCAGTGAAGATGGTTACACCTCCTTCCCGAGACAACCCTCCACATATTGGAAAAGGGCTTGTTGCAGGTTGAATTGTATACCCCCCAAACAAAGATGTTGAAGTCCTGACCCCCAATACCTGTCAATTCCTTATTTGGAAACAGGGTCTTAGCAGATGAGAAAGCTAAAATACATTCCTTAGGATTAGGCCCTAACATAATATGACTGTGTGCTTTTAAAAGGGGAAATCTGGACACAGGCACGCACACAGGAAGATGAACGCCATGTGATGAGGGAGGCAGAGATGGGTGGGACGCGTTCACAAGCCCAGGGTCGCCAGGGAGGGCCAGCAGCCACAGAATCCGGGAGGGAGGCCGGGGGGCTGACTCTCCTCGCAGCCAGCACCTCGCTCTGGCCTTTGGGCCTCCAGGACCGGGAAACGGTAAGTGTCCGTTGTTGAAGCCGCCCAGCCTGTGGTTCCTGGTAAACGGCAGTCCTAGGAAACTAATACCGAGAGGGGCAAAGCAGGTTTGCAGTTGTTCATATGGGAAATAATACAATAAGTCACACATAACAATGCAAGAGTAAACTCTGGGTTCCGCGTCCTCACAGCCGTTAACCTGCTTTGCCTCACCCTGTACGGGTCTGTGTGTTATTCCACACCCACCCCACCCCCAGCTCTTGCCTCCACCCGCATTCCCAGGTCACCGTGGAGTCTCTTCATCCTGATGGCCGTGTTCCCCCAAAATTCACAAGCGAACTCAATTCCCCCAACCGTCTTCCTGAGGTCATTGCTGGTGGGGCCCCAGGTCAAGCACTCTGCCATTCACCCTTACAGCACTTTCCTATTATTGCTTTAGTTAGCTCATCATTCTGCTTGGTCAAAATACTTTTTCCATCTTTGTCATATTTTTCAAACTGTCAGCTCTCCTAACTGGTTTCAAATCATCCCCAAACTCAGTAAGTATGCTTTTCAGGTGTTCACACAAGTTCTTGTGTTACTCAGTGAGGGCCCACCACCAACCAGGTGGTGGCGCCACTCCCAGCATCCACCGGAGCATTCACTCTCCCTGCTCTCACTGACCCGCACTGGCCCAGCCTCACAGGCACTACGACAGTCCTACTGGTCACGGCTACTGAAATTTTAAGTGGGGCATTGGGTAAAACAACCTCTTCAGGGAGATCTTCACATGTTCAGAAAGTCAGAAATGGTCAGACTGGGGCGGATGTGGCCCTCCCTGGTGTCGGAGCTAGGCTCCTTCTGCTCTGCTCCCCCCCAAGCCCGGCTTCCCTTCCCCGCCACCCCGGCGGTCCAGAGGCCCTTCCCCCAAGCCCTGGCACAGAGCTGCTAAACCTCCTCAAATTTCCTGAGTGATAGTGATGATAGGAGTGTCTTTTGTTTTTCATTAACAACCATAATCTGAGTCTATGCTAATAAGGTGACTCTCAGTATTCTAAACAGCCTCAGGATGGGGGCTGGTTGCCAGAGGAACCAACCACGGGACTCCAGAGCTGGAACTGTCAGCCCAGCTCCCCCACCTCCAGGGAGAGGAGAGGGGCTGAAGGTTGGGCACAGTCACCAATGACTGAGGATCTGACAGTAAGTGAGCATGATAACCTAGTGGAACCTCCAGGAAAACCCTGAGCAATGGGGTTCCGAGAGCTTCCAGACTGTGAGTGCATCGACCCAACTGTGCAGGGCAGAAGCCCCTGTACTCGGAGCCTTCCAGACCTCACTGCGCCTGCTCTTCATCTGGCCTGGCTGTCCATCAGTGTCCTTTAGAGTAAGTAGCCTTCACCAGTGACAGTAAGTAAAGATATTTCCTGAGTTCTGTGAGTCATTCTAACAATTGTGGAGTCTGAGGAGAGAGTCATGGGGATCCCCAATTTACGGCCAGTCCGAATGAGCGGTCATCCAGTCAGAAGCACAGATGGCAAGTTGGGGCTGGTGTCTGAGGTGGGCAGTCTCATGGGACCGAGCCCCTCACCTGTGGAGTCTGACACCAAGGCCAGGCCCACAGTGCCAGCACTGGTCGGCTTGCAGGACACCTAATGGGTGTCTAAGGAACTGGTTGGTGTGGGAAAATAAAATCCCGTGTATTTTGCACTATAAGTGTTGTAAGTAAAACAGTGTGGAAAGAGGAAAGAAGAGCACCCCCTCTTTTTAAGAATCCATGCATTTCTGCTTCCGCCCTCTGGCCGGAACTTACACACACAGCTTTCTTTGTGTGGGCTCCGAAAACTGTTGAAGAGTGCTGAGACTGTTCATTAAGAGAGCAGTAGTTATTTGGAAAAATACAAAACAGGCTTAAAGTAGAAAGTGTGGGACTTGTAACTTTAACTTCCTTTCCTAAGAGAGGAGGGGATGTGTCTGTGGGGTGCGCTAGGCAGTACTGGACGCAGTTGTAACAGAAACCCCGGAGTCGGAGTCGGAGTCCGAGTCGGAGTGGGAGTCGGAGTCAGAGTCTCAGCGGTTCGGTTCCGCTTCCCCTTCTGAGTGAACGAAGGGCCAGGGGGCCTGCAACGTGCCAGGCGCAGCCCTGGACCCTTCACACTCAGTCCCCACAAGGCCCTCCCAGCAGGGGGCTCCCCTCTCTACAGGTGAAGAGACTGAAGTTCAGAGAAGGGAGCTAACTCGCCAAGGTCACACTGCTCCTTCGTCGTTCAGCCTACGTGAAGCCAAAGCTTTCCAAGCCACCACCTGCCCCAAGGGACCAACGACAGCTTCACTGCCCCCCCACCCCCCACCCCCCACTCCCAACCGCATGAAGGGAGCAGGGATGCCCCTGGCTGACTGAACCACTGACGGAAGCCTGTTTTCCCCAGACTGGCTTTCAGAACACGCATGTCCATGGTTGAAAACTAAAACTGAAATGTTTCCACACTCGTCACCACACACAGCTCTTCCTGTTCAGTTTTTAAACCCCACAGAGGAACATATTTTGGTTGTGCTTCTGGTTCACCAAGTACAACTAATCAGCACATGCACTCACTCAGATGCAAACCAATGCCAAGGGCATGTGAGTCAGGACAGCGTGGACTGATGAGTCTGCCGGCGCTCCCAGCCCCCCACCGAGTCCCCTCGTCCTCCACAGCACCATGTGTCAGCTCTGAGTCTGGCCTGAGGCTCTCTAGTATCGCTCTCCGTGAGCTGCAGTCAAGGAATCATGAAGAGCACGGATGGTAAGAACGCTTTGCCAGTGCGGCCGCTCAGCGGCTCATAGACCACACTGATCAGACTCTGCAGGCAGTCCTGCAGGACAACGTGACAGCTGCATTTCACACAGAAAGTCAAGTTCAGAAATATCAAGTATTTGCCCCGGGGGACACAGCCCAGAAATAACAGAGGCAGGACTCGAACTCAGGACTTCGGAGAACAGAGCTTCTTCTCATTCCCAAGAAGCTCCTTCATCCTGACTCCCCTGTTCCCACTCTCTGCTGTCCCGCACAGCAAAAGCAATTAATTGTTTGGTAATTTCCAGACTTAAGGCTTATCCACTGATGTGGGTGCCAGGGGTGGGGACTGACGAGGAGAGCTGGTGTTTGGGGGCCAGAGGTGCCCAGAAACAAGAGGGAGAGGAATTAATTACACACAGAGACAGAAGCAGGAATCACAGACAAGATGCAGAGCAGCTGTGCAGTCCTCTCTGCAGGCAGATGCTGAGGAGACACGGTTCCAAGACGGTCACGATCGAGCGAAGGAGCCACAACTTGACACAGAAGAAACCACAAATGAGGCCCAACACATATGAGCCCAAATACATGTCAGCACCACGGGTGACTCAGGAGGACGGCTGAAGCTGGCCTGGCTGGATTTGGACAGCAAAGAGAACAAAGAGGGCCCAGTGGGAGGGCGCAGAGAAGGCGGGAGGCCCGGCCTCAGGCTGCAGAGGCCTCCTGAGCAGGAGCACTGCCATGATTAATTCGACCCACTGACGGACACGCAGGTTCTTCCCAGCCTGTCACGCACACAGTGCTGCACCGACTTCCCCTGTGTTGCCAGTGTGTCTGTCAGCTAAATCCCCAGATGTGGAACTGCTTGCTCGGAGAGCGTTTTTCAGGCATTCTCACCACACTCTGTGCTGCAGGAGTGATTTTTTTCCCCCAGGTTCCCGCCACCTTCACTGGGCTCAGACAGCCCCAGAGGGGTCCTCCCACTTCTGCCCAGCTCAGTGACCTGGTAATTTGTGCCCTGATGGTATATTTGAGGAAATGTAGAAAAATTATGGTTTATAAGCTTAGTCTAGCTTTTCCAAATGTACTAGGAAGCCTCAGCGGCTCTGTGAACTCCACACTGACTCTTAAATAAGGGAACAATCTCTCTTCTATGTGCTGTGGGGAAATGTTCAGGTTTTCAAATAGACTGGCATTTGCACGGCTAGTTTCAAAGCGTGGGGAGGCCCTGGCCACTGTGGCTCAGTTGGTTAGAGTGTCATCCCATAAACCAAAAGTTTGTGGGTTTGATTCCCAGTTGGAGCGTGTGCCTGGGTTGCAGGTTCAGTCCCTCAGTCAGGGCACATACGAAAAGCAACCAACCAATGCTTCTCTCTCACATCGATGTTTCTCTCCCTCTCTCTCTTGCTCCCTTCCCCCTCTCTAAAAATCAATAAGCATGACCTCGGGTGAACATTTAAAAAAAAGTGTCCTCTGGCAGTGATTTCCACATCCACAGGCTGACGATGGCCAAGCAGGCACAAGATCTGGGCTGAACCGGGAAAGCCTCCCAACTTTGCGGCCGTACTAGCCCTGTCTTACCTTGTTGGCCCTGCGTGGGGCGCTCTTTCTCTCTCTCGTCCACATCAGTATTACACAGACGTTTGTGCCTGTATTCATGTAGTGTCTGCAAGTACTGATTGCGGCTGAGTTTAAGATACGTATATGCTATCAAAGACCAATGCTCAGACAGCTAACTCCTAGACGCCGCTTCACAAGAAGCAATCAACAGCGTTGACTCAAGGAGTCAAAAAGAAAAAAGCTTACCGACAGGGAAACGTTGCAAGGCAAGGCTCTGAGCTGTAGGCAGGACAGGGCAGGCGCGTTCGACACGGGCAAGCACCACATTGAATGTTGACTAAATGAGAATGCAGACACCCTTGTGTTTTAACATGTCATTTTGCCAAGCTGCCAGACTAACATAAAACAGCCTGCATTGGGGGTTAATTTCAAACCAGTTAAAATTAAATCTCAAAAGCAATAGTACTTATAAAACTTTACATTCTCATACAGTAAAATGCTCGCCCCCAAGTTTTCTTCTAGACAAAATACGATGCACTTTGTCGGGAGTGCAGGGCAACAGAAATACATTCTGTTGGTGGTGGTGGTGAATTTCGTTGTTGCTGCTTCATTTAACTAAATGAGGACTCGTGAGGGGTTCCATCTTCTAAGCCTCATGTGCCATTCAGAATTGTGCCATCTCTGGCACATGAGCACACTGCCAGTCAGTGACCACAAGTGCTATCAACTGTCCAGCATTGGTGCCACAAACGCTTAGGCACCACCAACTGGGTCTTCTGGCTCTGGGTGCAGTGCACGGCTCACGGCTCCTTATCACACCAGCAGAGGCGATGGCACTTGTCGAGAGCACCATGGAGCAGAAAGGCACATGCACCACCCTTGCCTAGGGAAGACGACACAGACTTTGGGACCCCTCTGGTGCGGTTCAGTTTTGGATGAGAAATTAAGTCACTACTTCAGCAGCCGACATGTCTCACAACCTTGTATGACTCTCCAGAACAGCACCGTCCCACAGAACTTTCTCAGTGGCAGAAATGCGGCTGGGGGGATGCAAATTTTATTTAAATGTATGTAAATTCACTGCCGTTTAATCAATTTGAATGCTCCCTCTAGCTTTGTATAGCTAATGTCCTTATTGGGCAACACAGGTCTAAGAGAACCACTTTTCTGGGCCTTTATTTCTCCATGGATCTCTCTGCCCTTTTGTAAATCCAAAAACAGGAACTGCAGACACAGCAAGAACTGTCCCCTGTTCTCCCAGCCTCCCCCCCGACGCCCCGGCCCCCTCTGCCATTCCCCCTCCACCCGAGTTCTCTGGAGTTTTCTAGGACCAAATATTATTTCTAATAACAGAGCTTTCTAACTCCGGTTATGATCGCAAATCCCTCTGGGGAGCATGTCTTGTAGTGAAACAAATGGCCTATCCAACGGGTTCCGAAAACGACTCTTCACAAACCCTGGAGCGGACTATGGCGGGAGATGAAGTAGGTATCAGGTTGGTTTGCGTAAGTCATCACGTGTGCCCCATGAGCTTCAGGGCATGTTTTGAGAAGGCTTTTTTCACTGCTCCCAAATAACGGACAAATTGTTGATATAATGAGTGATCGAAGGAAGGGCCGGCTGGCAGCCTTTGGAGCAGGAAGGCCTCTGCAGGGAGGAGAATATTAATCAAGCCTTCCCGAGAGCAGGAGGAAACCAGGAGAAAAACAAGCTTCTCCTTCATGTACAGGGCAGCTCCTAGAAATGCTGCCCAAACTTTAACGTGCATGCACACAACCTGGGGAATCTCGTTAAAATGCAGATTCCCATTCAGCAGGGCCGGGCATGCTAACGCCATTGGTGCAGACAGGCTGCACTTCGTGAATAAGGCTCGAGGCCTCAGTGCCTCTGAAGTCCACAGACCCAGGCCACTCAGACCACCTGGCAGTCGGCCGCCAGCGCCAGCTCGCAGCCCTCCCCTGCCTGCCAAGGGCTGGGTTCTCTTGAAATGATCATCTTGGAACTTGTCTCCTAACAATTCAGCCCTGCTTTATAAACTTGCCTGCTTTCCAAAGTTGCCAGGACCCAGAAACATGTACAACCAAAGCTCTGAGAGGCCAGTTATGAGGCAGCAGCCTGGGTAAATGTGTCTGCTCTGCCCACTCACACCGGCCCAGAAGGGGGCTGCTCTGAGGTTGCGGGTGGTGGGGCCCCCAGGAGGTCACTGTAGGCACAAATCTAAGCTCAGCCTCCAGTCTGTAATTTCATCAGTAATGATGATGATGTTTTCATTTATTTCTTCTTGTTTCCTACTCTCTCTCACTTAATTCAGCCTTAACTGGAAACGAAATGGATATAGTTTGCCCTCTCAAACTACTTTATCTCCATCTATAAAGTGAAGATAACGGAGCACCTACAGCTGTCAGCCTTGTGAGGCTTCAGGCGGTGTGCAGGGGGGTTACCATTTCAGTAGGACAGGTGCTTACTATGTGCAAGCTGTTCGATTACAGGTACTTTACGATGTTTGTTCCATGAATAAGTAGAGACCAGTCTCCAATAACAACCTCTCTCTTGATCCCCAGACCCAAGGCCTGTTTGATATGCACACTAGAGACAAACACATCTTTTCTCCAAAATCAGTTCCCCCACCATCTCCTGTCATCACCATTGCCCCCGTCGGAGACAACTCACCAGGCCATTTTTGTGCCTGTATCCAGGCACTGACAATTTTCAGTTCTGCCTTCACAAGCCCCTCGAACCCACGTCTTCTGTCTGCACTGCCTCGACCCTCCTTGCCTGTCTTGGCTCCTGCATTAACTTCTCACCAGTCCTCCTGCCTTTGCCTTTTCCCTTTCCTGTCCTGTTACAGGAACTGGTCAGTCTTTCCCAAGCGCCACTGGAGGCATTCAAAACAATCCTTATAAGCCGTTCCAAAGACATTAAAAAAAAAAAAGCAGTGGCAACAGTGTTGGAACAGGGCATGGCTTCTTCGGGCAACACGTGGGAAAAGGCCACACACGTGCACCCTGGTGCCGATGAAATTGCCTGCAATCCCAGTGGCACTGCAGAGCCACGTTGCAGCGACGGTTAGCGGTGCGGACCCCTGCCACAGCCGCACCCAGGGAGCTCGTACCGGGGCTGGATGCTGAAGTGCTCACAGCCCAGGCGATTGCATGACTTATGTCTCAGGTTGGATGAACCTGTTTCTTAAACAGCACTGGTCGTGTTTAGGTTTATATATGTATAGCATATTATATATATACATACATATATGCATGCTGAGGTTCTGTCATCCAGCAAAATCATTTTTTTATTTCTTCATTATCTACTAGGGATTCTTCGTTATCTACTAGGGATTATCTGCTAGCACCTGGTATTATTTTAGAATTCATCTAGTTCAAAATAAAGATTTCCAAAAAAGCAAGTTCACTTGAAAATAGTGATGACACTTGAAAATGAACATGTTCTATTTCTCAAATTTGAAGGTCAAAGAGTCTTGGTCCGAAGGACCAGTTTTTCCCTCAGGTAAAAGCAATTCTTCTACTTAAACACTAGATGGCACTTGACCTGGCTCAAGTTTAGGTACCACCCCCAGAGGAGACACCTGGAATTTGGAAGAGGTGTGCCACCAATTGTGTAACCAATCATAAAGCCATGTCACTTCAGAATCAATTCTTATTAAAGGCAAGAACAAAATACTTGATTATTGCCAAAGCAATAGCAGAAACTAGAACCAAACATGTGACTCAAAAACTAAATTCACGTTTCCCCAGTCTCACCCTCTCGTTCCATCCCCCTGCCCCTGAAATGACAGCTTCTGCAGGTAACTTCCCCCAAATCCCTCTAGTTTAGTGCCTGTTCCCCTCTGCAGGCTCATCACTGCTAGGATCCCCAGCTTCCTGCCTAGCTCAGTTCTCCAAGGTGCAACCCTGTAAGTATTCAGAAGCTGTCCATTCACCTGGACTCCTAACTCATCCAGCAGAGGAGAAACTCGATCACGCACGCTTCGGCCCCCTGCCAGACAAACAAGCTAACAAATGGCCGCTGTTCTCTTTTTTTTCAATGGTTCAAAATTTTGTTTTTTAAAGTATATTTTATTGATTATGCTATTATAGTTGCTCTATTTTTTATCCCTTTTATCCCCCTCTGCCTGCACCCCCTTTCACCAGCATGCCCCCAACTCAGTGCATGTCCACGGGTCATACATGTAAGTTCTTTGGCTTCTACATTTCCTATACTGTTCTTAACCTCCCCCTGTCTATTTTGTATCTAACAATTATGCTTTTTATTCCCTTTACCTTTCCCCCATTTTCAACCCTGCCCTCCCCACTGATAACCCTCCATGTGATCTCCATTTCTGTAATTCTGTTCCTGTTCTAGTTGTTTGCTTAGTTTTTGCTTTTAGGTTCATGTGTTGATAGTTGTGTTTGTTGTCATTTTACTTCATAGTTTTGATCTTCTCCTTTTTCTTAGATAAGTCCCTTTAACATTTCATATAATAAGGGCTTGGTGATGATGAGCTCCTTTATTGACCTTCTCTGGGAAGGATTTTATCTGCCCTTCCATTCTAAATGATAGCTCTGCTGGATAGAGTAATCTTGGATGTAGACCCTTGCCTTTCATGACTTGGATTACTTCTTTTCAGACCCTTCTTGCCTGCAAGGTCTCTTTTGAGAGATCAGCTGAGAGTCTGATGGGAACTCCCTTGTAGGTACCTGTCTCCTTGTCTATTGCTGCTTTTAAGATTCTCTTCTTATCTTTAATCTTGGGTAACGTACCATATTTTTCAGACCATAAGATGCACCTAGGTGTTAGAGGAGGAAAATAGGTGAAAAATTTTTTTGAAGCAAAAAATGTTGTAAAATATTTAGTAACATAAATAACAATATTTCACCAATGTAAATGTATGGCCAGATTGGGGGTGTTCTCCATTATTTTTTCAAATAAGTTTTCAATTTCTTCCCCTTCCTCTTCTCCTTCTGGCATCCCTATGATTGGGATGTTCTAACGTTTAAAGTTGTCCCAGAGGTTCCTAAGCCTCTCCTCCTTTTTTTGAATTCTTGTTTCTTCATTCTGTTCCTGCTAAATGTTTATTTCTTCCTTGTGTTCCAAATTGTTGATTTGAGTCTGTTTCCTTCCCTTCACTGTTGGTTCCCTGTATATTTTTTTTATTTCACTTTTCATAGCCTTCACTTTTTCCTCTATTCTTACAACCATACTCAACCATTTCTGTGAGCATCCTGATTACCAGCGTTCTGAACTCTGCATCTGATAGGCTAGCTATCTCTTCATCACTTAGTTCTATTTTTGGTTTTGATCTCTTTCATTTGGGATGTCTTTGTCTTGGCTCACCTGTTATGTAGTGAAGGGCCTTTGGTACTTGCCAGGACGGGCAACACAGGTACCTGCGTTGTGATGCTGCATGTGGGGGAGGTGTCAGAAAAGGAACAATGTCGCCTGCTTGGCTCTCGCCCAGCTTTGAGTCACTTCCCTCACTTCCCACAAGTAGATTGTGCTCCACCTTCAGGTGCTGATTCCTGGGTGGGTGGACTTGTGTATGTTCTAGGACCATGTCAGTCTCTCCAATGAACTCTCCTGTGGGACTGGGAGTTTCTCCCACTGCTGCCTCAACCCCCACTGGTTTTTACAGTCAGAGGTTTTGAGGCTTTTTTTCCCACGCTGGAACCCCGGTTCGCAGGGCCTGTCTCACTCCCCAGTTGTTCCAGTTTATCCGCACGCGAATGTGGGACCCCATGGCCCTCCAGCTGCTGCCTCACCAGCCCGGTCCTCCAGCTGCCTCCTTGCCGCGTCCTCTGCCCCAGCTGCCCGCATCCGCCCCTCCTACCCATCTGAATGACTGCTTCTTCTTTAATTCCTTGGTTGTCAGGCTTCGATACAGTTTTATTTTCTGGCAGTTCTGGTTATTTTTAGTTTTTAAATTTGTTGTCCTCCTTTTGGTTGTACGAGGAGGCACAGTGTGTCTACTCGTGCCTCCATCTTAGCTGAAGTCTCTGTTCTCTCTTCTTCTTCCGTCGGATTTTATGACCCAACTCTGAACTTCGGAGACAGGCACTGGACACCTCTAGGGATGTTAAAATACTTCTACTCTTGATTGCTTAGTGAGCAAATCCTAAGTCTGGACAGGTTTCCTTGACCGCTCCTTCCTCAAGTAAAGACTTTTAAACATAAAACTCTCTGTAGTTGGCAGATCTGTCCATTTTTGTTGGGGAGCAGAGTCCTCACTGGAATACTAGAGTAAGCCTCACCCACATATTCTGGACAGCTCTACCCTGTCTCACATCAAGTGTCCCCGCAAAGGCTACTCTGGGAGCACAGAGTAAATTGTTTCATCTTCCGATGAATACATGACGCACCTCCTGGAGGCAGGCCACATGCGTCACTCTGAAAATCTGGTCCAACTTCTGTTTTTTAATCACTTCATTATACCAGGATAATTTTCAAGCACATTCAGCCAAGTGTTCTTGGTGGGAAAGGGGGCAGGTGACCGGTAGGAAGAAATGGCAACTGCTCTTCCATGAATTCAGTTTTAAAGATTATCAGTACAAGATATATTCCCAAAATACAGGAAAGAACCTCCAGGTTATTCATTAGTCAAAAATGTGGATTTCTTTAAACCTCCAATTTACGCTAGCTTTCCAGGAGATGAGTCCCTCAGCTTCATTAGGTGCAGTGACACAAAGGGTTGTTTTACTACAAGAAAGTGTTCTGGGGTTAGTCTGCCCTGAGATTTCAGATCCCGTGTTGGCTGGTTACAGGGGAAAAACAAGGGCTGGACCTGGGACTGGGCTTGCACATTAATTCCAGTATTTGGTCAAATCTGTTTCCATCATGAGATTTCAGGCACCTCATGGGCAAATAAGAGTTTATTGCATTAATTACTTAGTAGTGTTCCCTCACCACTGTATTTTGCACACCTCTCTAGGACCAATAAACACAAAACAACAGAATCTAACTAAGACCTTCTGCTGCTTATTTCAGTTGAAAAACCTCGAAACCCAATAATGGACAGTGACTCACAGCACATACGAGACACAGCCACCAGCAGCCTGTCCCAGGCACAGGTGGGGCTGGGAGGGCCCAGGAGGGCGAGGCACACCGCACTTCTGACCAAAGGTGAGGGACAGCCACGGACTTCCTGGGCAGAGGGCATTCTTCACGCCTCACAAATTTAATCTAAATTGGCAGTTCTCCATTTTGGGGATCTCAGGGTTCCTCTTCACTTTCGAAAACTGAGGATCCCCAAAGTCTTTTACGTGGATCATAGCTATGGATATTTACTGTAGTAGAAATTAAAACTGAGAAAGTTTTTAGACATTTACCTACAAATTCATTTTAAAGTAATAAATACAGAGCAGGGATAGACAGCATTTTTCTGTAAGGATGAGAGAAGTAATGACTTCTGGTTTTGCGGGTGACATGGCCACTGTGACAGCTCCACCACTCCGCCGCTGCAGTGTGAAAGCAGTCAGACAGCAAGAAATCAACACACAAGCGCAGCTGTGTTCCAACACAATTTTATTTACAGAAACAGGCATGGGCCAGTTTGCTTGAAAACAAACCTCAAAAGGATTAAACTGGTCTTCAAGAAGTTAACTATCTGCTAGAATAAAGCCCGATACAAATAATTAACTATCTGCTAGAATAAAGCCCGATACAAATAAAACAAAGCCAACAACGTAACGTTCACAATGTGTGCGGACCTTTGTGGGTTCTAGACCAAAGAACTGGAAAATGACCAGAATCCGGGAGGAAGATCGGTCAACAGAAATAGACCCAGAAAACAGTCCTTATCTGCTAAAGTCCTTAGCAGATAAGGACTGTAACCTATTATAATCATGTTTTATATGCTCCAGAATGTAAAGGAAAATATGAATATAAAGAGAAAAAGTAAGTAAAAAGGAACAAAATGGATTGCTACAAACATATAGTGTCTGACATGGAAATTTCACTGCAAAGGCATAACAACAAATTATACACATTGCAGAAAAAAATCAGCAAACTCCAAACACTGCAATATGATTTATACAAAATAAGAATGAAGGAGAAAAGGAATAGTAATTTTTAAAAAGAACTCCAATAACCTGTGGAATATCAAGCAGTCTAAGATACACGTCTACCCCAACCAACAACACAACACCTATAAAAACCCAATGAACTATAGAGATACAGACAGGTTAAAAGTGAAAGGCTGGGAAAGGATAATCCTGCAACCACTAATCATAAGATAACTAGAGTAACAACATCAATATCAGACAAAGCAGATTTTAGGCCAAATGCTGCCAGATATAAAGAAGGGCATTTCATAATGACAATAGTGACAATTTAACAAGAAAACATAATAATCCTAAATGTGTATGTAGACAACAAAACTTCTAAACAGGAAAAAAAAAAAAAGAACTGAGACATATGCAAATCCACAACTACTGGTTACTTCACCATACCTCTCTCAGCAATTTACAGAACAAGTGGAGAGAAAAAGGATTTAAAAATACAGAAAACTTGAATTCTACTTATCAATGTGACCTACCTATCTGGTATTTATAGAACATTACAGCCTGCAGAATACACATTTCAAGTGAACAAGAAACATTCGCCAACACAGACCATATGCTGGGGTCATAAAACAAGTTTCAATAAATTTAAAGGGACTCAAGTCATCCAGAGTTATGTTCTCAAACCGCAATGGAATTAAATTAGCAATCAATAACAAAAAGTTAGAACAGTGCTGTGAGAAGAAACATAATGCAAGCCACACATGTAATTTAAATGTTCTACTAGCCACATTTTTAGAAGTAAAAAGAAACAGGTGGACTTAATTTTAATAATACATTTTATGTAAGCCACTACTATCAAAAATATTCATTTCAACATGTAAACAATATTTTTCAAATGAGTTGTTTGTTTGTTTTTTCAGACTGTCTTCCTAACCCAATAAATGGCTCACAGAACACAGGAACGTGCACCAGCCACACATCAAGTGCCCGACGGCGTGTGGCTCCTGGCTGCCGTACCGGACCGCACAAACCAACACGGCATGCCGGCAGATGTCAGAGCTGATAACCTTGGTATCTATAGCACTAGGTTGCATTTTTTTTCCCAAAGGAAAAAAATCTTGCCTTGAGACAGGAAGACTTTTGAAATGTTTAGGCCTGTCTAAAAAAGGAAAATGGTTAACATGTTTATCATCGAGGTTGCTAATTTGTCTTCAAACTTTTACTCCCTTCAAGTCCCTCACTCCTGCAGAAGACAAAGCCCGGCCCGATGTTAGCAGTGGTTCTCAGATCGGTCTACTACTCCCTCACTCCACGAACACCTGCTGGCTGCTGTAAGGTTCCTGTTCTTAGAGGTGTCGGATACCCCACTGCCTCCCCGACTCTCTCCTGCGGACTCAGCGCACACAGGTCTCGTGCCTATCGGTGGTTTACCCCCACCAACATGTATTCTGGAGCTCACAGGGGTGGATAGCTTCTCATCTAGTTATGTTGTAAATGTTGTCCAGGGGTCTTTGGTGGTTATATTCCAGCCATCACCATCATCCTAGAATTTAATTTTGTAAAAAACATATGCATGTATTGCTGATAAAAATAAACTTTTTTAAAAAGATAATATTGTTGAACTTCCCTCCTTGTCTTTATCTTTGGCTGAAAATATGGAATAAAGGGGACCCAAAGAAATAATGTAGGACTGCAGGAAGGGTAAGGGACAAGGAAACACTTCCACGGAATGGCCTGAACACAAGAGGCCAGGGCAGAGAGACAAAAAGCTTGGATCCAAACCCTAACACTGGCCACCAGGGACAACAACCAGATGAAATAAGAGAGCTCTGAACAATGAAATGGCACGCATGCCCGTAAGATTCCCCTGAAACTAAAACCGGAAAGAGTCCCCTTACCATAGTGAAAAGGAGCTGCTAATGGCATTAAAAGTGGTTCAGACACCAGCTTCATTCCTTACTTAGCCGCTAAGAAAAACACAGGCTTCAGTGTGACTCTGGAAAACAATGGTCACTGGGCCAGCGGCAGATCCACCCTCTTGCCCTGCTTTGGGTCCTGGCGTTGTCACCTATAAACATTCCTTGTTTGCCAGCGGACACAGTCCTAGCACTGTCGCTTGGCGGCACTGGAAGGACACTGCACGGGAAGGGGCCTCCTGTCTCCAGAGCGGGTCCTGTGGCTCCTACTGAGTCAGTCAGCCCGTGACTTTGACCAGCATGGGTGAAAGCCAGCAGTGCACATTCTCCAGAGTTCTGCTGGCAGCCGAGATGCAGCTTTCCTCCAAGTGTCACTGGCACCCCAGCAAGTGACTTCCTAGGGAGTTTCCCTGAGGCCCTGCCTGCTACTCAGACTGTGGCCCTCAGCAAATTCTGCATCCAGAGGGCCACACATCCTTTTCAGTGAGATCTGTCTCAGCCTCGGGGGGAGGAAAGGGCTCTTCCAAGCCCACCCCTCCCTGGGGTCTCTCTCAGTCTACAAGCATGGCTGCTCCCCACAGCTGCTAGTCCTGTGTTCCTGTCTTGGCCTCTCTTGGTGGTTAGTCGATCCGCTGTTACTAGTTAATAATTCTTCACATTGAACTCTCCCTGTTCAAATTCTGGTAGGGTTTCTTTCTCCTGAATTGAACCTGAACCCTGAATGATACCATAATCATTTGTAAAGTTTAAAAGAGGATGTATATTTTCTAAATCATTAAGAAAATTAAAGCAGGAAATTACAGTCCACTCAGGAAATGAGAGGAGCCAGTGACAAAGCATGAAACATGATCACATAAGACCAAAGTCAGTAATTAACATAAAGCAAATGAGCTGGACTCCCCTGATAAAATGCACAGACTCTCAAAACAGGCTGAAGTATAAAAACACATGCTGTTTAAGAAACTAAAAATTATACAAAAGTTAAAAATAAAAAAGGATAAAAACCAGCTTATCAAGCAAACGAACAAAAAAGAAAAATATTCTAATATCCAAGAAGTAAAATTCAAGGCAAAAACATGAACTGGACGAAGAGTAACTTTCTGGACTAGTAAGTCTTCCCTACACACTGTACCTGACAGACAAGTGCTCGTGCGCTAAGTAATAGCGTCGACATACACGACGCTGCGGTGCTCGGCAAACATAAAATTGAGAGAAATAACTGTATTAGGAGACTTTAAGACAACACAACTAGTCTATGGTAATTTATAACCAAAACCAAGGACACAAAACTGGAACAGTGTAATTAAAGTGGCTGAAGCTGAATAAATAAGTACGTACCTGCCCCCCACAGGCATCTACAGGACACTTTTTTAAATACTAGGCCCCAAAACCTCAATGAATTCTAAAAAGCAGTAAGCTGTATTTTCTTTCCAGAAGGTAAAAAGTCCTAGAAGCAGTAAAAATTGGAGGGAAAAAAGCCAACCACACAGAAATTTTTAAATGTTCTTAATAAACCAAAAATTTAAAACACAGTAACGAACTACCTAGAAAACCACACAGATCAGCATCGCTGGAATGTCAATCTGTCTGAAATGAGAGGAACAAAAGCCTTCCACATATTCATTTGTATACAGACAAAACCAAAAATATAAGCACGACTCAAAGTTACGGGGGAAAAATCTAGAAAAAAAAAATAAATGTCTGATGAAAAGTTAACACAAAATCACAATTGATAAACAAATCCAAACTGGTTGAAGTGAAAAAAGATAACCTTTTAGCAAGCCTAATCATGGGAAAATAAGAAATATTAAAAAAGGTAAGTTTCTTAGAAGGAACAAACTTAACAGAAACTTATTTTTAATAAAATTATCTAAAAAACGCACTGAATTTCAAAAAGGTAAAAGTTTACTAGAAATGTATGTTACCTAAATTTAGTAAATAATAAACACAACTGGAAAAATACACTGGAAAACAATACTTTACAGTAAAAATAGATGATATACTAATCACAAAAGAAACTGAGTTACCAAGAAATTCTTTCCATAAAGGGCTCTGAACTCAAGTTTTACAAGCACAGTCCTTCAATCTTCCATGGAACAAACCACTCCCGCGTTATAATGGAACTGCCTGATGCAGAGAAAAATACATCCAGTTGTCCTATCCGCTTTAGAGTTAGCAAAATCCCAGTCCGAACTTGGACAACTGCCAGAAGACCAAACTCACTCATGTAAAATGCAATTTTCCTAGGTAAAATATTAGCGAATCAAATTTCTAGTACCAATAAGGCAGTCACATTTTAGGACAAGTGTGTTCCAGAGGACACCACGTATTTTGAAACTAATTTCCCCCAAAAATAATGTAAAAGCAGGGGGAGCACGACTGAACAGCAGAGGCCCACAACCACTGTGGTGTGTTTTCCTTTGAGACTGCTCTTTCCTACCTCACCATTATTTCTACTCTTTCAAAAAGGACTCTTGCTCACGGTGGTAGTTTCTCTGGGATCTTGACCCCACTTAGTTTCTGGCCCAAAGTTACTGAGACTTGAACAGGCCTTTCAACACTAGTTCTGACACCACCATGTAACGACTGCCTTGTAACAGAACATGATAAAGCGAGTATGAAACTGGCCACCAAAATCACCTTCAGAGCAGGGCTTCACAGGGCACCAGCGAAGGGTGGCGCGGCCTGTGCACAGGCCGGAGCTGCACTGCGGTGCGGCAAACACATGGATACTTTACAGACGCACCGAGGCTACCAGATTCGAAATTATGTGATTCTTGTTCACTTTCTAGACTGTAAGTATCTGCATTACTTCAAATTTTGAAATGGAAGTGAGTCTTCACTACTGTTAGATCAACAATTTTAAATCTGTTTAATTCAAGACTACATAAGATACAAGTAAACGGTAAATGTTTTTTTAAATATTTTATTTATTTTCTTAGAGAGAGAGAAGGGAGGGAGAGAGAAACATCAATGTGTGGTTGCCTCTCATGTGCCCCCTACTGGGCACCTGGCCAGCAACCCAGGCATGTGTCCTGACTGGGAATTGAACAGCGACGCCTTGGCTGGCAGGCCAGCACTCAGTCCCCTGAGCCACACCAGCCAGGGCTGTCAGTCTTTTTTTTTTTTTCCTTAAATTAATTAATATACCTGATTCCAAGTGTTCAAAGATGATCTATTGCTGGAAAATCTATTATGCCATCAACAGCACTCTCCCTCTAGGGAGCAGGCCCACGCCTTTCTTGCACCATCAGCGTGTATCTTGACTGTTCTCTCCTCCTCTCGAAGGGCTGCCATGAGGTCTGTAACCCTTAGCCGCAGTGGGGAGCAGTGGCCAGCAGCAGCTCCTCCCAGGCTGACCCCCTGAGCCTGTCTCAAGGCCCGTGTCTGGGACTCCCCAGGGAGCTGAGGCAGCCCCACCCAGGTGCCCCCATTGCTGCTTCTGTGCTGGGCCCTGCCTCGTTTCACTGCCCCCAGCTGTAGCAAACATGCTCTCAAACCAAAAATGTGTGTGTGTGTGTGTGTGTGTGTGTGTACACATATACATATACATATGTAATCACAAATCAAATGAAAAAAACTATATAATCATTTTAACAGACACCCTAAAAGCATATCTGACAAAATTCCAGGGCCATACCCAATTCAAATTCTTTAAAAACTAAAGATAGAGGGAAATTTCCTTTCTAGATGAAGAATATCTGACTCAAAACAGCCAACCTAAAGGTAAAACACTGTGGATGTTTAATGCGAACTATGGATGTTCCTACTGAAGTCAGAAAGAAAACAAGGATGTCTAGCATTGTAATTGTTACTGAACGTTGTTCTAAAAATTTCAGCCAATAAAGCATGCAATAAAAATTAAATAAAACTGTCGGATAACATCATTACACATAGATATCAAAGTATTTTCCTACTAAGCCTATGCAAAATTACTGGAAAAAAGACCTAGAATTAACTTGATACCAGGAAACTGTAAATTAATGGTCTGACAGAACTGCTGCTCAAATCTTTGCACGTCTTCCACCGAGACTGCTTCTATCCTACTCTGAGGATATGGTGATGAGATGTTTCTGAAACGTATCGAACCATGTCATTCCTTTGCTCAGAAGGAAAGCTTTCCATCACAGAAGACCCAAATTTCTTACTGCGGCCTTACAAATGTGGCTCTATACAACCGGCCTTAAACAAATGCCATCCTCGATGTCTGGCCACAGCCACTTTCTGTCGCTCCAACACACCTTGTGCTGGCTCTTCACTTTGCTGGCATTGCGCTTCCCTTGAGTCTCACATGGACGGCTCCTTCTAAGATGTCAGTCACATCCTATTTTAAATATTACCTCCCTAGAGAGCTCTTTGATCATTCAACCTAAAGTAGCCCCCCAATCACTATTTCCCATCTCCCCATTTTAATTTCTTCCATAGAATCAGAAGTTTACAACCTGATACTTTTCCCTGCATGTTCGGCATCTCCTCCCACATGTCACCTCCATGAGAGCAAGGACTGCGCCTCAGTAACTGTCCCACTCCAACACTCACAAATGCCTGGCACGTAAGAGTCACTCAGTCAACGTCTGAGGTTTAGGGTCTGTCACTCTCGATAAACAGTTGAGCTCTACAAACCAGGACCTATGCCCACCTTGTTCACTGCTCCATCGCCAGGACTCGGACACTAGGTGTAGCGTAACAAACACCTGATGAATGAATGAATGAATCCCTCCCTCTTAAGTCCCTAATATTCTAAGATTGGGCAAATTTTTTCAGCGAGTCCAACACATATTATTGGCCTATACTGATCTTGTAGCCAACCAATAGTGTCCTAAATGACTTCACATGGACTGTTACAGTTAGATCTTCCCCACTCTACCCATCCATCCCCAAATTCTACATCTGTAACTGACTTGTTAAGATAAACACAGAGCTTTGATAAAGTTTGATAACCTTGTTGAAATTAATCTTTAAAATGCCTTTGTCTAAAAATATTTACAAGAAAATAACAGGTCAAGAAAAATTAAATCTTTCGAGTCCTAGTCCACTAACTACATATGTAAATAGCTGGGCAGAGGAGAGACCCTCCCTAAAATTATATTGAAAAAGAAAAAGGTATTAAAAAGTTAACCTATCTTGTCAGTGTACAGACAAATGACCACTCTATGCTAAAACGGTGAAAACTAGCAAAGCCACAGAAGGACTGCCTCTGAAGGGTTTAATTGAAGACACTGCATCCCCATTCTGACTACCAAAGAGCCAGTGTTAACTGTGACGCAGAGTATGCACTCACTGGCTTGCGGGCACTCTAAGTACCCAGTTACTTCAAACAAAAGGCTGCATTCTCAATTTTATCTTTTGTTTTTATTCAAGAGTATCCTCACAGGCAGCACTTGAAAATCACGCTTTTAAAATAAAGGCCAACCCAAAAAAATTGCAAATATGACACTGTTTAACGAATGATTGTCATAATAATTTAAACCCTAAAATGTCCTGTGGAGTTAAAGTCTTTATACATAGATTGTGTAAGATCGCTATCATTTAAAATAAACAACCAAAAAACCCACAGATCATGGGTGAATTTGTCATCAGTTTCAGCCTTCCCGAGTACGAAAACCAGCAATTAATTCATCCCGTGACAGAATACAAACTGTGCTTCACATTTTGGACTTTAAAGTTTCTTTCTCCAGCAGCAAATCAGCAAATCTTTGCTGAAGTTCCTTTTCTCTTTCCTGTTGTCGCTGAACGTCTTCTTTTAGACACTTAAAGAGACAAAAAGTATTAAAATAATTATTTCATATGTAAGCACACTGAAAATTAAAAAGATCTTACGGTACTTGACCATCTTACAGTGGAGTTCAGTCATGACTCTCAGAGACAAGTACTGCCCAAAGGAAAGCAAGAATAGTGGCTACTTGTGCTATAAAACAAGCACTACTACACCCATTCTTTGGTCATGTGACTACCATCTTTTTGTAAAATCTCTGCTTCTATCTCAAATAAACAAGCCATTATTGTCCTATCAATAACGGCAAATGCACTTAAGCCCAGCCTGCGCTTTATCTGGTTATCTGGGATGGGGCTATCATGCACACTTGGGACATACAGCTAAATATGACTAAAGGAATTTGAAGTAATGGTTTAATGTACCCAGGAGAGCTATATGAATGGAACACAATTAGGTTAGTTTCAGGGGAACAAATCACAAGGGTTACTTATTTCATTTCATCAGGTATCTTTACATAAAACAGAAAATTAGTAAAGGAAAAGCCTTTGTATCTACCATTGACCCGGTCTATCCATCTATACCCAGGCAACTCTAGATCAGAAAAGTTTAGGCTCTCACTGAAAAAAGCCAGACAGTAGAAGACAGCCGAACAGGAAAGGAATTAAAAAAGGAAAGCCCTGGACAAGTCTCTGCAGCTCTCTAAGCAATGCTGCAACACAGTAACGTTACCTCCAGCCTCCGGGGAATAGCTGAGTCTTCGTGTTTCTTCAGTTCTTCGAAAGTGCGCAACTCCAAGTAAGCCTGCTCAATCTGGTCCCACAGGTCGTTCAACTGTTTCATGAGCCCCATAGCACGAGACTGGTAACCCCCAAGCAAAATTTTCATCTTCTTCTCCATCTTTGCGGCTCTCTTGGCTTCTGTCGTCATGTGACCTCTGTTTATCTGGGGGGAGATCACACCAGCACATGTGAGCACAGCAGCCAAATAACTGGACGCAACGGACAATACTGGTTCAAAGCAAGAGTGCATTAGCGCTCCTCATTCTTTAGCTGCTGAAACGCAAAATTAGGCTTAAAAAGAATCCACCTTGCACCTTGAGGGTTTCCTAGGTTAGTCCTAAACAAACTATAATTTCACCCATGCTCAAAGCAGGCTTGAATTTCACAGTATGTAAAAAATGAATCTTTACTTCTGAAAAGTGCTTCTGCTAACATTAATCTACACTGATTTTGGAACAGGCTGTGACTCACCTTCACCATCTACATCTCAAAAATGTATTTCTCCAATATACGTGCACATTTTTAATAACTGAATATCCAATTAATGTACCACAGTTGTGGTCAAAACATAATCCTTCAAACTATTAAATTACTAGAATATTTTTATAATGTAAAACCCGTAAATTTGGCGTATAACACGTTAAGGAAAGAGAATATCACTTTTGTCAATAGAAAGTTTTTTTGAGGAGTAAAAGGACAATATAAAATTAAGAAAAATGACTGTTTCCTATTAAATATGTATATTGAGCACAGGTGAGCTGCCTCCTCAGATCATTCTAGAATTAGGGGGAAAAAGTTAAAAATGTACAAACCCACAAAAGAACCGAAGAAGGATAATAAAAGAAAGATTCGAACAAAATTCTAAAGCCCAGGGGCAGAGAAAGCCCCAGCTGAGAAGGCCCAAGGAGAGGGGAAGAGAAGGGGACAGGTGAGCGGTGCAGAGTCCCGCTGGCGCAACCCCTTCCCTGGGTGTGTACTCCGTAACCCACAACAGCACATGTCACGTTTTAGAGTGATCTGCAAGAGCCTGCTTTCAACACACAACACTTAAACTGTGAGGCCAAAGCCTTAGGAGTAATTATTAAATCTGTGCTGCTTGCTCTGTGTGTGTCTGTTCCTTTTTCCCTCCCACCTTCAACTTATTTCCTTTCTTTGCCCTCCTTCCCACCTCATTCCGTCTCAAACGGATGATTCCATCGAGTGGTATCCATAAGCAATCAAAATTAAGTAGCTTCAAGCTAACGGATCCCCAAATGATACTCTGTAATTCATAATAAAGAGGGTGACAGCACCCTATAATGAGACAGATGACAATGTAAATACCTTTTTTTCTCTGATACTAAATGAGTATGGCAGTAATTAAGCAGAAAAAGTACCAAGAGAAAATGTCAAATGCAAAAGGATGATATGAAAACTGTACACCAGGTGTTTTTAAATATTTAGAAACAATATAATCAACAAAACTAATATACAGGTTTCCATAATAACTTTAAACATCCACTTCAATGCATAATAGCTGATTTAAAAACAAACACATCAATCTCAACGTGTTATGTGAAGTTAGAATATATAACATCAAAAATAAAGTGTTCCTCAAAACATAAAGTACACTTCTACTGGAAAAGTATTTCTTCATACCTTTCCATCTCCAGCTAAGCTTATTAAAAGTCAAATAAACTTTGGAGAAGGGGATGGAGGAAGACAGTTACATGTGTGCATCTTAAGAAGTGAGACTAATCTAAAATTAATTTAAACAGCCCTGGCTGGTATAGCTCAGTGGATTGAGTGCCAGTCTGCGAACCAAAGGGTCACTGGTTCGATTCTCAGCCAGGGCACATGCCTGGGTTAAGGATCAGGTCCCTGGTTGGGGGTACGTGAGAGGCAACCACACACTGATGTTTCTCTCCCTCTCTTTCTCCTTCCCTTCCCCTCTCTCTAAAATAAATAAAATCTTTTTTAAAAAATAAAATTAAACAAATTTAAATAAAGCTCTTTAAAAACCAGTCATATCTTTAGCATTCTTTAAGTTAATAAGCTTTCATTTCTCTGTAATTCACTGGAATAAATCCATGACTAAGTAATACCCTTTATAAAGGAGCCATTTTCCTCTAATAGATAATAACTCAAAGTAAGTTCCACAGCAGCGATGTATCTTCTAAGGATACACTTCGGATGAAGTCAGGCAGCACAGTACAGAAGATGAGAGTAAGTCACTCTCTACCCAGCATGAACACCCAGATGTTCTGAGCTGATGCAAATTACTTAATTTCTATGTCTCCATTTCTCCACCTATAAAATGGCAGCCACTGCTAAAAGTTATTATGAAATTTAAATAAGATAATGCAGCCCTGGCTGGGTGGCTCCACTGGTTGGAGTGTCATCCTTATACAACAAAAGGTTGCAGGTTCAGTTCCCAGTCAGGGCGCGTACAGGAGGCAACTGATCTATGTTTCTCTCTTCCCACCCCACCCCCAAATCAATAAACATATCCTTGAGTGAGGATTAAAAATACTAATACTGCCCTGGCTGGCGTAGCTCAGTGGATTGAGCGCGGGCTGCAAACCAAAGCATCACAGGTTCGATTCCCAGTCAGGGCACATGCCTGGGTTGCAGGCCACGGCCCCCAGCAACTGCACACTGATGTTTCTTTCTCTCTCTCTCTCTTTCTCCCTCCCTTCCCTCTCTAAAAATAAATAAATAAAATCTTTTAAAAATAAAAATAAATAAAAATACTAATACTAATACTAGTAGTAGTAATAAGTAGTAGTAATAAGATAATATACATGAAAACCCTTAGCTGCCCAGTGACTGGCAAGGAGTAAGCAGTCAACAAATGTTAGCCATGATTACAATTATTTTATAGGATCTAAGAGTTGAAACATCTTTGGTCTCCTCTCAAATAGACCAAGGGATTAAAAATGAGGCTTTCAACCCTTCTGTAAAATTCTAGCTTTAATTTAAAAAAAAAAAGGAAACGAGTCATTCCTTACTGTACATGGGCAGTGTGCCTCCTGAGGACCACCAGGCCAAGCACCCTGACGCGAGCGTGTCTTCCCAGCCCCGGCACACTCTAGAACTGCCTCTAGAGCTTTTAAAATCTACCAGTGCCAGTGTCCTAAACCAACAGACCCTATCTGAATGGCCTCAGACCTTTGGATCTTTAAAGCCCCGCAATGATTCTAATAGGCGATCAGGATGGAGAATCCTGTTTCAGCCCTTGTCATTACAGAAGCTAGATAGCGCTCTTCTCTTAACTAGACCCACCAAACAGTCCTCCCTGCCAGTATGTTAAAAACAAATTCCAAGGCCTGCAGCAAGTTCCTTATGCTATAATTCATCAAGTTCTAATACTAACATCTGATACTCTAATTACGTGTGGGTTCAAATACACATTCCAAAAACCTTAACAGCATAGAATTTCAAATTAATACATAGTTTTTTGGGTTTTTTAGTTACACAAATTATCATTTTCATTGGTAAGATAATTCAATTAGCTACATGCTGCACTCCATGGATATTCAATTTCTAATCTGGTATAAAAACATAATACTCTCAGAAAGTGTTTAGTCATCAGGGCATATCCGGTATGACTGGTAACTTGTATCGGGGAAGCACCACCTCGAACACAGCTGAGTCATTTATTATTCCCAACTACCACAGATTTTAAAACTGCAAAGTTGCTAGCTTCCATTTAATGTCAATGATTATATTTTATTTAGCTCAAACTTTATATGAAATCTTCTGGCTCAAATACTGTGCTAGGATCCCAAGCAAATATGGAAATAAATTACACCTAACAATTTTAAGCATAAGAACAATTTAGTCAACTATATAAAGTTAGTCACTAAAAGTATAAAGAAATGGGATACGGCTTTTAATATTCAATTTTAACTTAGTTATCTTACATCTGCCATCTGATCATTAAAATGTGAAGGAATGAAGGCATTAGGAGGTACAAATTGGCAGTTACAAAGCAGTCATGGGGATGTAAAATACAGCGCAGAGAATACAATCAGTAATATAGTAACTATGTTTGGTGTCAGGTGGGTACTGGAAATATCAGGGTGGGGGTAGGGGAGAAAGTGATGTAAAATATATGATTGTCTAATCACTATGCTGTATACCTAATACAAAATACTGAATGTAAACTGTAACTGAAAAAAAATTTAATGTGAAGGAAGATATCTGTATACTTTGTAAAATGCTCAACCTATGACTGCTCAACACTCTAGGAAATGCTTGGAGCTGAACTGGGACGGGGACTGCTGAGCTGCAGACTTCTGCTTTTCTGAACGATGGTACCCCTGAGTGGTGTTTTCTGAAACTGGCGTGGTTTGGCAGAGGGAGTCAGGACTGTGTGTTTGGGGGTACTTTTAAAGGGAGAGGGATTTAATGGCAAACTTCTGCCATTATTCTAAACTTGTATAACCTTCCAATAAACAACCCCTTTCCTTTTATACCAAATTCGTGACTTGGGAGCCACGCTTCCTAGCAGTGGGCAACCCCAGTGGTGGGGTTCTGTAACATAAGCACTAAATTTCTAATAATCTTAAATAAAGTTCACTATAACATTACAAATTTAAAGTAGGACAATACTCAGTAAGGGGACTTCCGGCCAAGATAGAAGCATAGGTAGACACATTTTGCCTCCTCACACAAACAAAAGAAGGACAACAACGAATTAAAAAAAAAAAAAACAGGACTGACAGAAAATCAAACTGTATGGAAGTCTGACAGCCAAGGAGTTAAAGAAGAAACATTTATCCAGACCGGTAAGAAGGGCAGAGACAGGCAGCCGGGCAGAGAAGACACATGGAAAGGCAGCAGCCGGAGATCTCTGCAATCCCACATTCGCGTGTGGGCAAACCAGGAGGAACAACTGGGGAGTGAGACAGGCCGCACAACCCAGGGTCCCAGCGCAAGGAAATAAAGTCTCAAAGCCTCTGAATGAAAAACCTGTGGGGGTTGAGGGGGTGGTGGGAGAAACTCCCAGCCTCACAGGAGAGTTCATTGGAGAGACCCACAGGGTCCTAGAACATACACAAACCCACCCACCCAGGAATCAACACCAGAAGGGCCCAATTTCACTGTGGGAAGTGGGGGAAGTGACTAAAAATCAACAGAGAGCAGAGCAAGCGCCATTGTTCCCTCTCAGACCCCTCCCCACATATAGCGTCACAACCCAGCGACAAGGGTTATCTTGCCCTGGTGAACACCTAAGGCTCCACACCTCACTACGTAACAGGAGCACTGAGACAAAAAAAAAAAAAAAACCAAATGAAAGAACAGATGAAAGCGTCAGAAAAAATACAACTAAGCGACGAAGAGATAGCCAACCTATCAGATGCACAATTCAAAACACTGGTTATAAGGATGCTCCAGGAACTCACTGGGTACTTCAACAACATAAAAAAAATAGGTAGCAATGAAGGTTGCATTATGTGAAATAAAGAAAAATCTACAGGAAACTAATAGTGACGGGAAAAAAAAAAAACAGGACTCAAATCAAGGGTTTGGAGCAGAAAGCAGAAAGAAACATTCAACCACAACAGAATGAGGAAATGAGAATTCAAAAACAAGGAGAGGCTTAGGAACTTCCAGGACATCTTTAGACGTTCCAATATTGAAATTATATGGGTGCCAAAAGAAGAGGAAGACCAAGAAATTGAAAACTTATTTGAACAAATAATGAAGGAGAACTTCCCCAATCTGGCAAAGGAAATAGACTTCCAGGAAGTCCAGGAAGCTCAGAGAGTCCCAAAGAAGTTGGACCCAAGGAGGAACAACAAGGTACATCATCATTAAGTTACCCAAGACTAAAGACAAAGAGACAATCTTAAAAGTGGCAAGAGACAAGGAGACAGTTGCCTACAAAGAATTCCCATTAGACTATCAGCTGATCTCTCAAAAGAAACCTTACAGGCAAGAAGGAGCTGGAAAGAAGTATTCCAAGTCATGAAAGGCAAGGACCTACATCCAAGGTTACTCTACCCAGCAAAGCTTTCATTTAGAATGGAAGGGCAGACAAAGTGCTTCCCAGATAAGGTCAAGTTAAAGGACCCTTATTATATGAAATGTTAAAGGGACTTATCTAAGAAAAAGAAGATCAAAAATTATGAACAGTAAAATGACAACTCACAGCTATTAACAACCAAACTTTAAAAAAGAACAAAATGAAAACAAACTAAGCAAACAACTAGAACAGGAACAGAACCACAGAAATGGAGATGACACAGACAGTTAGCAACAGGGGAGTGGGGCAGGGAAGAGGGGGGAAAAGGTACAGAGAATAAGTAGCATTGATGGTGGGTAGAAAATAGACAGGGGGAGGTTAAGAATACAATAGGAAATGAAGAAACCAAAGAACTTATGTGTATGACCCATGGACATGAATTAAAGGAGAGGAATGTGGGTGGGACAGGGTGTGCAGGGCAGAAGGGGAAAAAGGGGGGGGGATGGGACAACTGTAATATCATAATCAATAAAATATATTTTAAAAAAATAAAGTAGGACAACACTTGATGCAATTCAAGCTGACTATATCCAAAATGAAAGAGTAAAAATCACTTTAAAAGAAGAGATGAATAAGAATATACCTACATGCAAATGTCTAAAGAAACCAAGCTGATAAATTTCATGCACCCTCACTCTGTTTCACACTATGTCTGGAATTTGCTTCAAAATAATGGGGAAGGGGAAGCTGCAACAAAGGGGCTATATGAGCTGACGACTGTCACAGATAGGTGATAATATGTGAGGACTCATTACACTAGTCTACTTTCAGGTATATTTTACAATTCCCATAATAAAAGGTTTTTTAAAATTCAAAATCTACTCTATTTTAAAACTGTACACCACAAACTGAAACCTCAATACAACGAAATATAATGTAGGCATTAAAATATAAAGAATGTCAATTATTTCAACACCTCCACATGTATGTATGAAATGTTAAATTAAAATCCATTTATACTAACCAAAATCAGATTGAGTCTTAATCTCTCTCCGAAGATCAACCATGTCTCAAAATTTCAGACATTCATCAAAATTTACAGAATAAAAACTCAGCCGCCCTGTTGTTCTAGGTGAAGTTACTTCTTGATGCCCCAAAGTACCAACCCAGTTTACCCCACTGAGATAGCACTAAAGAGGACACAACCTGGGAGACGTGGGAGAAATTCCCACCCACCAGTAAACTTGCTGTTTGCTAGGCACACTGCATCTCACTTAAACTTACATTACCCCAGACTCTCGCTTTCTTGAGACGAAAACTACTTCCTGCTCAAATTTTACAGGCAAGGAAACCTGAGACCCAGGGGGTTCTCGGCGATGAAGCCCTGCAGTCGTGTCCCACTCTGAAGTCCAACCCGCGAGGCCGTTCCACTGTTCACACAATGACAGTCCGCCCTGCCTCAGCCCCCGACCTGCAAACACACCTGGAGAAATTCAAGCTGTGGGACTAAACAGCTCACTGCCACCAGCCAGTGCCCTGAAAACAAATTATTCTAGACACAGGTAAACAACATCTTAGTTAATTGACCTGACCACCATTTCTCTGATTCAGGTATTAACCTATACATACCCACTTATAAAACTTATGATACTTCAGAAGAACTTTTACTCTCCCCAGCTTATAATTTTAAATTCATAGTTCTGTAATTCTTAACAAGCTGTAAAAACTATAGGAAAACAAACATCTCTCAGAAAGATTTTATGGAGGAAAAAAGTTACTAACAACTTTTTAAGAAGTTGGGCAGAATAAAACTTGCGTAACTATTTGAAGATTTCACCAAAACTAATCTTTGCCACAGACTTTAAATGAGAGCAAGTAATCAGGTTTCTTTTTATTTTTTAATGATACTTATAATATTATCCTATGAAATGAACAAAGTATACGACAATCCCTATTTTAAACACCTTCCTCCTTTCATCCATACACAGATGTGTTATGTGTAGTAACCTTTTCCTTTCATATTTAATCTTACATATGTACTCACACACGTATCTGTAAATATACACATGTATATATGTATACACACACATACACCCAAAACATTACAATGATCATGTCTAGAATAGATGGCAGGCTCTTCATTTCTCTTTTAAAATTTTCTACAAAGTACTGGTATTATTTTTACAAAATGCCCTATAAATGTCATTTTTTAAATGCACAGAAAAGAAACTGTCTAAAAAAGGCTGGCCAGAGACCGATGGAAAACTGATGGTCCCCAGGAGATGAAGCAGTGGAACCGTAAGTGTTTCCTCAGACCATTACAAAAGGGGGCTGTATGGGACTTATAAAAGTGTAATTGTTATTTCCAAACTCACTGAGTTTGTTAAGGTTACTAAGCCTAAGTAATTCCAAAATAAACACATGATCCTTGGGTCTCCAATACTGTCTTCAGACGAAGTCTGTAACTGTGAGGTTCAGAAACATTAAGAGCATCCCTCACTGAGACTCTTGCTTAGGGGCCCATGTAGAACCTTATACCACTGGAAAACAGGTCTAAGGATATCCAAAATAATACAGAATTAATGGCAGTTCCCCTTCCAACTCCATCATTCAGCAACATGACCCTGTAGTACTGAAGATGTGGTCCAACCACCCAAATGTTTACCAACGAGAGTCCACAAATGACTCTCCTTTCATCTCGATACTGCTCACTGGCACTAAGTTTTATCAGCATATTATAAAACTATACCCCTTAAACTGATGTAATTTTATCAACCAATGTAACCTCCAAAATTCAGTTATAAAAAGCTTCTCTTGGCAAACCTTCTCTACATTAAGATGCAGGTCCAAGGAAGTGATTACTGTCAGCATCCGTCAGAGTTAGCAACTGTCAGGGTGCACCCCTGCAAAGCAAGCTGAGCAGTGAGGCAAAATCTTACTAACCACCTTTCCAAGAACCGTACCAACAAAGCAATAATACCAAGAGCACTTTACATCTGCACAAGTTAGGAAATGGAACAAACTGCACGGAAGAGATTCAACTCAACGCTGAGGCACGACAGAAACAACACAGCTGTACCCAGGATCTCTGGTCCAGCTCTAGCGTGCTTGCCACAGACAACCAAGACATCTGCCAATGCCTTTAAGGGTCACGGTAGAGCAGAACTTGGGACATAGAGCATTCCAAACTACTGTGTGCTCCTCTCCTGCACCCCCTGCCACACACACCCCACCTACACACACACACACACACACACACAGGAATATATAAGCATAAGCCTGTTGACATACAACATACAGTCTTCCACCCACAGCTGCCCACCAACGTAATCCTTACCCTAAATTTTCACTCTTTAAAGTATTAAGGGAATATTTTTCCTGTGTAAAAATATCTGACTTTATAATGAAAGTCACTGAGAAAATGAGATCCATTATGTAGCCAATTTTGCTGAAACATAACCATTCACTAAAGGCAAGGGTGCTCACAGAGTTCTACAAACACACTGAGAAGCACTTTAAATGTGTTATCTGCATTCTTTAAGTTACTTTACTTCCAAGAAGTCAACGTTACATAATATTTCTTGACTAAGTTGACTGTGCCAGTAAAATACAGGGAGAAGTATTACTGCTGGACCCAGCTTCCACCTCTAAGTAAAGCCTTTCCATTTTTATAGCTAACATGACAAAATCTACTTTTCAGCCAAACTTCCTCAACACAGCAGTTTAGATACTATTTCAAATACTATTAAATTTAATAGCAGGCCTAAACTCAGACTTCTCATTTCACTTTTGCACCTACTGGAAATTATTTCACTCAAAATAATTATGTCTTCAGACGATTTCCTATTTCCACTTAAAGTGGAAACAAATTAGAACACTTCAAATTCTATTTGCACTTCCCAAATATAGTAATGACTCATTTATCTGGCATCGGGAGAAAATGAGGTTCTCCACAGTGAGTGTTTCCCAGATAAATGAAGTCCACAGGAGCAGAGAGCTCGTCTGCCGGATGCCCGCTGCACCCCGGGGCCTAGAACAGGGGCTGGCACACAGAGCATGCCTGGTGACACTCACCGAACATGTAATGAATAAAGTTTTAAAGCTCTTTTATTTTTAACCACTTGGTGAAAACTTTTCTCCAATTATAGCCATACCTCCTTTAAAACAACAAAACGCAACACTGAACAGAAATTAAGCTTTTCTTATTTATTTGAGCTATCTCTATAAACAGAAATCACTCTACCCTCCTACCATATACCTATAATGCCCTAAGAGAAGCTATTAAAATTCACAGGGCTTTTTGCCACCATATTTAAAAGGCATCAACATACTACGCTTTCTAACTTTTCCTTTCCTGGTATTAGCTGTCACTTCTATTTGCTGTTGCTGCCTTATTTTACGCACAAATGTCTGGCGAGGTGCTGAAGTTAACTCGGCCCTGGCTGGTGTGGCTCAGCAGACTGACAGCCAGCCTGAGAACTGAGCACCAGTTCAACTCCTAGTCAGGGCATGTGCCTGGGTTGCAGGCCAGGTCCCCAGTTGGGTCCCCACGTATGTTTCTCTCTCTCCCATCCCCTCTCTCTAAAAATAAGTAAAATCTTTAAAATTAACTCTGCCTCCAAAGCAGAATAAAATACATAGACTTAGTTATAATTCAGACACCTTTCCCACTTCTGACCTGTGTCTACATTCTGATTCTATTTAACAGACTCCCTACACCACCCACTACATTCTACATAAAATCTGGGACGGTTCTGTAAGTTTTAAATGCGTATCTTAAGGATTTTTATTTAAGTTCTAACTTTCAAATATTAATCATGAGTAATGGCTCAAAGACTAGGCTAGCTCCAATATAAACCTCAGGGTGTATTTTTTTAATCCATTTAGGAGACACCAACCACGACAAAGCTGGATTTCATCTAGCTTGACATGCTGTGATAGGGCTGTAATTTAAACGCACTGTTCCAAAGTTCATGGCAGCAAAAACCAAACACACCGGCAGCCGTGGTGTGCTGTGCTCACACGGAAAGGCACATCGCCCTGAACCTGAGAGGGGAAAGGATAATTTAAGTATAGTATTTAGTTTATATAACTGGAGTTCCTTCCCCACAACAAGCTTTGAATAATGTTTATAATTTAGCAATCAACTGAAATGATGAAAGAATTACCACAATTGAAATAAAATATTTATGTATTTCAAACCAGTAGAATTGTGTCTTCAAAAACTAAAATAAGCTAAGACAAACCTAGTTCTGAATCAGGGATGGATACAAGTAAAATGGGGGATTTGTTTATTTGGGTTTTTGAGTCTCTTTTCTTTTTTTTTAAGATTTAATGAACTTTCATTTGAAATAAGCACAGTTTACTAAATTGAAGGATTTGATTACATAGTCTTTAAAAGTTAACTAGTTGGGTAAACAATATCCAGGAGTCAAGAAAATAAAAATTACTTCAAAGTGTATTGTGAATATTCTTCCAAAATCACCAATATTTCAACAAAAATAGTTCAACGGAAGATTCCAGTTCCTGGTACTGAACTGAACAAAGAGAACCACATGTTTTTAATGGTCGCTCATAAGTGACCCAAATAAATCTCCAAAGGAACAGCAGCAGTTCTTTCTGTACTTTTCCCTTCAAACTCACAGGACCAACTCCACGCAGAAATAAAAACTGCCACACCTCACAGTGCCACTCGCTCTGGGACACGTTTATCTGCTGCCGTGGAAGTTGGTGCCGCAACAAAATACATGAGATTTAGGGAAAAAACTTATTTTTATATTTTAAAATATCTTTACCATTCGAGGCAGAAAGAGTACACCCACCTCAAATGAGAAGATTTTCAAACCAAGGGAGAGACCTAAGTATTTATACATATATAAATGTTACAAGCAAGCATTCCAAATAGCTTTCCAATCAACTATGATGCTGACCTTAGATCAGACTTACACTCTAAACTACCATTTATAAGAAATGAAGCCTACGCAACAGAAAACATAACCTAAAATTTAACCACTGATGTTCTACTTTCCCTGACTCTGTGAATTAAAACAGAGCAACAGCACACCCTGCTGGAACTTAGTAATACAACTAGAGCAACCAACAATGCAGGATCGCTCACATTTCGACCAAGATGAGAATTACTTCAAAAATGAATTCTAATTTCCCACTAAATGATAAAAGAAGTTCATGGACATCAGCCATTATGTGCCTATACATGTGATCTTAAGGGTAAAATAAAAACTTAGAATAATTTTGCCCTGAATGATGTGGCTGAGTTGGCTGGCATCATCCACAAATCAAAGGACTGCAGTTCAATTTCTGGTCAGGACACAAGCCTAGGTTGCAGGTTCAGTCCCTAGCTGAGTGCGTACAAGAGGCAACTGATAATATTTCTCTCCCTCTCTTTCTCCCTCCCTACCCCTATCTCTTAAAAAAAAAAAAGGACTGATTTCAAATAAAGATGTTGCTTTTTTATTTTGGGGTGTGTCTCCTCACAAGGGCAACAAAATAAAAAATAAGCAAATGGGACTACATTAAACCAGAAAGCTTTTGCTCAGCAAGGAAAGCCACCAACAAAAGTGAAAAGACAACCTAATGAATAGGAGAAGATATTTGCAAATGATGTATCTGATAAGGGGTTGACTTCCAAAACACATAACTTATAAAACTCAGCAAGAAAAAAGCAAATAATCCAATTTAAAAATGGGCAGAGACCTGAATAAGCACTTCCCCATAAAAGACAAGTAAATGGAGAGCAGACATATGAAAAGGGGCTAAATATCACTACTCATCAAGGAAATGCAAGTAAAAAACACAATGAGGTATCATCTCACCTGTCAGAATGGCTTTTGTCAAAAAGAAAAGAAACTAATTTCGGTGAAGATGTGGAGAAAAGGGAACCCTTGTACACTGTTGGTGGGCTTGTATATTGGCACAAACACTATGGTAAATAGTATGGAGGTCCCACAAAAAATTAAGGAAAAAGCTACCATACATTTCAGCAATTTCAGTTTGGGGTATTTATCCAAAGAAAGTGAAAACACTAATTTGAAGAGGTGTACACGCCCCTATATTCACTGCAGCATTATTTACAATAGTCATGATATGAAAGCAACCTAGGTGTCCTTCCACAGATGAGTGGATAAAGACGATGAGGTGTACATATATACATACACATATGTATAACATTGTATGTGGTTCATTGTGTGTGTATATGTATACACACACACACACACAATGTAATATCATAATTCAGCTGTAGAAAAGAATGGAATCTTGCCATTTGCAAGAAAATAGATGGACCTAGAAGGTATAAGCTAAGTGAAATGAGTCAGAGAAAGACAAACACTGTATCATTTCACTTACATGTGGAATCTAAAAAACTAAACAAATGAACAAAAGATACAGACAGACTCAGACAGAGTACAAACTGATAGTGGCCAGAGGGCTAGGCAATGGGCGGATGGGCAAAAATGTGAAGAGGTACAAACTTGGAGTATAAATAAGTCATGGGGACAGGAGAGCACAGGGAGCAGAGTCAGTAATATTCTAACAACTCTGTGCGGTGAAAGAAGCTTACTAGACTTCTCGTGGTGGTCACTTTGTAAGGGATATAAATGTCAGATCACCATGGTGTACACCTGAAACTAATATAACACTGTATGTCAACTATACTTTAATTAAAAAGACCTTTACATTCCAGAATGAAAAAAAGACACTGTCTTTTCCTTTTTCCCACTCATTTCCCTAGCCCCACAGCCCCAACCACCCCAGTAATTTTACCATTTTTCATTTTATCCCTTAAAGTATTTTCAAATATGCTTTCTGTAAAAGAAACTGGTAATCACATAAGTGAAAAATGAGGCCATTTTCTGCATGTGATTGCATGAAGAACCCCTTTCTTCTTCTCATTCCAACTTGGCCTCAGAAACATCCCTGAAGACCACCGTTAAGAATCCACAAGACAGCCTAGTGGTCCATGAACCACAATTTGCTTTCCGCTGGCAAAATGCCTATACAGATTCTGGAATTCAAAAAATGCAGACAATATTAAGAAACCACAAGTCATGCCACTCCCATCCAGTGCACTTCAACATCTTCCTAGACATGAAAATCATGGAAGCCACTGTCCACATACCCCAACTTGGTGCTCTCTCTGCAATAAACTCACAGGAGTCAGAGGGTGAACAAAAAGGCATCAAAGTTTTGTAAATGTGCTCTTTTGGCTACAGAAAAAAAGCTCGTTGGTACCACTGAATTCCCCTCGTAAAGCAAATAAGCTGCTCTCGCACCGACCTACACTGCTGCGAGTGACCAGTGTTACCTCCGTGGCTCTCCGCCCCCACATCTACAAGGTTCCGACTGGCCTGTGGCCAACCTGGACTACGCTCTTCACCATGAAGGGCCAGCAACTGAAAATCCAATGCAGAAGGAGGGCCAAAGAGGACCAAACACTTCAGTGTAGTGTTCCCTCAAGAACTGCAAAGGTCAATCACCTCAGGTCTGTTTTACTGAAGTTGTTTCTAGGAGTATTACTTGGTTCATTATTTCAAAGTACATTCAAATGTTCAAAGGATACTAGCCCTGGCCAATGTGGCTCAGTTGGTTCAAGCATCGTCCCGTTTCCAAAAGGTTGCAGGTTTGATTCCAGGTCAGGGCACATACCTAGGTTGTAGGTTCAATCCACAGTCTGGGTGCTTACAATCCCTGGTCTGGGCACATATGAGAGGCAACTAATCAGTGCTTCTCTGTCTTAGCAGTGTTTTTCTCTTTTCCTTCGCGTCTCTCTAAAAGCAATAAGGAAATGTCCTTGGGTGAGGATTAAAAAAAAAAAAAGGATACCAACCTCAAGCCTCTTTTCCAGTGACTCAATTCTGTCTTTTTTGCTTGCCAGATTGGCCCGTGTGTAGCGGCTCTGCCCAGGGAGATACAGAACTTGACTGTAGCATTCTTCCCACACCTGGTTGTAAGCTTCACTTGAGAGCTCTCCGTGGCTCATGCCTTGTTTCACCACCTCCATCTCCTGTACCAGAACATCCTGGGCCTGTTTAAAATAATAACTTCAGTAAGTCTGAGTACTAGAAACACTTGCCATCGACAGGCAGCTTTAAAAGACTAGCTTTTCCTCCTCCTTTGGGCAAAGGCAAGTAGTTCTAGTTGAATGGTTGTTTCTTGGAAGGGGAAAATAATACCTAAGCAAAATGAATAGTGAAGCCTGGAAGTCAATTATTCACACTGGTCTGAAAAGCCAAACATCCATGTATCCCCAATAATATAACCATTCTTTGCCTTCACTCATTATAATAGAGCTATCATTTCTCAGGTGTCCACTATGTGTCAGGAACCAAATTTAAGTTTTATCTATATTATCTCCAAACACCACAACCACCTTAGAAAGTAGCCAACATAACCCTTATTTCAGAGGTGATGAAACTAAGGCTCAGAGAGATTAAACCCCATGTTCAAAAGCCCATTGTTAGGAAGCAGACAAGGGAGGACCATGCCCAAGCCAAACACTCCCAACACCTGGATGACCCCCTTCCACTCTACCACCCCTCCCTGCACTTCGGACTTCATAGGACCGTGAAAGGAAACTAGGCATTTTTCTGACACGTGCCTTTTTTCTCATCGGAAAGAATGTCCCTGACACTGCTAGAGAATGAGACTGGGGAGCACAAATCAAATCATGAGGGTCACAGACCAGCTTCTGTTCACTACTAAAGGAACAGTTTAAAATGACAGAATGGGGATGGGGGGAGTTGGACAAGCCAGGGTTCAACACAATGTTAACATTTAAGCAGCTGCCTGAACTTGCCTAACATTTTTGAGCCCGTTTCTCATCTCTAAAATGGGAGTAATATACACAGAGCACCCAGCCCGAAGGCAGACACACACACTCTGTGAGAATACCACACGAGCTTTTCCTAGCCCTTTGCTTCATGGCTCATGAAAAACTGAGAACCACTTTTTTGTGCTTTATAGAAAGCTTTCCATCATTCTAGTAATATCAGAAAATAAAGAGATTAAAAATATAAAACTAAGAGAAATGACCAACATATAAGAAATTTAAACAAAAAATATGAAAAACATCTACAGAAGAAAAAGAATGAATACTTTTAAATAATACCTCTTAGGGGAAATAACAAAACCAATTTTAACATATTTAATGAAAATTTGATACTTTACTATAGGAGCAATGGTATTTCACTCTAAAACCATTCACAGTGAAAAACTTACAAGCTCACTCCTTACAATCGCTAGGAGAGTGCAGCTAAGCTGTCTTTCAGCAGACTTCAGAAAGAAATCTGCTAAGTAAACAGCTGCTTCAAATTCTTTTTGAAATAAACAACTATAAATAAATATGGAAAAATATTTAAACTAATTTAATTGTTTCAAACAATTCAAAGCACTACTTACAATAATTATTTTCAAAAGTTTTATTAGAATCTATCTCCCACAGAACCTCTATCAGCAACAATACAATAAATTTAGAAAACCGTATTTCCTAAATGTCACCCTCCCCTCATACTTCTACTCTACAGGAAGGAAAATGTCCAAGTATCAAATTCACAGTCTAATTCTCAACCCCAGTTCAATGATTAAGTGTCCTTACCACAGCATAGGCACCCAGCACGTGTCAACTTCCCACTGCACTTACTTAAAAGAAGTAACTCACAGTTACTCCAAAATCGGGGGCAAATTGTTCACATACAAAGCTAAGCCCTCTTCCCTTTCACTATTTGCTAAAACCCCCCCTTAAATAAACATGCATCACTTATGCCATAAGAAAAATACAAAGTAAGGAAAAGTACAGGAGAGAAGACAGAAAAAAGAATCTTATTTTGTTTTCTCCCAATTACCCATTTAGCCCACTCCAACCAATGGGTCTATCGTTGCCCCTCAAGGTCAAAGACTAAAGAAAACAGACTTTTAAGCTAATGGCCACTCTGCTTCCGACCATGAAACAACTGTGTTTTCTTATGCCATTGTACAGATTCTGTTCACAACCTCAGCTGTTCGCTCTATTGGAGTAGAAAGAATAATACACATAGAAGTAGAGGCAGGACAGACTTTATGGAAGAAAACTCTTTCTTTCTTTACCCAAAAGGACAGAAGGAAATCATGTGAGGCCAACAAATTCAGTAAAAAATGCTTTCTTTCACCCTGACCAGCGTGGCTCAGTTTGTTGGGCATCACCCCGCAAAGCGAAAGGTCGCCTCTTCAACTCTGAGTCAGGGCACAGGCCTGGACTGTGGGTTCGGTCCCCAGCTGAGGCGCATGTGAGAGGCAACCAACTGATGTTTCTCACATCAGAGTTTCTCTCCCTCGCTTTCTCCCTCCCTTCCCCTATCTAAAAATAAATAAATAAAATTTTTAAAATACATATTTTTTTGAATAAGTAAAAAGTTTAACCTGTAAACATTTTTAATATATTCTTGTTTTTTTTTTATATTAGTCTAAACAAGTGAGGTTTAAGTGTTAAAGGCATTTACTTCTATTCAGAGATAGCAGAGTTAAAGAGAAAACGGCAGCTGTAGCAACTGCCAGTCAGGCACACACCCACGAGGCTGAACACCTTGCCACCAGGACCAGCGTTTCATCTGATGAAGGTCTGTCACTGAACTTGGGGGAGAGGGAGGGGGTGTAAAGTCCTTTCCCAACACTTCACATGAACATTTATTTCTTAACCATTATGTCAGTTGTCTGTGAATATGAACGCCGGGGAAGAAGTCAACACTTGTCCCTGACACACAGTATCAGACAAACACTTGACTCTCAAGACAGAAATATTCCCACTCGGTCATACCTTCTTCAGGTCGTCTTTAGAGAACTTTTCATAAGGGTTATGTTCCAGATAGGTGATGTGCTCTGAGTTATTGGTAGCAAACCCTACAGGTTTTCCTTTTTTATTTCCAGACGGTTCATAAGGGTGATGTAGAAGGTCATAATGAAGCATTGTGATCATTTCTTTTTTGATTAATTCTTCACTTTTCTGTAGATCTGTTAAAGGTGGTTCTACATTTAAGGGTCTTAGAATAGTTTCATTTACCTAAAATTATAAAAACAAAATTACCAAACATATCACCGCGATATATTAACATTATTACTTGCTCTAGCATGAATTAAATAGCAGTTATACATTTTTAAAAGAAATCCCCCCTCCCTTCTAAAATCTTATTTGCACCAGTGAGTGGATCTGGGAACTGCTTTACTATATTCTAAAGAGTAGACAGAATTTTGTTTTATAGATTTTATGAATGATACAAAAAACATCAACCACATGAACAGAAACTTAAAACTTCTAGGCCAAAAATTCTAACACTTACTTCTGATGGTCTTGGAAGGTCTTTCTGGACAGCTTTGTGCATTCGTTTCATTTCCTTCACACGCTCTGCATCTCGCATGGCCTAAAAAAATTATTTTTATATCCATTATTGCTGTTATGCAGTATTTAACACATTTGAATAAAGTTCAAAACTTTATAAGAACATGTGTGCCTAAGAACTGAAGCTGCTGACATCTGTAAGCTTGCAGAAAGGCAACAGAAGTTAACCTATTCACTCTCAGTGAAACAGGAACTAAGAACTTCCAACGTCTACCGGAGCAATCTCCAAACTTATGCGGCTGGGTCCATCAGATAACCACCCGCTTCTTGTCTGAGTCAGAACCCTGAACTTAGAGGGACTATTCCTCCTACCGCACAACCATTTCCTTTCACCCCAAAGCTACCTTTTTTAATTTAAAAATCCAGCCAACGAATGTGCCATTTCCTGATTCTCCAATTATGAATAATGTGGGATAACACATTAGAACTTCACGCCGTTTCTGAGCAAATGCATCTGTATCTATCTCCAAGTAGCGAAGAGAACTAAACGCAAACAGCATTATCATACATTCCCCACCAAGAAGCATTCATGTGGTTTCCTCTAAAATATGACTTCCATTGATGCCATTCTCACTCCAATCGCATTAATTATTCAACTTCTAAAACCATCCTGAAATAGACTGAAAGGGGTCACACAAACTCAGTTTCACTTCAAGATTCACCACTTTCCAGGCATGAGACCCGGGAAAGTGAACTTAGTTCACCTGAGCCTGTTTCCTCTTTTCTACAATGAAGTTAACACCCATCCTGTGTACATCACCAGGTTGTTATGTACAAACGAGAAAGTAACTAACTATAAGATTTGTTAGTACAAAGTGTTACTATTATTATTCTGGCACACTCTCTCTAAATTTGCAGATCCACATTTTCTATTAGTTCACACTGAACTAAAACCATTTACTCAACCAATCCAAAATGTACTTGTTTTCAAGGCTGATCTGCAACATTTTTTCTTGCCTACAGTGATAAGCAATGTCTAAAAGACTACCTGTGTGTATTTTAAGGAAATATAATGAATTTGACAAAGGTATTTAAATTGATATATATATATATATCTACATTTTAAGAATGCCTATCAAGATATTCTGAGTACATTATTAATTATGTGAGTATACACTATTAATGATGTACATTGATAATGACTTTAGGGTAATTTTTTTAAATAATGAAAAAACTTTTAAGTGGAGATCTTGGGAAAGTTAATGGCCACTCTCCATTTTTTCAGCTGCTGACACGTTTGGCGCACGCGCCCCCCTCCCTCCCACCACACTCACCCACCTGCTTCCGTGCGTCCACATCAGCAGCATCTTCAATGTACGAGTCATCGATTTCACGGTCTTCCAGTTCCTTCTCAGCGTTTTCTGGCAGGACAATTTCAAAGTCATTCTTGGGGGCAGGAAGACCCATCAACCCTAAACGGAGGTGTTCACGAGACTCTCTTTCCTGTAGAAAAATATTTGGTCCTTCTCAATTCATACACATTAAGTATGCAACCAATATTCTATTAAGGTTTCTACAAAATAATTAGCCTAATTTTAATTCTAGAAAAGGATCCCTAACTTCAGAGCTGAGACAAGTTTTTAAATTTCTATCGCCATTTCTTCCCTACATTAAAATGAATCAATTTGGAATCAGTGAAGTTACTCTGGGATATTATCATTTGGGAAGTACTTCTGCAGGGCAAAAAAAAAAAGTCCTTCAGGACTTTCTCAGTTTGTCCTTGGACTAATAATAAAGATCTAATCTGAAAAGATGCCTCAATTTTTGTGTGTGTGCCCATGTGTGTATTTTTAATAGAAAGACTAGATCATATGTAGGCCAAAAAGCAGCCCACTGTTCATGAAGGTCACTGCCTGGCTTCGAAGCTTTCCCCAGTATATCCTCGGCCCGCCTTTCCAGTCTCACTCATGCATATACTAGGTGTGAGGGCCAGATGAGCTGCTAAAACACGCTCCGTGCTTATCAGGCTGTGGCCTCCATCAGGGACGGCCACCACCCTTCTTCTGAGCTCTCCTCCCCAACGAAGGCTTTCATAGTCCTCACCCCGAAAATGTTCTCTCTCTCTTTGGCCATGCTACAAGCATATTGGTTTTACTCTTAAGAGTTTACTTTGTTTTTACAGTTACTTTTTAACTTGGTTTAGTACTGCCAATTTCTCCAGAGTATAAACTTCTTTAAGACAAAGAATCGCCCTGGCTGGCGTGGCTCAGTGGATTGAGTGCGGGCTGCGAACCAATGCATCGCAGGTTCGATTCCCAGTCAGGGCACATGCCTGGGTTGCAGGCCAGGTCCCCAGTGGGGGCCACATAAGAGGCAACCACACATTGATGTCTCTCTCTCTCTCTCTCTTTTTCTCCCTCCCTTACTATCTCTAAAAATAAACAAATAAAATATATATATATTTTTTTTTAAAAAGGAAAGAGCCCTGGCTGGCGTAGCTCAGTGGATTGAGCGTGGGCTGCAAACCAGGCATCGCAGGTTCAATTCCCAGTCAGGGCACATGCCTAGGTTGCAGGCCATGTCCCCCAGCAACCGCACATTGATGTTTCTCTCTCTCTCCCTCCCCCTCACTTCCCTCTCTAAAAATAAATAAATAAAATCTTTAAAAAAAAAACACCCATTTATTGATTTTAAAAAAAGGAAAGAAAAAAAAAAGACAAAGAATCACTTCACTCAATTTTAGATCTCCTGAAGTATCCAGATCTGTGCTTTGCATACATGAGGCTCTTCAGCTGGCACTAGATGATATCAATTCTGGCATTAAAAACAACTCTAACCAAATCTATACATGAAGTTAGAATTTGTAAACTGAAAACAGGTCAACATCACTGGAACTCATTAAAAAAATAAATATTTCACAATGATTTTCTGTGACATCAGATAAGAAGGCCTAATAGTGATATAATAAAAATAGTAACATGGGCAGAGCAAAACTGCAACTTTTTATAATTCCCTTCTCCATCATCATGCAAAACACATGGAGGAAAACTTCACTAAGATCAGCAATAAACATCACATTGTGTTGACTTTGAGATCTAGATTGCCCTTGCAGAAGTACAGAGCAAACAGAGGAATTAAGGGTCGAAATCTAATTTGAGGCATTCAAAACTATTTGACAGAAATAAATTTTTAAATAAATGTATCATTCAAGAAAGTATGTTAGTAAATGACAAAAATTAAAATCGGAGAATTACTATAGAATTACAAACATATTAATAATGAGAAAAAATAGACATATGAGATCAAAAGTTTCCCTTCTTAGGTACTGCTGATCATTTTCCTTTTCTGATGTCCACAGGTATACACATTCTTAAGATATATGTAATGTGCACTGACTGGAGGAGAAAGGGAAGTTTGATTCAGCACCCATAATATATAAAAACAATTTTTTAAGGAGTAGTCAAAGGGGATTGACATGGTACCATCTGCTTCACATAAGAGGGATCACTGTAGTCTGCCATTCCATCCTCAGGATTAATGTTTAACTTGTCTCGAAGAGGAGTTCTACCCGGGGTGGAGTTGACAACTGGTTTGGGAGTTGTCCCACTCCGGGGAGTCAGCCCTTCGGATCCATGAGAGGGAGTCCTAGAAAGACAAACACTCTAATTAATAAAAGTGCTGCTATTATTTGTATCGTGCTTTCCATATGAATTATTTTACAAGGAAAACAATAAAGATTCCAGAAATTCTGTCTCCTACCTGGTTTTAGGTTAGATCTCTAGGTTAAAATAAAGCTTTGGCCCTGGCCAGCATGGCTCAGTTGGTTGGAGCGTCGTCCCGTAAACCGAAAGGCCAAGGGTTCAACTCACAGTTAGGGCACAAGCCTCAGTTTCTGAGTTTGGGGCTCATAATAGAGACAAACTTGATCAATGTTTCTCTTTCACATTGATGTTTCTCTCCCTCCCTTCCCCTCTCTAAAATCAATAAGCATATCCTTGGGTTTAATAAAAAATAATATCAATAAAGGCTTGGCTCAGCTAGCTTAGTATTTATACATAGTTTTTATTATTTTAATGACTTCAAATAAAGTCCTTAAATTTGACATTTCTTGCCTTCATAAACTAGGTCCATCAAACATTATCTCAACTTCTTGATGCTTTAGGGTGGCTAAGAACACCCAGGGGCCAGAGAGGAGAGCTACTACAGTCAAAGACCCGGGTCCTCCGAGTCCAGGGTGTTCGTCTTCTCATTCCCACCCTCCCTGCCTCTACTGGCTGTCCCGTCGTTATCATCAGTGTGCGCACTCTAAGCAGCTCCTCTCCTCACGTTTTGTTTGGAGTCATATCTAAATATGAATAGTTCTGAATGACAGCTAATAGAATCTCTTAAGAATTAATTCCATAGACTTTGCAACTTAAATTGTAATTGTTCAAAGCCTTTTTTATTTTGGTTGCTTACTTCCTGTATCTTGGGTGTGTTCCAGACAGGTGGTGCTGCCAGACAGCTGGTCCCCAGAAGTGCAGTACTATGGATAACACTTGGTCCCTGCCCCCAAGGAGCGTACACACTAGCTGAGAGACAACACGTACACAGGAAAAGAGGAGTGAGGCTCTCTTACAAGCCTTGCAAGAACTGTTACTATATAAGGACGTGGCCACTAACGTTCTTGATCCTGCTGTCACGTACAGTTGTAATGGATGCTTCCCATACTAACCAGCAGAAGGACATATCCTAATGTTTAAAATTAAAAGTAAACCCCAAATATTTCCAACCTTTAAAAGCTCAAATTCATTTAAGTATATTTGCTTCTATGTCTGTATCTTAAAAATTCTTTTTTAAAACACAGTAGCTTAGAACAAAATAATTGCAAACATATACTAAACTCTAAACTCTAGTTAATGAGACACACCAGGAAGTCTTAGGTGTGAAATTGATACCTGCAAATTACTCCAAAATGCACTGAAATAAGGTGGACTGATAATGATGGATGAACGTGTGATAAAACAAATACAATACAATGTTAACGACTGCAGAATCTAGGTGGTGGGTGTAGAGATGTTTGTTTTATCATTCTTTCAACATCTCTGAATGTTAAAAATTTTCATAATGAAATGCTGGTGGAGAAACATTAAAGGGTCTTCCTTAACAAGATCAAAAATATGAACAATAAAATGGCAATAAATACATATCTATCAATAATTAAATCTAAAAAAAAATAAACGAACAAGCAGAACAGAAAAAGAATCATAGACAGAGAACGTTCTGAAGGTTGACAGACGGGAGGGGGGTGGGGATGGGCGGAAAAGGTGCGGGGAGTAAGAGTACAAGCTGGCTGTTAAAGAGCAGCCACGGGATGCCAAGTACTCACAGGGAACACAGCCAACCAGTCTAGTAACTACGTGTGGGGTCAGATGGGTGCACCAGGATGATCACTTACAAGAGATGTAATGTCTTATCAATGGGGTGTACACCTCTAACTAATGTAACAATGTATGTCAACTGTAATTGAAAATAAAAAATGACTAAAATAAAAAATATGTTGGGGGAAAAGCAATAGTATTACATACATAAAAAGGATTACAATTTTTATCAAATTCACCAAATGATCATTAACAATGGACTGATTTGCTCTTTTAAATCAGATAAAAAGTATTCGGAAACAAGGTGTTGGCATCAGAAACTGCAAAAAGAAGGAAATGCCATAGAGTATTTAACCATTTCCTGGATACTATTATGTTATTTACTACTATAAGTGAGGAAAAATAAAAAAGGCAAGCTGATCACCTTTTTCCATTCTACTAACATTACTAAAGCAAACATGTTGTCCAAGTCCTCAGATTCAAGTTTATCTAAAACAGAAAATACTTGTTTATTTACAGTACCTGAATGGGGTAGAAAGAACTGTGTTTGGAGTCTGTACAACCTGCCGCTGTGGAGTCACACCTGAGAAGTCACTCTCGTGCAAGGGTGTGTTAAGTCCACCTTTTAATGGGGTATCCACATTGGTCAGGGCCATGAGGTTCTGGGCTTCCTGATCAACAAGAAAGTAAAGTATTTTAACAGAGTAGACAGAAGAGCAGAATCCTCTCTTCTGGTCCTATTATTCAAATCTGAAAACAGGCAAAATTCTTCTATATTTTCTCAGTGAAAACCGAGAGAGAAAATGACTACAGGGTCGCAGCGGGTTCAACACTTCCACTCCTTCTGTCAATCTGATGCAGTACCTCAGAAGTTTAAGAACAAAGTTTTTTATGTCAAGAAATGCTTTTGTGGCCTCACATATGAAATTACCACTGCCCAAAAGCTCCTCCCGTTGCCTGTACCAAACTCTTTACGATCATAAAGAACAAAGAACCCCAGCTCCCCAACACGAGCTTCTGCTAAGCGCCAGAACACCCAAACTTCAATCTAGCTTTATCACTGAGCACACCTCGTCTCTGCTGGCCTCTCTGAACCTCAGGTTCTCCTACTGGGAAGTTAAGACACTACCAACTGGCCTATCCACTTTGTAACAAAACTCACGTGGGCAGGTTCCTTTCGTAAGTCTTGCCCAACCTCAGTCCCTCCACTACAACCCTGTATTCATTACTATCACACTGTACCTACAAGTCTGTTAACACCCAACTTCAGCTCTGTAAGAAACTGTTATTTTTTTTCTTTTTTTTAATTATTCAATTACATTTGTCCTCATTTATTCCCTATTACTCTCCTCTGCCCTACCCACACCCCACCTCCCAGATTCAAACCTCTTCACCCCCGCTGTCTTTGTCCATGGGTCCTTCATTCATGTTCCTTGAAGAGACTATTATTTTTAAAGATAGTCATGACCATTATCTCTCATCTCACATGCTCCCGTTATAATCCAACCTTGACACTCCTTGTCATGAGGTGGGGTCTTTGTCCCATCCTCTTGAATCTAGGTGGACTCACTTATAACTAACAAAATACAGCATTGAATGACACTGCTTGACTTCCAAAGCAATGGTAGAAAAAAGGCAGCTTCCCACAACACTCACTGTAACACTCACATTGGAGGTCTGAGAGACCATGGCGGAGTTCGAACTTTTGAGGCCATCATGCTGTGAGAAAGCCCATGCCACATGGAGAGGCCATGTGCAAATTCACCCCACATTCCCAGGTGAGGACCCAACCCACATCCAGCACCAAACACAAACATGGAACAAAGGTGATTCCAGCCCCTATCTATCAGGTCCCCCTCAAATGCTGAGTCACCCTCACTGAGGCCCTAGATGTCGTGGAGGAGACACATGCCATTCCATCTATGGCCTGTCTGAATTCCTGTATAACAAAATGTTTTAAAACACTAAGATCTGGGGCAAAACGAAGATAACTGGAGCAAGACATTCCACTGTTCACTATTCATGAAAAGAACCTTAAGTTTCACATTACCAACTTTGTGTGTTCTTTCTGCTATTCCAAATACAGAGCATTTCCCCCCATCCAGGTTCCCAAAAGGCTGGCCAATTTGCTGCCCTCCAGGTGGGGAATGGAAGTTACTTCTCTGGGGAATCTGACTAACCCAGGAGAAAAGACCTAGAAACACTGACATCCAGAGTCGCCCTATAAAACACCCCAGCGTTCAGCTGACCAGGAAGCCCAGAGCCAAGGAGCCCTTGTGACACACAACGAACTTCCGATCAGCTCTGATTGCCCCACCACCACCCACAGACACAGGCACAGAGCCACAGACCAAAAGATATTTAAGGAAACACATCTCATATCAAAGATCGAGAATAAAACGAATAAAGAAACTTAAAAGACTATGCAGGGAAAAGGAAACCTATAGAAACAAAACAATACTACCATTAACTGCCTCACAGAAATAAGAAGATATTCATATGTAAGAATGCAATGTTAAAAAATGAACACATTTAAAAAATAACTCTTGGAAATTAAAAGTATGATAGAAATTTTAAAAGTTAAAATAAAGAAAATCTCCTAGCAATCAGTCAAAAAGACAGAAAACCAGACAGGAATAAATAAGGAAAATCTGAGTTTCACAGAGAAAACAGATCAATGAAAGGAATGAAAATTTTTTTAATTTCAAAATAACGTCCCAGAATTGAAGGCCATGAGTCTCCAGAATGAAAAGATCCACTTAGCATAATGATTAAAAACAGACCCATACCAAGAAACATGCTTGTGAAAAAGAAAAGCTCATATAAACTTCCAGAGAAAAAAACAGGTTTCCTATTAACAACCTGAATGGCACCAGAGGTCTCAACAGCAACAATGGAAGCTTGAAGGCACTGGAGCTCTGCCTTCAAAACTGAACAGAAACCGCCCTGGCTGGCATGGCCCAGCTGGTTGGGAGTCATCCGCCAACCAAAAGATCGCGGGTTCGATCCCTGGAGAGGACACATGCCTGGGTTGCAGGTTTGGTTCCAGGTCGGGGCATGAACAAAAAGCAACCAGTCGATGTTCCTCTCTCACATCAGTGTTTCTCTCTCTCTTTCTCCCTGCCTTCCCGTCTCTCTAAAACCAAAAGTAAGGAGAAAGCTAAGATGGCGGCCTAGGTAAACATGGCTCACCTCCCACAACCACATCAAAATTGCAACTAAACTACAGAATAACCATTATTCAGAAGCACCAGAAACTGAGTTGGATGAAGTCCTACAACTATAGAATTAAAGAAGAAATCACATCAATACTGACAGGAGGGGCAGAGACACAGAACCAGCTGTTTCATAGTGGGTAAAAATCGAGAGAGTTATCTTGGGAACAAGGAGGTCTCAGCCCCACATTAGGCCTCCCAGCCCAGAGTTCCGGTACCAGGAAGATAAGTCTCCATAACTTCTAACTGAAAAACAGCAGGGACTGAGGCTGTGGAGGACAGAAACTGCTGGCTTCCCAGGCAGTTCCTCTTAAAGGGCCTGTGCACAGACTGACTTACTCAGACTCACTCCCTCTGAGCTCCAGCTCAGGGCAGCAGCTTGAAAGGCACAGAGGCATACAGGGAGGAACTGAAGTGTCTGACATTAGGGTGAGAACTGGGGGACAGCTTTCTCCCAGACAGAAGTACTAGCAGAGGTCACAGTTCCTTTTCCGATCCCTCCCCACACAGAGCTGGCGGGGCGGGTGCTGTATCTGAGACTCCATCAACCTGGCTTACACTGTTTGCCCCACCATGATGATTCCCTGAGGCTTTTCCCCACCCAGCTTTCAGCCCCTGCCCCTAAGTTGTTAATAGTGGCTTTTCCATATGAACGGTTTGCCTTGGCTCATGCTTCACATTATCTTGAATCCTCTCAAACAAGCAGCATGTGGACTGAGCGAGCCCTGTACCACTTGCTAAGTGGCACCAGGCCTGGCACTAGCAGCATCCGGCCTTGATTCACAGCTTGGCCTTACTTAGGCACCTCCAAGCCCAGCACAAGTAGCAGCCATCTGCAGATCACTCTGTAGCTTATGCCAGGTGGCCCAGAACAGAACACAGGTGGTGGCTCACCTTGGCCTGCACCTCCCAGGAGGCCCCAGAGCCACTGCACCCAGTGGACAGCTCCAGACCATGTTGGAGTACCACCACCCAACCACCTCCACAAGTGACACACTCAAGGGGCAAACTCAGTGGGCACCAGACCCCTACTGAAGTTAAGTCCTGCTCTGTGCAGTGGGCGCCTGCACAGCTGATCCTTTCAGTAGTCAAAGGGTGGTGGTCAGTGGTCACAACCAGTCCTTGTAGCTGATCAGTCTGGGTAAATCCCTCCCACTGACCTATCAACAGCATTCAAGGCTCAACTACAAGAGGAAGATATACACAGACCACACAGTGGGCATATCTTGAATACCCAGCTTGGGTGATAGGGGAGGCTGTGCCACTGAACCCTACAGGACACCAGTTACATTAAGCTACCCTACACCAAGACAAGGAGTTGTCTCTACCTAATACACAGAGATAAACACAGGGAGGCTGACTAAATGAGGAGACAAAGAAACATGGCCCAAATGAAAGAACAGATCAAAACTCCAGAAGAAGAGCTAAACAAAAATTGAGTCAAGCAATCTACTAGATAAAGAGTTCAAAACACTGGTTATAAGGATGTTGCATGAACTTGGGGAAAAGCAGATGAACTCAGAGAGAACTTCCACAGCATAAAAAAGGACATGAACACCATAAAAAAGAACCAGTTAGAAACGAAAAGTTACACTAACTGACAGAAAGAGCAATTTACAGGGAATCAACAGTAGAGTGGATAAAGCCAAGATTCAGATCAGTGATTTAGAACATAAAGAAGCAAAAAATACCCAATCGGAACAACAAGAAGAAAAAAGAATCCAAAAAAATAAGGACAGTGTAAGGAGTCTCTGGGACAACTTTAAGTGTTCCAACATTCACATCATGGGGGTGCCCAAACGAGGAGAGAGAAAGCAAGAATCTGAAAACCTATTTGAAAAAATAGAAAACTTCCCTAACTTGGTGAAAGAAAAAGACATATAATTCCAAGAAGCTCAGAGAGTCAGTCCCAAACAAGATGAACCCAAAAAGATCCACCCCAAGACACATCATAATTAAAATGCCAAAGGTTAAAGATAAAGAGAGAATCTTAAGAGCAGCAGGAGAAAAGCAGTTAGGTACTCCCTGTAAGACTGTCAGCTGATTTCTCAAAATAAACTTTGTAGGCTAGAAGAGAATGGCAAGAAATATTCAAAGTGATGAAAATCAAGAACCTACAACCAAGATCACTCTAACCAGCAAAGCTTTCACTTAGAATGGAAGGACAGATAAAGTGCTTCCCAGTCAAGAAAAAGCCAAAGGAGTTCATCATCACCAAACCACTATTATATGAAATATTAAAGGGTCTTCTTTAAGAAAATCAAAACTGAATAAAATGGCAGTAAATACATAGCTACCAACAATTAAATCTAAAATACAAAATAAATGAACAAGCAGAACAAAAACAGAACCACTGATACAAAGAATGTTTTGATGGGCTGCCAGATGGGAGGGGAGTCAGGAGGCTGGGTGAAAGAGATGAGGGACTAAGAAGCACAAGTTGGTTGTTACACAACAGTCGCGGGATGTAAAGGGCAGCACAGTGAACACAGCAACCACACAATACATACGCGTGACCCACAGTCACGGACAACGGTGTGCGGCTGCCTGAGGGAGTGGGAAGGGTCCAGGTGGAGGGCGGCAAAGGGGAAAAAACTGGGACAACTGTAATAGCATAAACAATAAAACATTATTTTAAAAATTACATTAAATTAAAATTTATATTTAAAATGTTTTTAAAAACTGAACAAAAATCATTTGAATTTGGAATCCTAAACTCCATTACACTACCAATTGAACAAGAAGGTAGAACAGTATTTTACAGACATGCAAAGTCTTAAAAATTCTATCTTCCATGAATGCTTCCTCAGAAACCTACTGAAAGCTATGCTTCACTAACAAGGGAATAAACCGAGAAAGTCAAAGACATGGGAGCCCGGAAAGAAGGTATACGGGCCCCTCCAGGGTGACAGTGAAAGGAAGTCAGAGAAGGAGCTGTGAGCAAGATCTAAAAAGTAACCAGGTAATCAGCCCGTGCAGAGAAGGCCAAGCGGACCTTAAAGTCTGTGACTCTCTGTGTTCCTGGGGTATGAAAAGGGCGAGGGAAAAAAGAAGCTTTCCATACTTGGTCCCCTTACTGGGATCCTCAGTCTGGCCTCTCTCCCTCATCCCCCATGATCGTGCAACAATGTGCCTATCGGTTTTTAGTTTACAGGCAAAGCAATTTCCCAAATAAATGGATACACATGGTCAAAAAAAAGAAAGAGAGTGATCAGTCGAGAGTACAACATTCAGAATTTCTGGGAAAATCTTCAAAAAGATAAGAATACCTAACATTTGCCCAGATAACAAGAGATTTACACAGCTAATGTAAAGTCTAGAGTTGAACTAGTGCTAAGTAATCAGAAAATTTAACAGCTGAATAAAACAAGTATTAACTAAAAAAAAAAATACTGTGCAGTAATGTAATTATAAAGCACTTTGTGGCTCAGCACTGAATACGGTTTACACAGTCATACGATCAACCACGATTGTGGAGCTAACCAAAATTATGATACAACTGTAATGGAAGATGAGGGAATGGAAAGAGTGTTTATGCAGGACAGAGGCAGAGGATGTAAGGAAATGAAATGTTCGAACTCTGGGTGGAAAAAAGTGCCTAAACAGGGTGATAAAAATCAACATATAACAAGTGTCTTCACAATAAGGTGGTAAGAAAAACAGAGCATAACTGGTACCTCCAGAGAACAGGTAACAAGGGACACAACTGTTTTCTTACTAAACCATCCAGGATTACTTGACTACTGAATCAACACCTTAAAATGATATCTGTGGCTATTAGAAAAAAGAAAACGAGATGAGGGCAATAATAAAAGACTCAGCAGTGCTTTGCTAGGTCTGGCTATCCCCTGCATGCAGACGCCCTAAGAACACGAAGAGCCGCACACTCGGGTGTGAAGGAGAGGGAAGGGGGCGGCACTTCAAGCAGCCTGTGCGAGGCTGGGCACTGAAACGCGAGAAGCTTTGGAAATTACTGACTCCACACACCTGACTTCTTTCTAGGACTGCTGGGCAACATGAAATTTTAAAACACAGGGTTTCACTGACAGGTACTAAAGACTAATGAAGTGGAGGGCTGGCTGGCTTCAAAACCAAAACTGTGACTTAGTAAATGTAGCAAGAAAACCACTTAATTACTAGATCTGCTGATTTGGCTCCCTGCTACAGCAATCTCTAGGACCCATGCACTCAGGACTCGGTTTCAAACTGCTAACTCTAAAAGAAACAAAACCAAACCACTCAGTGTTCTGCTTCACAATACTTTTAAGGGCAATACACAGAGAGAAAGGCCCCCTCCCCTGCATGACAGCTGACCTGCAGAATTCTGTCCTGGGAAGCGGGCGTGCGCGGTGTCCGAAGAGCAATGCTGTTGTTGGTGACGTTGTACTCAGACAAGAGAGTGCTGGAAGCGGAGTTTGTTATGCCCGATTCCTCAGCAGTCTGACGTGCAATTTCACTCGCTTGGCCCACTTTCACAACTTCCTGGAGTTCTGCATCTGAAATCTAAAAAGACACAGTTATCATAGTAAGCAGTATTTTAACCGGAGAACAACAAACTTAAAACTTCCACATTCCAGAAAAATAAAGTGCTGAAGCTGTGTGATGAGTACACAAGGCTCAGTATTAAAAAGTACTATTTACTTTTTGTGGGCCTGTTTGCATAATACAGTTTTTTTTTAAGTCTTTCCTACATAATGTGTATGTGTGCGGAGGGGAGGGATTCCATGCTATCAAGCTGCAAAGTCTTGTGTGTATTTCCACGCTGAAATCCTTTTAAATCAAGAAACATAATATACCCAAAAACATAAAATACTAGTGTTTATATAAAACTACTATATGGGAGGATGACTGAAAACCAATTAAAATATCACACAGAGAGAGTCCGCTCATCCACAAGATCCCTAAGAAAATCAAAATGTGTTGTCCTAGTAATTTTACCAAAATAAATGCCCTACGGGGTACTAAGAAAAAAAACAACAGGCAAAAACCTCAAGTTCAGAAACACCACGACGGGGAACGGCATCTGAAACGACTCTGCGCCGAGCGACCGCGCGCTGACGCGGCCAGCGCACTCCCCAAGGAGGGGCCCCCGCTCCTCAGTCTGGCCCTCTGCCCCATTCAGCTTCCCAGTTCTACAGCCCTGAACCACTCAACACGGAACAAGAGTTTATTCGGGTCCTCTCCTATGGCAAAAATAAACAAATAAACTCCTTTTTCATCTTCAGTCTTTCAAAAAAAAAAAAAAAGCCAAGACCATATTCAGCATTCCCATTTCTAACCAAGTTTCATTAAGCATAATTAAGTCGAAGAAACAGAGCCTGAGACAGGCTGAGTGAATGTGCCTCTCGCTCCTCTCCGCCTCTCCCATGCTGGTTTGCACTGCCGGGGCCTCAGAACGGTAAGTGTGAGACAACAAAACATTCACTGAAAGCAAGCAGCCTGAAGTCCACACAGCCAAACAATGCCTCTCTCCTGGTCTGCCCCCCAAAACAGAGGCCTGGAGCCCTAACCTGCTGACAAACTGCTAAGAGCTGACACTTACTTACTAAACCATCATATGAACAGTTTCAGACCTGACATAACTATACAGAAAAGCTGTTGCTTATTTATTATGCTGTATGACAATGACTTATTTTTATGTGAATCACATATTACACTGTGAATGTCTTATGGGCACCAAGCACCTAGCAAAAACTTGGCATATAAGCCCTCAAATATTTGCTGAATAAATGATAAGTATATGAGCTCACGCCATTAAAAAAAGTACTTTTATCATAGTACCTGAGGGGCAGGAAGTACTAATTTACTTCTCTTTTTAGTAAATTCAGAAACACCACTAGTTTGAAGAATAGCTGATGGTAAATCAGATTCTTTTTTCCTCTTCAGATGCTGCTTGTCTTTTTTTCTATCTCTTCCTTCTTTTTCACTGTCATGGATCAAAGCGGAGAAGAGATTTTTAAAAGTTACATATAGGCAATAACATTAAAAGCCACATAAATACTCACACATTTTGAACAAAATAATCCCATTTCTAAGAAAATTACTAACAGATAAAAACTACACACATTAAGTTGGTCCCTACACCACTACCTACCCGCTGTATTCAAGAGGAATGCAGACTTAGAATAACAATAGATTTATTAAAGAAATAGGATACACTAAATAATCTAAATATTAAATATTATAACTACATATTATAAAGGCTATAAGCCTTTTGTCACATATAAAATCAAAAGAAAAACAAAACTATTCCTTTACTGTTTACATTTATATAAAAATATGTGTGTACGCACAGTAAAATGACGAAGTATACAGAAAGGGAAACAATAATATAAACGGAACAAAATTAATACATTGTGAATTCTCATTATTTACAATAGCCAAGATACGGAAGCAGCCCAAGTGTCCATCAGAAGATGAGTGGGTAAAACAACTGTGGTACATTTACACAATGAAGTGCTTCTCGGCTGTAAACAAGGAAAATTTTACCCTTTGCCAACAGCATGGATGGACCTAGAGAACATTATGCTAAGTGAAATAAGCCAGTCAGAGAAAGACAGGGACCATATGATTTTATTCATATGTGGGATCTAATGAACAAATTGAACTAACAAGCAAAACAGAGACAGACTCAGAGAGAGAGCAGGCTGACAGCTCTGAGGTGGGGTGGGGGTGGGAAGTGGAGGGACAGAGCGAAAACAGAAAAGGACTCATGGACGCAGACAGTAGTGCGGTGACTGGGAGGAGGGAGGGGTCGGGAGAGGGAGAGGTGGAAGGGAGTATAAGGGAGATAAATGGTAATGGAAATAAATAAAATAAAAAATAAACTTTTTAAAAAGGGGAGAAATTGTGAGTTTTAAAATTTCCCTTTAAAACTGTTATTCAATTGTTTATGGTTTTTTAAATTCACAAAATTTTTAAAAAGGGCGTTTAAATCTAGAAAAATTACACCAAAAAAGATTGTCAGCAAGTCCAAGGAGAGGCTCAAGGCTGTCTTTTAAAGATCCAGGAATGCCTCCTCCCCTCGTCCCCCACCTACTCTATACCTTCCAAATGATCGGTGTTCATCTTTAATGTTTATCTGTGGAAGACTACCTACAGAAGGTCCTAATTCAAAAAATAAACAAAACGGACTACATCCAAAAAACCCTGTTTCACAGTGGCTAGTATCTGTTGTTTAGTTAACTATTCACGCAGTAGAAATGGAATATCAATCAAGAAGTAAAAAACTAAAAATCTTTGGCAATCATAAATGGTTCTCCCCACAATTTTCAGATATAAGAGTTAAAGAAACTCTAGAAATCCCTTGAAATATGCAAAATCCTCTGTACCTTATAAGACAAAAATTTCATAAATATACCTACTTATTCTAAATGAAAACTTTTAGAATACAAGACAAAAAGAATCAGATCAGATTTTGACAGAGTCCTTCAGGTTATCAGTAAAAACACTAGCTTGTTCACAAATGTACATAAATCTTAAACTGACACTGTGACTCAGTGAGCAGACACTTTACTAACAGCCAAGTGCCGACAATACAAGAGACACAAACTGCATTCCACGCTAAAAATAGGACAGCCAGGGTCACTGACTCTCTCCGAAAGGTGAACTCAAATAAAAGCAAACGGAGGCTACATGTGCTAAGTAATAAAAACCTGGCTCTGACGAGGACACCACTTAGCCCTCCATGAAATCCCTATGGCACCTTTCCATTTTCAAAACCAGAAAGGCACGTACGATCTCAGCTCGCCGTCGAGATCCTGTTGTCGTAGCTTCCTGAAATCTGCATCAAGAGCCTGGTAGTTTTCCTCAGAAGTATCATAGAAACCAAGAGCAGGCTTTTTTTCAAATGGGATTTCAGCATTATAATCAACTCCTCTCTTCTTTTTTCTTTTCTTCTGAATTTCTATGCCAGCTGCCCGAAGTTCTCTTCTCTTTTGGAGGGCAGCAAGACGCCTGAAGAAAAAGAACACAGGATCACCTTGAAAAGCACGTGCCATGGGGAAGGGATGAATTATCCAACAGTTAAGATAACTAACTGGTTATCTGAGGAAGAAATAAATCCTCCCCTCACACTATTCAGCAAAATGTAGTTCAGTTTCGAGTTAAAGGTCTGTGAGCGCATGCACACACACACTAAAGCAAAAACAAAACCAGAAGAAACTATAACATGTATCTTACCTCTGGATGAAAATACACTCACCAAATATAAGTAAAAGGCAAAAGAAAAGAGCAAAGGCTTTGAAATTTTGTATGTGTCTAGCACTATGTTTTTAAAAATCACAAAGCAAAATTAAAAGGCAAATAAATAATAGGAAAAAGATATTTGCAACTAATATTAGGAATGGTCAGATATCAAAAATTCTATTCAAGTTTTTAAAAAAATACAACCCAATACGGAGAAAACACAAAAGGAAATAAACAGTTCACTAAGAAAAAACGCAAATTGCGGAAATGACAAAAGGTTTACATTAATTAATAATTTAAAAATCACAAATTAAATCAATAAGTACCATTTCTGCATATCTAATTACTACCACGCAGCTTTTTGTCTCGTTTTAACGGCAAGGGTGCCAAAAAGTGAGCACTCCCCCACACTGGCAGTCAAGAAAATAAACTGGTGTGGCTTTCCCAAAGACGGTTTGGAAATACACATGAAAACATTTTCCACATTTTTTAAGCCAGCAATTTCACTCCCCAGCCTTCAGCCTAAGGAAATAAAGAACATGAACAAGGAATCAGCTGTGAAACTAACCTTTGAGCACTGTTTGTAACAGTGGAAAACCAAGTATAATCTACATATCCAACACTAAGAAATTAGTTAAATGAATTTACATACAGCTGTAAAACAAGGTATTATACAACCATCCATACAACCTTTAAAAAGCCTATAAATCTGTTCTGACATGGAAAGATGCCCAAGACACACTATTTCAAAACTGTTACAAAGTTTACATGTTGGAGAGCAACATGTAGGAATTATGTGCGTGTCTATTAATGAATAAATGTGTGGGGAGATGGGAAGGATGTCCACCAAAATATTATCAGTGTTAATCACTGGAAGTTAAAATTTTATTTAATGTTTACTTTTGTATTTGTACTTTCCCATGATGCCATAATTTTAATGATTTAATGATGAGAAAGTTATTCACAATACTTAAAGGGGGGGGAATTAATCCACAAAATTAATTACAGGAACAACTTCTAGCTTGAGGAGATCCTACAGACCTACTTCCTAGCAAAACTGATGAAAACTAGTTTTAAAAAAAATTAATACAATTTTAAGACTCTGAAAAGAATCCTAAGGGGAAACAGCCAAAGAAGACACATTTCTTCAAGAAAACCTACTAAAACTAGTAAGAAAAGTGAGGAGAGTCTGTGACATCTGAATCTAGACCCAGTCCCCCCCCTCCCAGCTCAGGGAGATGGAAACCCCACCCCACACTAGTGCACCAAGGACACGGGTTTCTTAGTCTCTCCTCCAGTTCGCGGTAGGAGGGCTTTTATTCCAAGAGGAGCATTTCTCATCCTGCCTCCAGACACCCACTGCTGAGGCCAGTTCGGTCCAGAGCAGCCAAGAAGCACTGGCTTCCTTCTTCTGCCCAGACAGAGGCTCTATCTTGAGCACACTGCTGCTGGGCATACTAGAGCCCCAAGAGCCTTTGCCCCGGATTGTGGGATGAGGGTTCCATGCTAGGACAGGCAGGCCAAGGAGAGCTAGAGCTGGTAAGCCCCCTCCCCAAGCACTCAGCTCCTCAAGTAAGGCTACTGCGCAGAGACAAGCACATCGGAGTGCAGCAGTAAAACAGGAGCTCCTGTCTCTCCCCAAAGAGACTAACTTCATTTGCAACAAGCATGGAGAAGTTCAAGCCCAAAGGCACTCTCACGAACAGTGGAAGTTGTGGTGAAGCAACCAGGACGAACTATCGAGAATACAGGCTAAGCTGTAGGCCCACTAGTTTGCCAGAAACACAGACAGACACAGGTGGGAGCAGCCCCCTGGGGCCAGAACAAGTATCAAACCCAGACCTCAGAAACTATCCCTTCGAAGGAGCCCAGATTTGACTGGATCAGTTTGTGGAGCAATTTATGCCCCAAAACATCGTTGAAAACAACAAAGCAATCAGCTAGCAATTAGTAGAACTGGATACAGCCAGGAAAAGAGATGTCAAATAAAGTCCCGTCAAAAGCACGTCATCCCAGGGTGACTGCGAGCACACCTAGGGCCCCATCCCTGGGAGAGTAAAATGGGCGGCTTCACATCTCTGAGGTGAGGGAAGGGGAGAACAGACTACACTAAATAATCCAGCCAGCCACCAAACAAGTAACAAACAGCAGTAACAAGGAGGTGTGATGGCAACACTGGCACCCAGAACTACCATAATCGATCATCTAGGTTCTACAGTTCTCAACCAAAAATTACGAGACATGCAAAGAAATGGGAAAGCACAACCCATACTTGAGAAAAAAGCAGGCAACAGAAACTGCCTGTGAGAGCTGCCAGATGTCAAACTTGACAACTTCTGAAGAGCCATTACCAATATGTTCAAAGAACTAAAGGAAACAGCGATTAAAGAAATAAAGGCATGATGACACATAGAGAGTATCACTAAAGAGATAGAAATGATTAAAAAGAACCAAATGGAAATTCTGGAGTTGGAAATATGAAATGAAAACTTCACTGGGGGACTCAGCAGCAGATTCGAACTGAGAGAAGAATTAGCAACCTTGAAGACAGATGGATGGAAATGACTCGATCTGAAGAACAGAGGAAAAAGAGTGAAGACGAGAACAGAGCCTCACAGAAATGGGGGGCATCGCTGAGCGCACCAACACATGCACAAGAGCAACAGCAAAAGGAGAGGAGGGACAAAAGGGAGTACAATAAAATATTTCAAGAAATTATGGCTGAAAATTTCCCAAGTTTCCTGAGAACCACTAACCTCCAGAATACTCAAAACTCCAAGTAAGTAAGAGACACATAAAGAAATCCACAAACAGAAACATCAGATTAAAAAGTTAAAAGCCACCCCAGCTGTTGTGGCTCCGTGGACTGAGCCCCAGCCTGCAAATCAAAGGGCCGCCAGTTGATTCCAACTCAGGGCACATTCCTGGGTCGTGGGCCAGGCGCCCAGTTGGGGTGCACAAGAATCTGTTTCTCGCCCTCTCTTCCTCTCTCAAAAGATAAATAAATAAAATCTTAAAAAAAAAAAAGCTAAATGCCAAAGACAAGGAAAAAATCTTGCTGAAAGCAGCAAGAGAAAAAATGATTCATCACTCAGAAGGGAACTCCAGTAAGATTAATAACTGACTTCTCATAAAAACAGTATTTACAGTATGATCTAATCTTATATGTTATTTGTGTGTACATGCACATAAACGTACATCTATACTGAGAAAGGTTTGGAAGGACACATTTCAAAAGTTAAAGTAACTTCATTCTTTCAATAAAGGAAACAAAGACTGCAAATGACATTAGAAAACCTCTGCAACATAACATTAAAGCGAATATAACTAAGCTATGCAGCACTACAAGGACTTCAGAGGAGCCATTATAAATATGAGGTAGTATAATGGTACCCCTTTGGGGGTATTAACCATGCCCCCAAAAGAAAATAGAATACTGAAGGAAAAGTGCATTATTTTTGTAAGCAATAAAAAGCTTTACGTTATAAGGCAGATCTACAATTCACCTTTTAACAGTCCTGCACTGCACTTCGCATACAGACCAACCCTGCCCGGCAACTCCCAGAGTTTGTGCTGCAAGAAACTGAAAACATGCGGTATGACCTCTCTCCCCTTAGACTGTCAAACGAACAAATGATAACAGCCAACAGAGCATTAGCCATCCGGTGTGAATAAATCAAAATTATACCTATCTTTTCTTAGATAAGATCGGCAAAAAATACATTTTTTAGAGTACTACAGAATTTTAGTAGTTAGTTTGTGTGTGCCATGAGATGAAGAAGGTTGAAAATCACTCATCTAGTCTATTACAAGATGTACATAGAACATAAATTATAAAGATGTGTAGATCCTCCAAGAAAACCTACAAGTAGGTAAAAATTTAAACCTAAACAATGTATTTAAAGCAAACAATGGCAGCCAAACTTGGGGATTTTTAACATATGCACTTGCCACATCCCAGACCCAGTCCATGTGGTTAAAAGGCTCTAAGAACACCTGGTTCCCAACCAACCACGGACAGAAATGGAAGGTGATTTGTTTCAGCCTTACGTTCTTTAACCCTAGCAAGTGTACAGAAAAGAAAGGTGGCTGTGCCCGGACAGAAAATTTAGTGCCTCCTCTTGGTTTTTGTGCACTGTCCCAGCCCAGTCGCATTCTGTCATTGTAAGTAACTATTCTGGGCTAGTGACTGGCCAGTTATGCCAACAAGCGTCTTCAGTCACGCAAGAATCCTCCATTCCAGGATCCGGCACTTCAAAGCCATTACTGGGGAAACCATCTGCACAATGCTGGTGATCTGGTCAGGAAGCACGTGGTGGCTCGGGACCACAAAAACCAGCTGTGAGGCTAGGGAGGTTATTACAATGCACGAACTCCAAAAGCTAATGAGCACTTAATTCAGCTCAGATTTTCCCTTTGTCCACTTCAGGGCCATTAGGAATGATGTCCAATCACGGCTCGAACCAAAAGGTAAAACGGAGGGAAAGTGGAGGAAATCTTGAGTAGAGGACAATACTTACTTCACTCACTTTTTTATACTCAACCAAGGATATTTTTTTCATTGCTTTTAGAGAGGAAAGGGGAGGGAGGTAAGGGGGGAGGGGGAAGAGAGACAGAAAGAGAAAGAAATATCGACCGGCTGCCTTCTCCCTCACACCCCAGCTGGGGATCAAACCCACAACCTGGGTATGTGAGCAATGCACCCCGCACCCAACGCTCTGACCTCTCTGACCAACTGAGCGACACCAGCCAGGGCTCACTCACTTTTTAAATAAAGATTTCTGTGAAAGCCTCAATTTGGGTTTAAGGTTCATTAACTCCCAAATTTCCTGTTTGAAGTCAGTACCTGCCCAAAACTACCCAAGGAGAGTGACTCACTGGCAATCATGCAAAAGCCACAGAGACCACGTGTCCTCTGGCCACCAGACTCCAAGACGACCACAAGAGATGAGGATCTCCTGCGCTAACACAAGAACCAATGTACACAGTACACTGTCTGGGCATTTCTTCTGCCACATCTTATTTAAAAAATTCTTTTTAATACATCTTTTTGTTCTATATTCTGAAATGATTAGGAGCAAAAAATAAGACGTTTTCAAAGTCATAAAGTATATTACCAAAACTAGAATTGGAAAATTCTAATTATTACTATTCAACAGGGTTGGATAAATCATGCAGTTTACTGGGCTAAAGATGCATGGACTGTTTAATCAGGGATGGAAATAACCATACCTTGCCTCTTCCAACTGTTTCTCTCTTGCTTTCCTCTTGGCCTTCTTTCCCTGCGTATTAGCCAGGCGAGCTCTAGCTTCAGAAAGCATCTCAAGTTCATCTGCAAAAATAAAGAGAAAAAAAACTAAGTTCTTCTCCAACACAAGGAAGGTATGTGAGAGACATACCCTAGTGCTTAAGATGAGAAAAACCATCCTTTTTTTTTAAAGATTTTATTTCTTTATTTTTAGACAGAGGGGAAGGGAGGGAAAGGGAGAGAAAGATCAACATGGGGTTGCCTCTCATGCACTCCCTAAGGGGGGAGGGGGACCTGGCCTGCAACCCAGGCATGTGCCCTGACCAGGAATCAAACCAGTGACCCTTTGGTTCAGGGGTCAGGACTCAATCCACTAAGCCACACCAGCCAGGGCAGAAAAACCATCTTCTATAAAATGAGAACAATTCCTACTTAACGAAGATGTTGAGAAGAGCTACATAAAATGAAACAGATAAAGCATCTAACAAGTATTCATTAAACAGGGGCTATGATTATCATATCATCCATTAACACCTATTAACTGGCAAAGCACAAATTGTTAAATACAAGAGAACTGATTATCTTCATTAGATACACCTTTCTTTCCTATCACTCTCTTCCAACACATTTCCATGGCTTCCCAAAGCAGAACAACAAATGTCATTGCTGATGCTTTAGACAAATTCGAAGGCTATCCAATGGCATCGCAAGAAAACTTTTTAGAAATTCATCCAGGATAGCCCCTCCACTCCTGAAATTACTGACTCAATTGTCTCCAGGGGAGGCCCTGGTGCCTGCATTTTTAAAAGTTCCCAATGTGCCCTGGCTGGTGTGGCTCAGTGGATTGAGTGCCAGCCTGTGAACCAAAGGGTCGCCGGTTCAATTCCTAGTCAGGGCACATGCCTGGGTTGTGGGCCACGTACCCAGTAAGGGACATGCAAGAGGCAACCACACACTAATGTTTCTCTCCCTGCCTTTCTCCCTCCCTTCCCCTCTCTCTAAAAAATAAATAAATAAAATCTTTTTAAAAATAAAAGTTCCCAGTGTTACGATGATGCAGCCAGACTAGCCACTGCTTGTCTTTGGGAACTCCTACCCTCAAACTTTTAAATTTTAGAAACAATCCATTTCCCGTCTACTCCAAAAATACCTGCCAGAGGTGCGTGTGGCTACAGCGTTTACCCTAAGACAACTTGCAGATTATAGTCCTAACCCTACCCACAAAATACCTCACTTTTATTATTTTCACATTGCTCTAGTATATCAATAGGTTTGAGATAAATGACATCATTCTATTCATAGCATTCTGTTTTTAGTAATGGCAGCACGCCGCACCTTTTTTTCTGAACAGGAAAGGGACTAACAAATACTCACCGAATGCTCACAACAACCCTGAGGCGGGGTCCCCAGGCCCCAGACCACAGGCCCAGGCCACGCAGAAGCTTCCTCTGTGTTTGCAGCTGCTCCCACTGTTGGCATCACCACCTGAGCTCCACCTCCTGTCAGACCAGCGAGGGCATGAGATTTTCATAGGAGCGTGAACCCTACTATGCACTACGCCCACAAGGGATCTAGGCTGCTTGCTCCTTAGGAGAATCGAATGTCTGATCATCTGAGGTGGAGCTGAGGTGGTGATGTTAGCACTGGGGAGTGACTATGATACAGATTATGATTAGCAGAGAGGTTTGACTGCAGAGACCAAAACAGATCAATTGTTTGCAGACTCATATCAAAACCCTAACAGTGAGTGGCAAGTGACAATTAAGCTGCATCTGGTAGGAGGCTATAAAGCCATCCCCTGGCCCTGGCCCTGCCCCAGTCCATGGAAAAACTGTCTTCCATGAAACCAGTCCCTGCTGCCAAAAGGTTGGGGACTGCTGCTGTAAGGCAAGACAGATATTATACTCCATGTGACAGGAAATGGAATCAAAGCTCAAAGAGATTATTATAAGACCTGGAGAACATCAAATAGCTAGTACATGGCAGACACGGGTCTAAAATCCAGTTCCTTTGATTCGTGATTCAATGTCTCAAGGAGTCATCCTAAATCTCCATCACAGTCTTGCGGTATTGCTTTTTCACTGATTAAATTACCTGCCTGAAGTCAAAGAAGAAGGTAATAGGACTGGAGCCCAATATCCCGACTCCTTGGCTCTCTTCACAGAACAGGAATAAGAACGCAGGACCTCAAGGGCTTACCTCTAGCCTCCAGGATATCTTTCCAGTAGTATAACAACAGTAGACTGAACTGGGATTCAGAGGAAGGAATTACGAGTTAAGAAGCAGCCTGAGAAGTACATGGGTTACCAAAGAAATAAATTGCTCCCAAGTATATACTCACCCTCATCCATATCAATTGGATCAGGCCGTGCTGGTTTTGTTTCTGGATTTGGATCTATTTCTCCAGGTTTAAGTTTCCGTGGATCATCTGTTGTTTCCTCTTCATTATCTCTTTGGGCTGCTTTATCCCTAGAAAAAGAGTGTAGATGCGTCAGCCACACTATCACACCATCTCATCTTAGAAATGCAAGATTTCCTAGCGAGGGCACTCTTTTCTTTCAAAACTTAATGGGACAGCCCGGAGGGACCAAAAGCGCATTATGCTAAGTGAAATAAGCCAGTCAGAGAAAGACAAATACCATATGATCTCACTCATATGTCAAATCTAATGAACAAAATCAACTAACAAACAAAACAGAAACAGACTCATAGACACAGAGAACAGACTGACAGTTCTCAGAGGGGAGGGTGGAAAGGGATAGAGTGAAAAAGGTTAAGGGATTAAGCAAAACAACAAAAAAACCACTTCAAAGACAGACAACAGCAGGGTGAGGGAAAGAGGGTGGGGTGGAGTAGGAGGGAATCAAAGAGAAATGGTGACCGGAGACTTGACTAGGAGTGTGAACTCACGATACAGTGTACTGATGATGTATTATTGAACTATACCCCTGAAACCTACGTATTTTATCAACTAATGTCACCCTGATAAATTCACCTTAAAAAAAGATAACATTGAAAAAAACCCAATCAATGGGCATTAACAAAATAAGGCATTTCTAGTACTGCTTCACTGGAAAAAGATATTAAAATTCCCTCTAATTTCAGTGAGTGTTCCCATTCACTTATAAAATAGAATCCAAGTGGTCCCTCAATCACAAACACAGGATAGTCATACAAAATAAAAAAACTTACTAGTGAAGAAACAAACGGTTAACTCTCAGCATTGTGATTACGGTGATTTTTATTTGTTTTCCCATATTTCCCCCAGGTTTTCTATGATGAACATGTATGGTTTGTATATTTTTAAGTTATTCTTTTAAAAACGATATAACTAAAGAAATACTTTTGATCACATGAGATTTAAAGTGTATAATTCAATAGCTTTAGCTCCTTCACTTAATCCAGCTCTGTAACTATATTTTTAAAGACAAAAAAATACTACAAGTTTATTCAGACTCATTCAGAAAATACAGGCACATTCTCATACTGCTTTTGGGGATCCACTTACAGCAGAAATTCATAGTGTTCCAAGCACTGGGCAGCCGTTCTTCCAATGATTGGAGCGATGGTCCTCCACTGAGTCGGCATCAACTTGGCCAAGTGCAAGAGTTTTTCCTCTTCTTCTCGGGACCATTCTGTTTTCTTAATGCTTGGATCCAGCCACTCATACCTATTACAAAGATACAATTGTGTACATTAATCATTCACCTAGCACAAATATCCTATTTACAAATTAGATACACTGACTTCCAGTGTCTGAAAAATGGAAGGTAACTCTCATCCTTCAATTACCAAAGCTGTTTTTTCCCAACACAACAGTCACTGTTTTTGTTTGATGTTTTTAAATTTAAGTGAAACTACTATCATCTGTGTTTCCCAATGTGCCACCCCACCTGCTTTTTCCATCCGTTTTAATTAGCTAGATGAGAAGCTGACAAACTAGAAGCCTGATCCCACATCCAAGGAGGGGCTTAGTTCCACTACGAGAAACAGAAATCAGAACTACTTCTTCAGCTTAAGGACTGCCTTCCTCTTTGAGGTCTAATCCATACATTATGATCCATTCACCTACTCAGATGCCTAGGGAATTAGATCACTCTTGTACAATTCAAAATATGATCCTAGAACCACATAGGTCAGGACTGAGGCCAGATCATTCATGCCAAGAAAACATGTAAAAAGTTTAATGCTCCACTTCCTTGTGACTTAAAAGAGGATGCCCAGGTATAATGATGGATTATTTTATATTTTAGGGTAGCAAATATATGATATTTCAACTGTATTATGACTCAACTACTATGAGCTAGCCTAGAAAGTTACCCATTATTTATCATTCATTTTTTTGGGAAAGAAAGTTCTAACCAACTTCCAGATTTCTGGACACAATCCATCTATAAGCTGGAATCCATCTACATGTAAAAGCAGGTTTATGCTTCACAAACCATTCTCAAACACATTAACTCACTTGAGCCTCACATCTCCATCAATTAGGGCCAAGTATTATTACCCTCAAATGGGAAAAAAACAGGCATGAGAGAAAGGATGTTAAAAATGGCTTGCCTAAGATCACACAGGAAGCAAATGACAGCTAGGTCTTAAATCTAAATCCCCATCTCCCACTGTATCCTTTCTGTTATATCACAATGCCCGCTTTCTTTGGTAAGGTTCAAAACACTGTCATTTTCCTCATCATAACTAGGGCTGTTTTCTGTTTTCCATTCATCAACTGGTACATACCATCTGGCTTTGCACTGCTTTGCTGATTTCCTATGCAGCAGTGAGGCAATCCTAGACCACTGATTTTTCCCATATTTCATTACCGCTGCTTTCAGAATTTCATCCTAAAAAGGTTGTCAAAGAAAAACAGTGCATTCAATAACAAAACTCCAAGTGAGAGAAGACAAATTTAAATGAATTCTGACAGGGTTACTGGAAAAAAAGAGAGAGACGCATACATACATCCTAGGTCAGCAATTTTCAACCAGTGTGCTTTAAGAATTTTTAAAACATGCAATACCTGCCTAATTAGTCAGGGCACTGACCTCTTTTCCCTTAGACTGTCAAATTAAAAAATGACAACAGCCCTGGCTGGGTGGCTCAGTTGGCTGGAGCGTCAACCTGATGTACTAAGGCTGCAGGTCTGATCCCTGGTGGGGGCATGTGAAGGAGTCAGCCAGTGAATGCAGGAGCAAGTGGGGCAACAAACTGATGTTTCTCTCTCTCTCCCCTCACAACCCCCACACTCTCTCTCTAAAATCTATCAATCAATGGATAATTTTTCTTAAAATGGCAACCAACACAATAGCCATCCAGTGTGAATGAAATTAAAATTATACGTACTATTTTTGTCAGGTCAGCAAAAAATATATTTTGGGGTGTGCCAGAGAATTTTGGTAATTAGTGTATGTGTGCCATGAGATGAAAAAGGTTAAAAATTGCTGTCCTAGATTTTTAAAAAAGTACAAAAACCTCATTTACTATCATAATAAACAGAAAGCTGGAATCGGCAAAATGCAAGAAATTAGTAAGATATCTCTTAGAATATTCATCCTACCCTGCCTTACACACAACCCCCACCCAATAAACTGGGCTGGATACAGCCCAATCTGAGAAACCCTACTTGATAAAGACTAACAAAAATATTCTCCAATGTGTGGCTGTCATTCTCTCCCAAAGAGTGTACCTCATTCACGTACTCGTTCGTTCGAAAGACATTTCCTGAACACCCGCCTTACACCATGTCTTGTGTGCTTAAGCAAAGAGAATCCAACGGGACACATCCAGCCCTCAAGAAGCAAGTCTAGACTCGAGTGACTCCATTATCCAATCCAAGCTTCTTGCTTCCCGTTCATGAATGGCATTCTCTCTCCAGTCTCATTAACCCCACTCTGACCCTAGAATCCACATCCGGCTCTAACGTGAGAATTAAGTATTTCTCTCCCACCTCACCAGTTAGCTCTCCCTCCAAATTTCCTGTCTCTAGATACTATTTCATGAGGGCACCCTTTCTGATCTTGGAATTATCAATCCCAGGGAAGCCCAGCAATATAACCATAGCCACCAGAGATGATAAAGCCACCACAGATGAATACACTTGGGGCATTTTGCTTTTAGGCTTTTTTCCACTTAAACTATATGCCTCATACATGAACTAGTCTACCCCAATCCACTTTCCCATCACCAGACATTTAAAAAGACTGCAAAGTTTTGGCCACTGCACAGGAATCATGCTGTTACTTGGTATTACACATCTGTCTCTCCCCGAGAAGTGACATTTTCTCCAATATAAATAGCCTGGTTCCCTCTGTGAAGCAAAGTTGTCACGGACTTTATTTACATTTTGCTCTAGTACTGCTGCACTTAAACACGTCTGCGACTAAGAATACATGTATAGCAGTTATCTACCCTCCTAGAGCTATCTGGCAAACATTTTGCTGAGCAACCAACTTCATGTTGGTTATTGTCCTAGGTGTTAGGGAACCCAGGATCTGGTCCTCTGGTAGTGCTGTCTGCTGGAGGGAAGCAACAGCAACTCGCACTTACTGAAAGAACACCATGTGCCAGACATTGTTCTAAATGTTCTAAATATATTGACTCATTTAATCCTCGAGAGGCAGGTATTATCATCATCCACATTAGAAAAATGAGAAAATGAGAAAAGCTCTAATGAGGTTCTGAGAGATTAATAAACTTACCCAGCATCACATAGAAGGATGCCTGCAAAAGCTATAACAAATGTATGAAAGAGAAGTGATGGGAACACTGGAGGTGGAACTAATTTTTCACAAGGAAAATGGGTAAAAATTCCAAGGCGAGTTTCTGAATTGGGTTTTAAAGGATAATCAGAAAGATGCCAAGCAGCAGGAGGATATTTAACGCAAGATAAAGACGCAGATCATGAAAAGATGTGATGTGCTCCAGAAACTGACAAGTGCAGTGCACTCTGAACACAAACTGCACTCATATTTTATTTTTATTTTTCTACCTCTCTACTGGCTCACCACTGGCATTATCCTCTACATTTCTGGAAGGAAACTACTGCAATCAGTTTATCCCATCTGGCTTCTGTCCAAGCTGAGAAGGAGTAACAGGAAGAGACAGGCTTTGGGGCCTGTCGGGAGAACAGACAATTTATGCCTTGATACCAGATAACCAGAGGGCTGGGGGGCATAAACCGGCTCTTTGAACCTGGCGCTCAAGCTGCTTCCCGCACTCTGCACGGACGTCAATGAAGAAAGAAAGCTGTGGCCACAGCACTTCTTTATTTGTGAGTATGAAAGAAAGGCTCCGTGTCCTGGCTGAGGCACGGGTGCCCCAGAAAAGCAACTCTCGCTGATGGCCTATCTCCCCCTCCATGCTCTGAGTTCCTCCAGGGTGGGGTTGGGGGGAACATCCTCTTTGCAACGAATGTTCACTAGGAGCCTAACAAGTGCACCGCAGGTAGTCAAGTGGTTTAATCATGGTCCCTGTCCTTGAGGTGCTCAAATAATGCAGCGTCGGGCCCAAGGCAAAGGCCCGGGGATCTCGCCAGGCTCTGCCTTCCCTCGCAAACCCTGCAGGGCTTCGTCCTAATCTCCGCGACGTCAGTGCGCGTGCGCGCTAGCTGCCAGAGGGGGCGAAGGGCAGAGAACGGCGGGAAAGGGGGACTTACCTCGGTATTCCTCCACACGCCCCCCTTAATCATAATTCGGGGCATTTTGGCGGCGGGGTGTCTCGGCAAACGGCCGAGAGGAGCTTCAGAGAAATAGCAACGGCAGGCCGGCCCTGGGACCGAGAGCCACCACTTCCTCCTGACGCGACCTTCTGCTATGTAAAGACCTGCGCAGGCGCAAGGCGGTGGTGGTGGTGGGGGAGGAGCAGAGTAGCAAGTATCGCGAGAACTTGAACAGTAGAAAGGAAAATTGATGTTTTATCGTTAAAGCTCTGGTCTAGGAAAATTGTCAGAAAACCCACTAGCTGCTCTGGCCAAAGGGTGATTCGGCTGGCGCATGTCCAAAAGAAGTTGGAGGAAAACCCAGCCCTGGGGAGTCCTAGGTTGTACCTATTAGCTAGGACCGTTGGGCAGGTATTGGTGATGACGTCACCTAGTAACAGACTAGAAACCACTCTGGGCGGGAGGAGTTTTGGCAAAGCTGCTTTGAAAAGAGCCTTGTTGTGCTTCCCAGACAAGGTAAAGTTAAAGGAGTTCATCATCAGCAAACCCTTATTATATGAAATGTTAAAGGAACTTATTTAAGAGAAAGATCAAAACTATGAATAGTAAAGTGATAAACTCACAACTATGTACAACTAAAAAAACTAAGCAAGCAACTAGAACAGGCATAGAATCATGGATATGGATGGAGATCATTTGGAGGGTTGTCAGCTGTGAGAGGGGAAGGGTGAGGATGGGGGGAAAGGTGCAGGGATTAAGAAGCGTAATTGGTAGGTACAAAATAGACGGGAATGTTAAGCATAGTATAGGAAATGGAGAAGCCAAAGAAGTGGTATGTACAATCCATGGACATGAACTAAAATGGGGGATTGCTGGAGGGAAGGGGGGTAACTGGTGGAGCGAGACAAGAGAGGAAAAATTGGGACAACTGTAATAGCATACTCAATAAAAAAAATACTTTTAGAAAAGAGTTTTGTTGATTATTAATTTAGCACTTTATTAAGCATTTAAATAATAGTAATTTAGTGCGCAGCATACTCAGGAAAAGGCAACATCTTATTTAAGCCTAAATTTCCTAACCTGTAGAGACAATAGTACCAATCTCTGGTTGTACCTAAGATTGTCCTAAGGATTACATAATCATAAACCCAGCGCAGTGTCTGATACTGCTCAAAAAAAAAAAAAAAGGACAACCTCAGGTGATCAGTGGTTGTTCCAAAAACCCTGTGTAGGACACAGGATCTACCATTACTTTCTGCCCACTCCACTCCCAACATCCACTCAGTTGCTGTGGTTACACTGTCTCACACTCAGTGGTCATGTGATTGATCTGATCAAAGCTGAGCCAAATTAAGTCTCCTCCCCAGAAATTTAGACACTGGAACCTGGAAGAGGCCAGTCTCTATGCTGGCCTATGAATATGTGACATCCAGGAGTTGTCTGCCACGATGTTTTGTACTAGGTAGACTAAGAGGGAAAGAAAGCAGGACCCAGATGTATTGGGAGGAGCAGAAAGGACAGTATAGAGAGAGGTAGATCCTGACAGTATGGGAGTCCCTGGATCCAGTATGTTTCTCAGTTCTAGATGCATTCCTGTCCTTGAGTTCTAATGATTAGCCAGTTGGAATTGTGTTTCTATTATTTGTAAGCAAGATTCCTGACACAGCCAGTCCTCTCTCTCAAGAGCCCTTGACAATGGTTTCTCCATCTCACTCAGGACCACCTCTATCACATGTCACCTTTGTATCAACTAGAAAAGATGCTGTTTCTACAAGGCTACTTATTGACACCTGCTGGAAAATTGTCACAAAATATTAATGTTTTGAGAACAGGACACTCATATTTTAGAAGTAGGGGATTTAGAGATGTTTTATTGACTGTCTAACTTGAATCTGCTTACCATGAAGAGAAAAATCTCACACTTAACAAATAAAAAAATGTTTATCCTAAGTCGTCACTGAGTTCCAATCCATAGCTTAATAATGTGATTTAAGAAGAAAGCAAGAGAGCCCTGGCTGGTGTAGCTCAGTGAATTGAGCACGGGCTGTGAACCAAAGCATCGCAGGTTTGATTCCCAGTCAGGGCACATGCCTGGGTTGCAGGCCACGGCCCCCAGCAACTGCACATTGATGTTTCTCTCTCTCTTTCTCCCTCCCTTCTGTCTCTAAAAATAAATAAATATTTTTTTAAAAAAAAAGAAGAAGAAAGTAGGAAAGTGTGCAACTGCTCTAACACACAGGGTTAAAAAAGGTAAAAGTAGATTGTTTTAGTAACTCTAAATATACAAATAGAATATTTACCAGACCTACCCTGTAGAGTGGCACCGCCTAATCTCCAAATACACAGTCATTCAAGCTCTTAAGGAAACATTACAAATGTTCAGGCTACATTAATGAATATTGTGTCCTGGAGATATTAGAGCTAAAAATACAATAGTTTTTACAGTTAAGGTTATGAGAATAATGAAAGTATCATTATTTTGTTTCTCATAATCCCATAGATGGTTTTATGTTAAAGAGATCACTTATGTTAAAGGGAGACTGATCTGCCAGACAGAAATCAGTTGAGAATGAAAGCTGTCCTCTTGGAAGAATGTCAAAATGTATAATATTTCCCAAGCATTCCACATTAATCTAATCAATTGTTTTTAAACAGTTTAATCAAGGGCTCTCTGCTTAACACTCCTCTTGTTCTACTCTGGCAGCTGGAACGGGACCGCCATGGTGCTATTGTGGAAACATGCCCCAAGCTCTGACCTGACTGTAAAAATGATATCCATGTTTCGTGTTAAATTACTGACCTCTAAGGAATAAGGACTCAAAGGCATTGAGAGGCACAGAACTGACATTTGGGCTGGGGAGATGGGTGAAGATTAAATTGAAACATTTAGTCTCTTCTACAATCAAGTCCTAACTATACCATCAAGTCTCAACCAACTCCTGATTAGCTCTTACCCTTTAGGGATTACATACTATACAGTGACTAGATACTGACGAAAATAAAAGCATTTGAAAATACATAAAGAAATAGAAACATGGAATTTCTCACAAGGTCCTGGATCAAAAAATTTACAAAAGATCTTTTGAAAAAATCACTATTTTTGATCTTATTAATACACAGACCATCACTTTGTTTAAACTGAGTCGTGTTAACATACCAATAAAATAGTAAACAAACCAACATTTTAAACAATTTTATAAATTACTTATCTTTTTTGTTGTTGTTTTTGTTAGTGTCACTCTCAACAATATACAAAAATAACACTACAGGACTATCCACCTAACCTGTCTCCATCTCCTGCAAAGTCCTGGGCCCTGGAAAGAGACAGGACATCAACCTTCACTGTTGACATCCCCTGCAAAGGGCAGGTGCATGTGGCTGCCAGTGACGTTGGACAACGGAGGTAAGTCTATCAGGCTCTGGATCTGGGACCTGAGTTCTTTGCACACCAGGGAAACTCTGGCTAACTTGCACTTGTGTTCTTCCAATTTATGCTCTTTCTCTGCAAGGGCTTCCTTTGACAACAAAGAAAATCTGCTAGCATTGGAGCGAGTTGCTTCTTGTCATCTATGTCAGCCACCAATCTGCCACTGTAATCTGCCAGCAACATACAAGCACCCTCTAGGCTTTAGGAAGCCTTTCTCCAGATTCTTTGTCTGTTATCTTATCTAGGAGGGACACTTCTTGGACTTGGTAGGTTGCATTGTCCCCCACTTCCTCACCCCTCATCCCTTTCTGGAGAGCCGGTTCTGCCTGAGCTAACTTGGCTTAGCAGAGAAAACAATCAAAATTCTAGTTTCCTTTTCATCCAGTTTTTTGCCATCAAGAAACTGTCCGGGAAAGGGCTAAAATTAGGGTCAAAGCCTATGACAATGATAAGGCATGGTGAGGGGCTGGAGTTAGACACCCCAATAATCTTTATTCACTCCCTCCAAATAAATAGATGGAATTAAAGTGGAAACACTGTGCTGCTTTGAATACAATTCAAAACAAGACTTCTAGCCCCACCCATCTACCAGACTGCCACCCACAGTCCCTCCCTCCCATGAGAAAGCCCTCAGCCAGTATCCGGAGGAATTAATGTCTGGGTGTCAAGTTACCACAAAATGAATTGTGAGCACCCCAAATGCTGGTGATTCATATCATATTGCTAACCATGGTTAATCACGTTAATTGGCTTGAGGTTCACCTACTGAGACTTCCTTGTGGTGGGTCCCATTATAGTTTATCATTTTTCTCTCAGAAGCTCATTTTCATGGGTGTTATTTCCAGGAAGTCCTCTGTGCCCTGAGGTGGCGAAGTGTTCCCAAAGAGAATTTGCTTTTTCTCAGAATTTTCTTTTCCCCAGAGGTTCAAGAGTCTTTTTGAGCTCGTTTCTCAGTTTGGGGTTTATATTCCAGTGAGGTCATTTACATGTAGACCCTGCATCCACTGGCCCAGACTTGGGGCTTACATTTCTCAGAAGAGATTTGCTCTCATGCATATGCCAGATGCCCATGTGCATCCTGGACAGCTCTACCCGTGTGTGTCACGGGTTCCTCAATTTCAGCTTCTCAAACTGAACTCCCCCCACATCCGAAAATCTATACAACATTCCTTAATCCAGTGAACAGCACCAGGCTGCTGTGTGTGGTTGTGCAAGTTGTTCACTATGTAAGGCACATATGGGTTGAAAGCTAGCTTGCACGCTGCTCACCAAGTGGTACACCCACAGGGCTGTGTCCACAAAGACAGCATCTTTCTCTAGGTGTATAAAAATACCACATGTTGCCCTGGCAACAGCACCATCCACCGTGTTGCCACTTCTTCTCCCATACATCCCCCCACCCACATCCAAGCCATCCCAGAGTCTTGCCATTTTTACCTTTGAGTTAGCCATCGAGTCCCTCTCCTTTGTGCCACAGCTGTGGTAAGTTGCCAGATTTAGCAAATGAAAATACAGACCTCCCAGTTAAATTTGAACTTCAGATAAACAAATAATTTTTAGTATCACTGTGTCTCCTGCATCCATTCTGCCCTCCCTTTGTAAGAGAACCCCAGTTTCTACACCCAGAAGAACACATTTCTAGCCAGAGGACCACACGCTAACACAATCACCATGAGATGACCCCACACCCTCTCCATGTTTGGTGGAGGCAGATACATTTCCTCAGAAGACAAGTCATTGGGATATATGGCTTATTTGGTATGAGGCTGAGACCCTCCACGCACAAGAAATGTTTACTTGGCATGTATGTATTTCGTACAAGGCCCAGGAGTTGGCTCCTGATGTCAGCAGTGCCCCACCCCACTGCGCAGGGTGGGTTCAGGCTGTAACACCTCCTAGTGTCCTGACATCTCAAGGAGGTTCCCCGTCCTCTCCCAGAGCCCACTGGGAACTCGGCACACTGTCCTATGTCTGGCACATTGCCGAGGTATTGCCCGCTCCCAATTTTCCAGCCAGGAAAGAAAAGCCTCGCTCGTTCACTGCCGTGATTTTGGCGAGATCCAACGCTAAAGTACCTCCCCAAGCCCAAGCCTGTGAACAAGGCATTTGTTTACCTGCCTAACTTTTGAGGGCCAAATGCTTAAGAACAAAAGGAAACAGTCTAACCAAACTGAACATCTCATACTAGAAATGTACACAATGGAATCATACAAAATATTCCTAAATCATCTGTGGAATTTTAAGAGTTTAATACCCTAATATCTTAATATTTTGAGAACCTAAGGGTGCAGAGACTGTAGAAACCGTCTTCATTGAGCTAATTTGGACTTCAGTGCCAGTAGCTGCGTAATAATTTTTCCTCTAGTCCACGGAGGCCACTTTTCATTTTTCCCAGGATCTGAAATGAGAACACCTCATGTGCAATGTAAGCTGGCACTCTGATAAATTTACTTGTCCATGTCATGCACAGTTATTAAACCTGCAAACCTGTTATTGAAAGCAACAAATGAGCACACACACACACACCTGCGCACACACAGTCTTATTCCCCGAAGAACTAGAGTGAGATGAAGAGGGCCTGCGTGTCCGGGAGGGCCAGCCTCTCGCACCCACACAGGGGCGGGGCTGACAGGGCCCTGACACACGCTGTTCACACTTGGCCACCTCCCTCTGGGGGTGCCCAGCCTCTTGGTGTCCCTGGGTTACCCTGGAAGAAGAGTTGTCTTGGGCCACACATTAAATACATTGTGACACGTAATCACACACACACACAATCTCATAATGTTTTAATTAATAATTTTGTCCGACCACATTCATAGGCATCCTGGGCCGCACGTGGCCCGCAGGCCGTGGGTCGGACACCCTATGCTTTCGTCTCCTCAAAGCACGCGTGTGTGTGCACACATCTGACCTGAAAGTAGTGATGGAACTCTTCGCCTGCCAGTCCCTGGGAGTGGCGCAGAATAAGGCCACTGAGAACCCCAAATCCAGTTAAAGGTGCCCTGATTTCCAGGGGATAGAATTTGGCCCTGAAACTTTCACTTAATAATTTTTTAAAATCATATCTACTCAGGCGTAGAGCAGCATCCAGGATTTATACAGACCTCTTTGAAACCTAAAGACTACTCATGAACCTGGTTGCTTGTTTTTCATAACCCCTTTCCTGCATAGGACGCCATCCCTCCCGCAGTCCCCAGTTCCACCTGGGCAATCCCATCTGGAAACCCCTGCAGAACCTTGGAGCCTCCACACTGTGTTCCCCATCACCCCCTCACACAGGTGGTTGCAGCTGGCATCTTTATATTTTAAGTAACAGAAGCACACACATTTTTTTTTTCCGGAAGTTTATGTATTTGAAAAAATCTTTTGGCAACCTCTTTTTTCCGTTTCTAAATTATTTGGCTTTATTTTCTTCCCTGGGTTTTGCTGGGTAGCAGGGCGGCCTCGTGCCCCGAGGTAAGAGAGTCAGCACAGAGGCGTGCTGACGCTAGCCTGAGGACCGGCTGGGCACAGCGGCTGGCGGTAGCCACGCATTCTCTACTGGCTCATCTACAGGCAGGCAGGGAGACACATGGACGTGCTCCATTCGATTTGGCGGTGTCTGAAGACAATGTTTTGACAGGAAAAGAAATTATGTCTCTTGTCTTGGGCATTTTGAGTCTCAGCATGGGCCCCAATTCTCTCTTTCCACTGAAAGATTTCAGGGCAGCCAGATCTGCACCCCTCATTAGCCAACCAATGGGGTCTCCTTAGTGGAGAAGGAGATTGGCTGTGAAAACGCTGAATCATCGGTGTGACTGCTGCGAGTCACAGCCTGCCTGTAGAAGGGTGGCTTTGTACCCACCTTTCCTCCAAATGTTTGCTTCTTGCCTGATTGATGGGAGACCCTAGGATTCACGACTGGTGCTCCCTGAGCTGTCACTCTGCTTGGCTATATGGGCAGACAGCACGGAAACGGGGAACAGAGCTACCAGGCATCAGTTACCTGGTGGAGAGCCAGCCTGCACATTTCTCTGACAAGTATCAAGTGAATAGTAGAGAAAAATCTCGAAAGGTATTAATGAAATAAAAATAATTTTATTAAAGTTAATGAAAGCTCAAATGTCTGAATCTTACCATTGATTCGAGTGCATCCTTAGAAAACTAAATCTGACCAAATAAAACTGAATGTGGACTATATGGTGGGGGTATTGTATCAATGTTGAATTCTCTGAACTTGATGTTTGTATTGTGATTGTTGGAGAACATCCTTGACCTTAGGAGACACACATTGAGGTTTATAGATAGGTAGGAGTCAGGGTTATGATGCCTGCCATTTATTCTGAATAATTTGGCAAAATAACAACGGCGATGATATGAGAGCACACGCACACAAATTTGGACAGGTGTTAACAAGCGCAGAACTCGGGTGAAGGATATGTAGGTATTCGTTTATTGTACAATTCTCGTAATTTTTCTGCAAGTTTGAAAGTTTTCAAAATATAAGGTAAAAAAAAGAGCAAGCACAGTGACCCCTCATCAAAGTCAAACTTTTGACTGAGAACAGGCACAACTGAAGGAGGCTCCGCAGGGTGTTTGGCACATGCTTCTGCTCAGAGCTGTCTTGGAAAGTCCAAAGTACCTGTGGACAGAGGCACGGCGTTAAAGGTTAAGTCCCATTTAAAGACTAAGCGTTCTCCTCCTGACTGCCATGGCTCACTTGGTTGAGCGTCGTTTGTCTCCGGGTCAGGTTGGGGCACATGCCTGCCGGGTTGCGCGCCTGGCCCCACTTGGGGTGTGTGTGAGAGACAACTGGTCAATGGATCGATGCTTCTCTCATACATTGGTGTTTCTCCCCCTTTCTTGCCCTCTCCCTTCCCCTCCCTCTAAAAATAAATAAATAATCTTTAAAAACAAAAACCAACCACTCAGCCCATGAAGTGCGGTCACAACACCTGCCCGAGGGGCCACCTGGGGCTGAGCACGCCGCCCAGGAGAGGCTCTGCCTTTCTCCTCTCCATGCGGAAGCCTCTCAAAAGCCTGCTGTGCTGGGCTTGTCTCCCGTTTTTATGCTTTTCTTTCAAGGTTTTTAACCCACCGGTGGAGAATAAATTGTGCAGCAAAGGGGTCGCTGGCTGCCAGTTGTCAAGTTCCTCAACTTCTCTTATCTCGTTCTTCAGCATGTTGGCCTTCTCCTTCACCCAGAAAGGCAAGCTGCAGGAAGAAAATACCCTGAGTTTGCGTCTGTCTGATGCAAAAGTTATAACCACGGTCAGTAAGAAGGCCTCCAATTTAGATCAGTGTCAAAATAAAACTCCATGTTAATTGCTGGCCACTTGCCCCTGCCCAAACCCAGGTCTTTTTTCTGCCCTTTTCTGTCCAGGAAGCTGCCCCTGTAGCTGGTCCTCACCCTGGCTCCTCCCTGTGCCCCTGTGCACTACGCTGGGTGAGTGAGAGGCACCAGCAGGAACCCAGAAGGTGAGAAGAGTGGGTTTGGGATATTTCTACCTAATTCCTGCTGCCAGACGTACCCCAGTTCTGGCAGGGCTGCATTCTCCATGGCCACAACCTCTATCTCCCACTGCTCTGCGGACACCAATCCCTCCTCTTGCTGCTCATACCTAGGACTAGTAAGAGCTTCCCACTGCCGGGAGCCCCTGGGTGCTTCGCCCACCCATGTGAGCTCTCACAACCTGGTCCTCCCAGGCCTGCTGAGATTTCAAATGGCATATGCTAGGCTGCACTGTGTGTGCAGACATCAGGCAGTATGACTCCTGGGGTGAGTCGAAACAGGGAGATGAAAGATGTTTTAATGTTTTGGCAGCTAGAACTTTCATCCTTTAAAGCAAAAATGCACTGTGATTGAGGAAAAGCCCTGATAAACCTGCTGAGGGTAGGGAGCTCCTTGCAAGGAGGAAGAGACTTAACATATAGACAATAGGTGAGAGTCAAGGTTATAATTCAAGGCCATCCTTGAAGACAAACCAATAGAAGAAGCCCAAATAAAAATAGCAGGACAAAGAGCGATACACTGACACATATCTTTTTCTAGGTTAGAACTTCACTTGGGTAAATGAGTGAAGCTCGGAGTGGAACTAAGGGGAAATAGGAGATCAGAGGACCGGTACTTCCTTCAAATACAGAATATTCCCATGTCTTTCTCTCCGCCTTTTCAAACTCTAACCATCCTCACTGGCTGCACTCCTTTAAGTATGTGTCTTTCTTTGCCAGCAAACCCTTGTGTTGCAGAAATCAGGAAACTTGTCTGTTAGCTCCACATAACCCGCCCCCAGACAGTGTGCACACCTAACATACCACGTGGCATCTGGTAGTCTGTCAGCTGCGTCTTCTGAGCAGCCCAGCCGCTAGGTTCCACAGACACCTGCCTCCCAGTGTCTCACCGAGACTGCTGCCCACCCATCTGCCGGGACTCAAAAGGTCCCTGTGTGGAGGGTGTCTGTGAGTTCCTCCACAGGAGAAAATAATAAATATCTGATATTTTCATAAAGATAGGATAATAAAAAAATGATGAGAACACTCACTTGGGAATTTGTGTAGGAGGCTCGAGTGGAATAAATGTATCAAATTTCTTTTCATACGGCACTCTGAAAACCAAAAAGGTGATCATAAAATTGGCTTTCTTCTACAGCTGAGGTCGATACATCATTGTGTTCAATAAATGTCTTATTTTCTGTTTTAATTGTCATGTATGGCCTTCAAAACTGTGAGGGCCATAACTCTTATTAGCTTTATCATTTTTAGTGAACATCATTAAGTCAAACATGCTTAATTTTTTAATTAGTATTTTTAATGTAACACATCAACTATCTTTTAATTTAATGACCCTCCCCTTCTCCTCAGTCCCTTTGGTCTGAGTTCAGGTCCAAGTGTAAACGAACCCAACTAGCAGTCACTGACCAACAACCTGACACGGCGTGGAACTTAAAGTCTTCAGATCTGTGGTAATGACAGTAGGAATAAAACTAACAACCACTCTTTTGTAGTAAAGGCCCTGTGTATGAATTTAATTAAACATATATGTATGTATATACTAACAAAGTAAATATGGATGTTTTTAGGAATTTTCACCAACCAGATTTGGTTGAGACCTACCCCTTATAAAATATAATTTACTTGTAGTACAGAAAAATACAATTCCTTTAAATTTAACTAAATAACCCTAGTATTAGCATATACTTACATTGAAAAATTCACTGGTGGGAGAGTTGACCCTATTTTGTGGAAGTCTTTACTCTGTTCTGGGTACACATAGAGGTTATCTCCTGGAGTTAACTTCGGGATTCCATTCCTGGGGTCAATATCTGTGAAAGATGTTTTTTAAAAATCACAAAAATAGCTAAAGATATCCACAGATTTGCTCTGTCTGCATGGCAATGGAGATAAGAAAGTCTAGGGCTTTATTATGAGGCACAGACAGGTATCTTAAAGTTCCATTTACAATTGTCTTACCTTGAGAAGAAGAAGATAAAAGCATGGGCCTGCGTTTGGGACATTTCCTAAAAGGTGTTGTTATGATTATCTTACCCTGGGAAAGAAGAACGCCGGAGGCGCGGATTAAAACGAATGATGAATCGGAGGTATCGCTGCAACAACGAGCAAGAACTCCAATTTAAATCTTTTCATCCCTGAGCATCAGTGCTCTTTGAATCCCTGAGTCCTGTGAAGCTCTACAAGCTACAGTCATTAAAGCTCTGCCTCTCTGGTTCTCAGGAGGAAATCAGCCCATGAGAGTCCTCTCCTGCTCCTGCTTCAAGGCCTGGGACAGCGCAGCGGCAGAGGCGGCCTCCCTGGTGCGGAGGAGCCAGGAGAAAGTCCACCGCTGCTGAGCACACAACGCTTATTCAGCAGCTGCTCCGACACCCGACTGGGGACAGGTAATGAGCAAGTCATCACTTAAGCTTGAAAGGAAACAGCTGTTACAAGTTAGTCATTTAAACCCACACATCTGACACCAGATGCCCCTCCTAAGAGAACAAGCCTGGACTGCAAAACTAACCAGCCTTGGGATCTCGTTACTGGACCAAATAGGTCCGTTTGCCTATGCCCATCAAAGCGCAGTAAGACACAAACAGAAGTCCGCAGCCAAGAAAGTAAGGATTTATTCAGGAGATGGTACCTTGCCCAGAGTCACAAGTGAGCTAATCCTCAAAGACCCGGCTCCCTGACTGGCTTCCAAGGAATGGATTCTACAGGGAAAAAATCATTAATCATGGTGGGTAAAGGAGTTAGCATCGTGGTCTCTACTGATTGGCTGCTGTAGGGCAGGGGGTAATCGATCACTGCATCCAGTCCTGATGTCAGCCATGGAGTTCTTCTTTCTGAATCTGCAAGGATTTGTCTGGTGGGATCATTCTGCTTTTCTGGACGTGGAGCAAAACAAAACTGAGGCCAAGATATTATCTTTAGTTTGATTGAAAGCTCTGTCTCTATAATCAATAACCCCAAGACCTAAGATGACTGCGTGCTGACCAGAGCTTCATTGTCCTGAGGGCTTAACGATTAAGCAACGGAGAGGGAGGTGGGGAAATCCCGGTGCTGGGTGAGGCGGTCTGAGTCAAAAGGAGCAGAGGGGCAGGAAGGGGAGGAGAGGGGGACCAGATTAAAAAGTAAAGTTTCTGAGTGGTGGCAATTAGAAGCAGGATGCGTGGCTGGAGGCAAGTCCTCCGTCTTAGCCCACACACCCAATGCACAGGCCTCACTGTCTTCTTTCTGGATGTTCGTGTGGCTGTTACTCAATTCCACTGTACCCATGAGGCAAGACAAAGGGAGAGCTAGAGAAGATTTTTGATAAGCTATTTTCCTCCAGCTAACTCAGAGAAGCTACCTCACAATAGGTGGCAGTACTGGAGAACTGATTTTCTTAACCTTTCTTTCAAAAGCCTTTTCGGTTGCTAACACTCTTTATCTGAACTTTTTGCTAGCTCGGAAGTGTGGTGAAGTAGCATTGCCTACACCCACAACGGAGTGCCTGCTGGGTATGACGCAGAGGGTGCGAAGCAAGGACAGTGAAGCGGCCCTGCCTTTTGAATCCCAAACCAGGGCACTGGCAAGTAAGGGTCGGCAACAGCAGGAGGCGGCGAGAAGGGCTGGGACTTTGGACTGAGTCGTGCCTGAGTGCAAACTCAGTGCTGCAGTGTCTGGTTCTGTGCTCTTTAGCCATTTAACCTCTCCAGGCCTTGTCTACAGACTGTTTGAGCTGCTCGTTTCAAACGTCTACTTTGCGGAGTTGTCGTGAATACTCCATTAGAATAATCCGGACCCATGATCAGCACTCGGGCAACGTTTGTTAATTATTATTTGAAGTCAGGACTAGGCTAATACCACCCCCATTCCAAATCTGTTTTCCACTCTGGAAAATACAATTGCCATCTAGTGAAGGTATAAACCAGGGGTGTCCAACCCGTGGCCCACAGGCCGCATGCAGCCCAGGATGGCTAGTAATGCAGCTCAACACAAAATCGTAAATTTACTTAAAATATTACTTAGTATTATCACCAAGTTTTATACTAAGTTTTATTACTAAGATATGTACATTTTCTATATTAGTGATCACAAACTTGGGACCTGCTCCAGGATTTTAAAAGATCGTTGAAAGGGCCACTGCATCATTAGGGTTATTACATGAGGACTTTTTGATTATCTGTAGTGGCAGATATCATGACCATTATGCACAGACCTTTTTTTGCCCATCAGTTTTTGTTAGTGTTTGTGTATTTAATGTGTGGCCTAAGAGAATTCTTCCTGCAGTATGGCCCAGAGACATGCAGAGGCTGGACACCCCTGGGAATCTTTTCCTAGGGAATCTTATCTAGATGGGGAGATAAGACATGTATATAAGGAGATTTACACCAGGTGGTAAATGCCATACACTACAGAATAGCAGTCCTAAACTTTCAGCATAGCTCAGAATCCTCTAGGGAATGTGTTAGCAACGCAGCTTCCTGGGTCCTGACCTAAGACATTCTGTTTCAGAAAGTCTGGAGTAGTTCCCAAAAGCGCATTTTGCGAAACTCTCCAGCTGATTGTGACACCAGTGGTCTGAGGACAACGCCTAGGACCCCGCTGGAGTCCACAGGATGAGGGTTCGAGTAGGGAAGAACGAACGGCTAGGGTCCAAGTACAAGGTGTTACCCTTAGGGGAAAACCTCCCGGACGACACCACCGAGATAACATGTGAGTTTAAGCTACGAGGTATAATGTGGGATCTTGGTGTGATTTCTGAATATTCCACAAAAACAGGTATCAGCCCTAAGTGCTGGCCACTGTATATCAAAAGCTGATAGATTCAAGCCCCAGCTGGCACAGCTCAGTGGATTGAGCGTGGGCTGTGAACCAAAGCATCGCAGGTTCAATTCCCAGTCAGGGCACATGCCTGGGTTGCAGGCCACAGCCCCCAGCAATTGCACATTGATGTTTCTCTCTCTTTCTCCCTCCCTTCCCTCTCTAAAAATAAATAAATAAAATCTAAAAAAAAAAAAAAGCTGATAGATTCATAACGTGTCATGCCTGTTTACACTTTTGGATGCACCATCCAATCTCCTAGCTAGGAAGATGTTCAGGCAATAGAAAATGGGACAAACACACTAAAATCAAAGAAATGGATGAAGGAGCAAACTGTTCACCAAAGAGCATATTCTGTCCCAAGTCTCTCCACCGGGTGCAGTCAGTGGAGCCATATCCTCACCCACAAGCTGTGAGCAGAGATGATGTGTGCCACGTCCCGAAAGAAGTATTTAAGAGCTGACACGTGACCCTCCAGCACTTTCTCCTTCTCCTGCTAGGGCAGCCTTGGGAGCCACATGTTGAGATGGAGAAGTCACAGGGTGAAAGCAAAAGAGATCCTGAGGCACTGCTGAGAAGGGAGCTGCCCTGGAGAGCCGCTGGATCACAGCGGACTTTACGGGAAGAAGCAAACTTTGACTAAGCCGCCGCAGTTTCAGAGGTGGTTTGTCACTGCAGCAGGGTCCACCCCGAGCTGATACTACAGTATGCTCTCCTGTAGGAAGACCTATACAAAAGAGAAGATATTTTCTCAGGTCTACTTCCCTACAACCTATAATCACAGAGAACGTTTTGTTCTTCCACCTATGACAACAAATTAAGCCTTAAGAGAACTCCCCTCACAGCCTGATCATAGCTGCTGGGAGTCAACTATTAATTAATTTTTTTTCTACAATGTATTGATTCCAGTTCAAAATGACAGTCCCTGAAGCTGCCTCTCCATCTTGTTCAAGAGCTAATGAGAGTTAAATACAGACAAAAACTGATGGCTGCCAGATGGGAAGAAGGTTGGGAGGCTGGGTGAAAAGGGCGAAGGTATTAGGAATACAAATTGGCAGTTACAAAACAGTCATGGGGATGTAAAGTACAGCCTAGGGAATATGGTCAATAGTATTGCAATAATTATGCATGGCGCCAGGTAGGGACCAGACTTATTGGGGGAATCACTTCATAAATTATATAAATGTCTAATCCCTATGCTGTATACCTGAAACTAATATAATATTGAATATCAACTTAACTCAAAAAATTTTAAGATTTTTTTAAAAGAAAATAATGAGAGAGGAGAGAATTTCACAAAGCAATAAGTGTTCAGTGTCAGGCTTAACAACATCAAGTGCTGCAGAAACCAAGAAAGAGAGAGGTGGGAACAGATCACCGCATCTGATGTTTGAAGGAGTTGCTGAACCGCAGCCCCTAAGAAGAAGTCACCCCACGACAAATCGAGCATTGGCTTACAAGAAATGCCCAGGACGAAGGGGCTGTTACCTGGTGTCCAGGAATGCGGTCAGCTAAACCCTGACTGTGGCGGACTGCAGACTACGGATGAGTGACCTAGTTTTTCACCAAATAAACTGCAAGGGGAAAAAGGGGGCGAGAACCTATATATTAAAAGAGACTGAAGATATATTAAAAGAGACTGGAGACTTCTCAATTAATTGCTAAGTGTGAACCTTATTTAGATCTTAATTCAAACAAATTGTAAATATTTTTAATTGACATTTGTGAAGCAATTGGGTATTTGAACACTGACTATTGGGTAACACTAACGAAATATGAGAAAGGCATTGTGATCATGTTGATAAAAATAATCCTTATCTACTAGAGGCACATACTAATGTGTTTACAGATGAAACTATATGATGTCTGAAACATGCTTTAAAACAGCCCGTGGGGGAGAGGGGTAAAATGAAACAAGATTGGTCACACGTGGATCCCTGCTGAAGCTAAGTGACAGGTACTTCTGGTTACATTATGCTCTTCTCCCTACCTCTGCCCTTGTTTGAAAGTGTCCTTAATAAAAGGATTTTCTTTTTAATAAAGGTAGAAAGAGGGATTACCAATGGAGTAGGGACAGGAAAGGTGTTGTGTTTTAGGAGAGGCCTGTTGGAGGCTTCAGATAGAAAGATAATATGCCATTTCTTAAACAGAGTGAGAAGCATATAAGTGTGAAATTTTAGTCTATATAGTCAATAAATATACCTCAGTATTTATTTTTAAAAGCATAAAAGGAAGGAAGGAAGAGAGGAAAAGGAACAATCACAAACTTTAGGATGATTTTACTGCTGAGTTAAAAGGGTAGTGATGAGTTAGGGTAAGGACTTGGACCCTACTCACTTTTTGGTTTTTGCTCCTCATGCAAGGATATGGGTAGGGGGAGAGGGAGAGAGAAATATCAGTGTGAGAGGGAAGCATCAGTCCGCTGCCTCTCGTGTGCACCTGGACCAGGGATCAGCCCGCAGCCTTTTGGTGTACGGGAGGACGCTCCACCGACGGAGCCACCTGGCCAGGGCATAATGCCACTCCCTTTTGATACATACTTGTCATTAGCCCAGTTCCGGTCAGTGAGAAATGAGTGGAAGAAGTCTCCTAAGGACCATAGGGTAAAACTCTTCCTTCTAAAAGGGGAAGGCAACAACAGAGTTTCCTCTTTTTCTGGTCTTAAGGAGAGACATGATGCTTGGAGTTATGCATGCAGCAGTTATCTTGTGACCATAAAATGATAAGCGTTCTTGATAAGACAAAAAGCCAACACTACTGAGAATGACAGGGCATGCAGACAGAATGAGCCTTTCCTTGGATGACATTACTGGGCAATCAGACCACACAGGCTGCCTAGGTTTCAAGGCTTATTGGGTGCATAATAAATATCTTATGATTTAAACCTCTGATAATTTGGTTTTTCTCTTACTTGTGGTCAAGAACATTTGTAAGTAATATACAGCTAAACTTAGTTTTTTCTTGCCTTTTCTCAGTTGTTTCAGATTTAAACCAGTTAAATACATCCTCCCTGTTCTCCCCTATGGCTGCATCTCAGTTGGGAGTGGGAAGGAGGGGTGTGCACAGCAGGCTTACATGACATCAAGGCTTTAGTGGAAGGCTTTGGGGCCTCAGTTACTGTCTGCAAACCACACTGGTATCTTCTGCTTGCCTTATCTCTGCTGTTCTCTGAGAGGTGGCATCTATTTCTGTTGTCTGCTAAAAGGTGGCATCCAGCCTGAGCCCCAGGAAGCCACCCCCTTCCACAATGCATCAGGCGAAGCATGAATTCATTCTCGTAGACCCCTGGCCTGATGACCCACAGTGCATCATACTGTGGCTTTCCAGTGTGAGGCCTGGGCCGCTCTCCTGGCTTGCTCTCTCTCTCATTGTTTCTCTGTGCCCCAACCGTCACGGCCTCCACAGGGCACAGAAACGCAGCTCTTCTTCCATGCCTCCCAGGCGAGTGACACTCTGAGGCTGGCTTTCTGCCCACCCATTGCCCACAGCTATCACTGCTCTCCAGCTCAGAGTCAGGGCAGATGCCACCTCCCTCTGAGGCTCGAGCTCGTCCACCAGCCAAAAGCCCCGGCTAGATTCACATCCAATCACCCACTAGATTTTGATCTCAGGAGTTGGGCTCCTCAAAGACCCCATACCAGTGACTACCCTCCTACCTCCTCCAGTCTGGCCTTCCATGTATTCTCTATCTAAACGAAATCCTTCGTTTTCAAAACTACTTGTCACTGATATGAGTTTAAAAGCCTATTTTAAAACTAAAAAATGAGAACTTTCTATTTTTTTTCTCTTTGTATTCCTGCTACAGCAATTCTATTCACTCCTGAAGCAGTGGCTGCCTCCTACGCAGGTATTTCTACAGAAGAGGGTGCCATAACGGTCTGCAGTACTCGGCAACCTGTAGGTCTTCAGTAAATTATGGATAGGTTGAGACAGAGAACTCACCAAGTTACAAACCAAGGAGATGAACAGATAGGAAATAGGTAGGTAGATAGATATAAATGCTCGTGTCAATTACCTCTCATTAAATAAGCTATGAAATAACAATGTACACTTAGGCTGAGGTTTACAGGATGTTTTCCTTGTAAAGAATATAAAATACAATTTAAATGCATAAGACAGGCAGCATCTAACTGAAACATAAATGATTTTCTTCAAACTTCAATGAGGTTTCTATTAATAAGTATCAGAGAGAACTCATCTGATGACTTAAATGTCACATTAGCATTTCATGAAATTCAGAGAAAAATGAAAATGTGGATCAGCGTATGCTGTAAGTTCTTTGCCAAAAAGTGCAGCCTAACCATTGCTTTCATGTTCCTATCCTCCTGGCTGCACTAGGCTGACACAGTGACCTACAGGCGGCCCCCAGCCGCGGAATGCTGGGGCTGTGGAATCAAGACTCAAGGGTATTTGCGGGCATTGCACAGCAAGGGGCCAGGAGAAAAACATTACCATATTTCTTCCTCCCAAGGCACTTGTCCACTGTCCTCTCTGCTAGAGACCTCTTGTTGCCGAGGAAGACCCCCTCAAAGAAGCACTGCTTTCCAATATGGTAGGTGTGGATGCTGTTGCTAAACCTTGGGTAAAAAGTCCACTCAGGACGCTGCCCATCTTCTGCAAGACATCAGAAATCCTTCCATTAGCACTGCTCCCAGCTTCATAATGCAATGGGATGCCAAAAGGTTGCGGAAACTCCCAGGCACTCTCTGGCTGTACAACCTTTGTCAACGTGGATAATTCCTTGGTTCTCCACCAATGCAGTATTAGTCTCTGTGGGGCTAGACACCAAAGGAAGGGACGTGGGGAGAAAGCTATCTAAGAGGCCTCTTTTCTTTTTCCTTTTTATCCTCTCCTCCAAAAATAAAGAAAATTTTATGGTTGAAAGCAATGTATGGGTGGGGAAGCTCAGAGAGTGTTTTACAGGCACCTGTGATCCAACCTTCACTCTGTCGGTAGGTGGGTAGGAAGAAGAGAATGCCCATCAGCCAGGGAAGGGCGGGGCCAGCCATGGCAGCTTACCTGGTTGGCAGCAACAGTGGCACACGCATGAACTACGATGACACCAGAGTTGCACACGTGTGATTGAGGCAAACGAGAAAGGCTGCTCTGGGGCAAGTTACTGGACCCCTCGGTATCCTTGTCTCCTCATTCTATACTTTTCCTATAAAATTGCTGAAATAATTTTAAACAATAAAAGATCCACTAATAGCTATATGGTTGCTTGAAAATCACTTGGGTTCTGTGGTGGCTAAGACAGAACATAGGCTTTGGAGGCAGGCAAGTGTGGTTCTAACCCCATCTCCGTGTCCTAGCTATGTGCACTTGTATCGGTCGCTGAACCGCTCCAAGCCTCAGTTTCCTTCTATGTAAAATGGGTAGGTTTCTACTGGCCACGTAGATCTATATGAATTGACAGAGAATAAGGTCCAGGATCTATTTACAGTCAGTGAAAATAGTCTGTATACTATTTTCTACTAGTGAAAACATGGCTGAATACTAGACCCCACTCATCTATACATACAAACACATGCATTTCAAATTTTGGGGAAAATTTGTATATATTAAACTCTTCACAGCTCTTGGGCAGAATGGGGATATTGTTGGAGAAGACTGGGGAAGGGGTTTCCTTATACACTTTATATGCTTCTTTATTATTTTAGCATTTTGATAGCTCTTTTGTGGTTTTCATAATAAAGGCACTCCAGTTTTTAAAAACACATAATGGTGTTTTCCCCAGCAGAGTTGTTACAACAGTCAGTGATGACGTTGTTGAATGCCTGGCACGTAGTGGGTCTTCAGTGCACGGCACCCAACAGTGTGACAGGCTTACGGGAAGACCCCGAGGATAGAGGCACGTGGGGAGGATCTCTGACTTACTCACTTGTCAGTAACTTTAGCATGCTAAACTCCTCGAGATATTTATCCTTTTGGACTTCAGACAATGAGGTTTCAGAGGAATGATCAGAATGTGAGGAGGAGGATTTCAGATCCAAATCTGCTGCAGGGCTGGAAAGGAAGCAGAAGGATTAGATTCTTCCATGTGCTTAAACTGGCATTTAGGATCCAATCATACATATCTTACACTGGAATTACCCTCACCCGCGATAACGACGCCTACTCTTCCATACACATCCATGAGCATATAATTTGTTTACTCACAATTTCAGAGACTAAAAGACATTCAAAAGATGCATGCTAAAAAGTTCGATGGGTTCTCAAAAATTTAAACATTGAATTACCACACAACCCAGCAATTTCACTCCTAGGCATTTAAAGTATGCCAAAAGAATCGAAAACAGAGACTCAAACTGATACATGTATGCAAATAGTCATTGGAGCATTATTCATAAGAGCCCCAAAGTAGAAACAACCCAAATGTCCATCAACAGATGGATGGACAAACAAAAGGTCCCCTATACATACAGTGGAATATTATTCAGATGTAAAGTGGAATGAAGTTCTGATATATACTAAACATGGATGAACCTTAAAAATATTATGTTGCTCTGGCCAAGTGGCTCAGTTGGTTGGAGCATCATCCCACACACCAAAACATTGTGTGTTTGATTCCTGGTCAGGGCACATACCTAGGTTGCAGGTTCGATCCCCAGTTGGGGCACATATAGGAGGCAACCAATCAATGTTTCTCCCTCACATCAATGTTTCTCTCTCTCCTTTCTCTCTCTCCCCCATCCTGTCTCTAAAATCAATAGAAACATATCCTCAGGTGAGAATTTAAAAGAAAAAAAAGACTTGTTAAAAAATATTATGTTAAGTGAAATAAACCAAAACATAAAAGGACAAATATTGTATGATCTCCCTTATATGAAATACCTAGAATAGGAAATTCATAGAGACAGAAAATATATATAAGGTTAGTAGATTAGAGTACCAGGGGCTGGGAAGAGGAGATAATTTGTAACTATTGTTTATTAGATACAGTGTTCCAGTCTGGGGTGAAGAAAATATTTTTAAAATAGTAGTGATAATTGGACAAATGTCTGGCTATATATATTTTACCACAATTTTTTAAAAAGTAATGAGGTACTAATACATGTTACTACATTGATAAACCTTGAAAACATTATGCTAAATTAAAGAGGCAGACACTAAAAACTACATACTGATGATTCCATTTACATGAAATGCCCAGAATAGGCAAATCTACAGAGAGAAAAAGGAGATTAGCGGTTGTCGAAGGCTGGGGGAGTGGCGAACACAGGATGGGTGACAGCTAGAGGGGATGGGCTTCTTTGGTGGGTAATGAAAATGTCCTAAAATTGTGGTAATGGTTGCACAACTCTGTGAATACACTGAAAACCACTGAGTTGAGCCCTGGGTGGTGTGGCTCATTGGGCTGAGCACTGACCTGCAAACTGGATGGTTACCGGTTCGATTCCCAGTCAGGGCACATGCCTGGGCTGTGGGCCAGGTCCCCAGTTGGGGGTGTGTGAGAGGCAAATGATCAATGTCTCTCCCACACATCAATGTTTCTCTCCCTCTCTTTCTCCCTCCCTTTCCCTCTCTAAAATAAATAAAGTCTTTTTTAAAAAAACCATTGAGTTGAACACTTTAAATGGGTGAATTATATGGTATGTGAATTATGCTTCAAGAAACTGTTACAAAATAGATGCATGTTCAACAAAATCATTAAATGGGAATTAAAAACCAGTAAGCATACAAAGAAATAGAGCCCTGGCTGGTGTAGCTCAGTGGATTGAGCGCGGGCCCGTAAAACAAAGGGTTGCTGGTTCGATTCCCAGTCTAGGGCACATGCCTGGGTTGTGGGCCAGGTCCCCACTAGGGGGCGTGAAAACGCAACCACACATTGATGTTTCTCTCCCTCTCCCCCTCCGTCCCCCTCTCTAAAAAATAAATAAAATATTTTTTTAAAAAAAGAAGAACAGAGAAAGAATCATGGATACAGAGAGTGTTTTGATGGTTATCAGATGGGAGGGGGGTGTGGGGAATGGGTGAAGAGGTGAGGGGATTAAGAGGTACAAATATGTAGTTACAGAATAGCCATGGGGATGTAAAGTACAGTACAGGAAATGGAGTCGCCAAAGAACTTATATGCATGATCCCTGGACATGAACAATGTGTTGGAGATTGCCTGAGGGTGTGAGAGGTGCTTGGTGGATGGGGGTAAAGGGGGAAAATTTGGGACAACCTTAAAAGCATAATCAATAAAATATAATTTTAAAAAATTAATATCACCGAAAGATCTTGTTTCAAATAAATATATATTTATATGCATAAGAAATGTCTTTCTTATGCATATTAAAAACATTAAAATGTTAACACTGATTCTCTAAGGAGGTGAAGTTATTGTGATTTTTTAGTACTGTTTTTATATTTTCAAATTTTTTTTAAGATTTTATTTATTTTTAGAGAGGGAAGGGAGGGAGAAAGAGAGAGAGAGAGAAACATCAATGTGCGGTTGCTGGAGGCCGTGGCCTACAACCTAGGCATGTGCCCTGACTGGGAATTGAACCTGCGATGCTTTGGTTTGCAGCCCGCATTCAATCCACTGAGCTACGCCAGCCAGGGCTATATTTTCAAAATTTCTACAATGAATTGAAATTACTGTCATTATAACACAATTTGTTAGAATAATGTTTTCAAAAATTTTACTGTAAAAGAAATATAAACAGAATGGCACACAAAACACATAATATAAATACACTTTTACAGTTAAGTATAAGGCCAACACCCAGGACAAGAAACAAACAAAACGAGGCCAGCCCCACCTCCCCAGAGCCCTTTCCTGGGAGGTGGCCACTTCCCTGACTCTGACCTCCCAGCAGTCATTCTTGTCTTTAAGACTCACCACCTACATACATGTGCATGTATGTATTCCTAAAACTATAGAGTTTAGTTTATTTTCACCAGCTTTTTTCTTTTTTAATTAATTTATTGTTATTCAATTATAATTGTCTGCACTTACCCCCCACCATCCGATTGCTTTTGAACCTCACAATAGCAAGCACTTGCACAGCACATATTATATGCCGGTGAGTCATCTAATCTGACAGAACGGATTGTCTTCCATGAAGCAGTAATTGTGTGGCAAAGTGAAGACAATGGGTACACTTCTCTGTCAGTCATGGGCCTCCCTGACTTGTAATTGTGGTGCCCGGGGAGTTATAATTTTTTTCATTTATTGAACATCTAAACTTTGCCCAAGTTCACACAGAGGCTAAGTGGCAGAGCTGGGCTTTAGACCCAGACTGGCTCCAGAATCCATGTTCTTGGCAAAGACGTCAAGCTACGTCTCAGACTGTTGGCTCCTGGTCAGAATTTCCCCACCGTTTATGGCTCTTTGCTGGACCCTTACTTACTCTGGGAGAGCAGGCACTCTGCAGGGGGCTGGAGGCTTACTGACGTTTCCACCTACTACTGCAGAATATGAGGGGCTGACCCTCTGGTCGGAGGATGTTGTATTGGCGAAACATCCCTCAGATTCCAGGAAATCCTTGTATTTAGTACCTACAACACAAAGATACCGCAATTTGATTATGTTAATGAAAATACTTTCCACTCCATCTTGTTCCCTAGACTACAATTTTTAAAATTAACATATTTGAGCATTTATTGTATATACTGGTGATTGTGTTGACATCTTACACACATGTTCCCTTTTAATTCTCATAACTACCCACAGACATAGGTATTTATCCTTCCATTTTACAGATCAGGAAACTTTGAAAAGAGAAAATAAACAACTTGCTTAAATCATGTAGAACACAAACATCTTGGCCCAGATTTGATCGCCGTTCTTATGCCACTACAGTCTAAAACCCTAACTGCTGAGCGAGACTGCTTGTGCCGCCAGAGTCTACTCTGAACTAAGTGAAAGAATTAGAGCTGACTCGAGCTATATATCACTGTTTACTGAGCATCTCAATATAATTTTCCAAAGGACTTGTTCATAAAAGACTAATGAATGTAGCTGGCGATCAGAACCCAAAGAACTGTCTCCAGAAACTTCCATGGGTTCCCCTCACAACGTAGTGTCGTCATTCATTTCTGTACACAACTTCCCCACCAGGCTGTGTCTCAGTCATTTTAGTAGCACTCAGAACAGGGCCTGGCACAACACAGATGTTCACTAAGTGAAAAAATTGTAACTCCCCAGGCACCGCAATGACCAGTCAGGGAGGCCTATGATTGACAGAGAACTGTACCCATGGTCTACACTTTGCTATACAATTACTGCTCTGTGAAAGACAATCTGTTCTGCCATCATTGTACATGGGTGTGTGCCTTGTCCATTCACTTTTTAAAAAGGTCAGGTAAATGGATAGTGTATTTCTTCATGCATAACTTCATAGAGCACAGAAGTCAATAGACTTCTATCACAGTGTAACTTCTGGTTATAAGAATACCACAACCATTAAGATTCAGACTTCTCTGACTCCTGAGTGCACTTGTAGGTTGACTGCTATTCCCGCTCCAGAGTATCATGCTGCACGTGAACAGGATACACAGGGGTCGTCTGTAAATTCCCATCATCTGTCAGTGGGACTGGTACTCATGTGGCTCCCTCTCAAATGCATACAGCAAGTGGATCATACCTTCTACACTCTTGTCAAGTCTCAACCCCATCACAAAACCCTTTATTCTTTTTTTTATCCTCACACAAGGACATTGTTTTTTTCATTGCTTTTAGAAAGGAAGGGAGAGAGAGAAACATAGATGAGACAGAGAAGCACCCATTGGTTGCTTCCCGTACATGCCCAGACTGGAGATTGTATGTGCCTGGACTTCAAGATCGAACCTGCAACCTAGGTACGTGCCCTGATCAGGAATCGAACATGAAACCTCTTGATTACAGGACAACACTTCAGACAACTGAGTCACACTGGCCAGGGCCAAACCCTTCACTTTTAAGAGGACTGTCTGTGAGTCTACAACATTTGAAGGCCAGCTGAGCTACCTCCTCCCCTCACACTGTCCCGATTCTAGGACTGTCTGCATTAGAATGAAAAGTACAGATTCCAAAATTCCATCACTGAGCCTCTGAGTTAGAATCTATCCAAGTGAGGCCTGGGAACCCACATTTTGAAAAAGTGCCCCTCCCCTGGTAGCTCCTGGGCTCACGTCTCCCAGTGATTTTCCTCCTTTGAGGAAATTCACTGATTCCCAGCTGCGCAGTGTTCCCTGCATTTGCCTGGTCATGAGAACCGCCTTGGAGCACTCATTCAATAACATGCAGACTTCAGAGCCCTGACCCCTGACCTACCCTGACCTACCAGGGAAGACTTAGGAATCACTGTGTTTAAAAAGCACCTCAGGTGACTGATCCTCAGGAGCAGCCAAGTGTGGGAAGAACTGTTCTGGAACATGCTGGAGGTCCTAGAGCAGCCCCAGGTATAGTGAAGTCAACTGGTTCCTTCAGGTGTGAGTAATTGGGATGGAGTGGAGCCCAGTGGAGGGGTGAGGAAGGAGCAGGGTTGTGAAGAGGGGAGCACGGGTCCCTGGCAGCCAAAGAAGAAACCACCCATATACTGAGCCGCAAAAGCAGTGTCGAATACGACGCACTCCACACTCTCTGACCACCATGCAGTACAATCAGAAATCAACAATAAAAAGACAGCCAAAGCATCCATGAGCATGGAAACAGATCACACTTGTAAATGTTTTGCATTAAAAAAGAAACTGTAATGGGAAACATGAAGTACTTAACAACCAAGAATATAAGTACTATATATCAAAACTTGTGGGATTCAACTAAAGCAGTACTTAGAAACTTGTGCCTTAAATGTATGTACTGTTTTTCACCGAATATAAGACACTATCCATTGTGATAACATTATTATTTTATTCACCTTAAAAAAAAACAAAGGCTGCCAATTACACTGTGGCACATGTGTCCTGGCCGGTGTGGTTCATCTGGTCGGAACATCATCCCATAACTGAAGGTCCCCTGTCCTGGCACCTACAGGAAGCAACCAACTGACATTTATCTGTCACATGGAGGTATCTCTTGCTCCCTTGCTTTCTCTCTTCTTGTCTCTCTCTCTAAAGCAATGAAAATAAAACATCCTCCGATGAGGAAAAAAAATTAAAAAATAAACTATGGCACAATCTTTTATCACTTAGAATTTTTATTTTATACCTACTGAAGCAGTCTTTTAGACTTAGAGATTTTAATCACATATTGCACTCACGCGCATATTAAAGAAGAAAAATATAAGCAAAATAAATTGGTTAAGGCATTCTTCAAACCATACTCACATTTGAATATCTGATTACTAACTCACTTCTCAGCTCAGTCACTGATGTGCACATTTTCCACCTCGACTGGCCTCAACACACCAACATGGGTGATGCAGCATTGAGCGCTCCTCTCATGCCTCCGGAATTTTCCCAAGCCACAGACACTTCCTGCATTGTTCAGTCTCACATAGCAAAGTTTACGACAACTACTTCACACCTGCCTCTGGGCCCTCCGCACAGCCGGACCAATCCAAATTCAGAGATGCAAACTGTGAAAAATGTTCATCTTGGAACTGATGGGTTAAAGTGTAAAAAAAAATTTCCAAAATTAATTAACTAAGCTTTCAATTCAAGAAGTGACAGGGAAAAAGAATAAATCCTCCAAACTGATAAGGAAGTAAATCATAAAAGAAAAGCAGAAATGAATGAAACGAAGATTATCAGTTTTGTCATGGGGAAAAAACTAATAATGTAGATAAGCAAAGTTCAAGAAAAAATCTGAATACAAGTATATAGTGTTAGGAAGAAAAATGAGGTCATAATTATAAGTAAAATGGAAATGATTTTACCTATAAAGAAATTGAGAATCCAAAATGTCAAACAACGTGTTCAAGATTACAGAGCTTTGAAGTATAACTTATAAAATGTAGTTTAATGTTACAAGGTATGTACAGAAGGTATCCAGCCATGTAATATGAAAAACAGACATTTATTGAAGAAGGTATAAGATACAGGAAACACTGTACATAAGACAATGATGCCTCAGTCCCCTGCAAAGTAGGCACTTTGGGACCTCACACAGTTCTCCCAGTCTCCATCAGCTGCCCCATCATATTTTCCTGAATCTCATTGATAGTCTGAAATCTCTTCCCTTTCTAAGGTGATTTTAGTTTTGGGAAAAGCCAGAAGTTGCAGGGTGCCAAATCTGGGCTGTAGCAGGCTGAGTCACCTGGGTGATTTGATGTTTTGCCAAAATTTCTGCACCAGGCCCTGGCTGGTGTGGCTCAGTGGATTGAGTGCAGCCCAGCAAACTAAAGGGTTGCCGCTCTGATTCCCAGTCAGGGCACATGCCTGGGTTGCGGGCTGGGTCCCAGTAGGGGTGTGTGAGAGGAAATCACACATTGATGTTTCTCTCCCTCTCTTTCTCCCTCCCTTCCCCTCTCTAAAAATAAATAAAAACTTAAAAAAAAATCTCCACATGAGATGTGATGCATTTTTGTGGTGAAGCTGCCAATCACCATTTGTCCATAACTGTAGTCTTGAATCACCCAAATAGTTTCCATGGAGGAATGCTCAAGCTTTACACAAAATCTGACACAGATTCATTTCTCTACTCAGTCATTTTGAATGCCAAGGCCACACAGTACACATACTCACTCAGCAGCATCTATCACCCCCACTGACTAGCGCAGTGAAGTCGTCATTGTTCACACATGCACATTCCAGTGCACTCTCCTTCACTGCCAGGTCACATGGATATTGCGCAAACCGCTGTCATTATATTAACAATGGCTGGACCTTTTCTGGACAGACCTCACACATTTAAAACTTCCAAAGCAAGTTATAAGCTAAAGGGAAACTTGTAACATACATGATAAGAAGAGTTAATCATGACAAATTATGAATTTTTATAAATTTATAAGGTGAAAATAAATACTCAAAGAGGAAAAAATGGGCACAATACATGACTAGGCAAACCATTAAATGAGATACACACACATACATACAAATAGTCAATATACATTTGGGGAAAAGTTTGTCTTTCCTAATAATCAAAAAGCTGAATTTAAAATGAGATACTATTATTTGCTATCAGTTTGCAAAACCCTACATTAGTCCAGCTTGGAGGAATGGCATTCTTGCACACTGCTGGTGGGAATGTCTGCATCTCACTAAAGAGCAACTTGGCCGTGTGTTTCCTCCGAAGTCTATGACAAGTGTACTTTTCATCCCATGGTTCTACTTCTAGGAACATATCTGTGTAAAAGGTACACATTTTATCTGTGTGAATGCAAAAAGGACCCACACATGTAGAGAAGAAATAAGACCAAGGGCAGAGATGTCACCTAGGTTCTTATATATAGTTCTGAGTTACTTATTATAGCATTGACTTATGATAATTTTTCAACATAGGTTTTAATTGCTGTTGCTTTTTCATAGCATGAAAACATTTCATTGTATACTTCCCACGGAAAGACTTGAAAGTTGACCAAAGCAAGAATTGAGTGTTACAGATGGTATCAGAGGAACCTCTTCAAAAGATTTTTGGTTTTAGTGGATTGAGTGCGGGCTGCAAACCAAAGCATCGCAGGTTCGATTCCCAGTCAGGGCACATGCCTGGGTTGCAGGCCACGGCCCCCAGCAACCGCACATTGATGTTTCTCTCTCTCTCTCCCTTCCTTCCCTCTCTAAAAATAAATAAATAAAACCTTTATAAAAAAGATTTTTGGTTTTGTTTTATTTTGGTTTTTTTTCATTTTTAGGGGCAAAATTTGAATATATTACATAACCCTGAGCAGCAAGCAATGAAATCACACCTACAGATTTAGCCTATTTCCTTGTTTGCTTAAGAAGTCTTGTGTGGCAACACTCTAGAAAGTGGCCTGTGGCTGCTACAGCAGGGAAAACATGTGACAGGCAAGGACAAAAAGGGCAGTCTGTGCTAAAATGGCAAACAGCGTATTCTCCAGATGCAAGTGACTACAAGATCCTTCTAGAAGTAACTCAGCCTCAGACACAACCTGGGGACACTTAAATGCAGCCTCAAGCTGCCCCCCACAAACACATACACCTGCTCAGGTAGAAGAGTCTGCCCCTCCCACTCTGGTACCGGTGCTCCCACACCTAGAGTGACAACAAGGAACTTCAAGCAGGTCGATTGCCTCCCCACGCCGGCTCCCACCGCCGGCCCCTCCTCTCTGTCCAGCTTTCTAGTTGTGGTGAGGAGCCAATAAGCAAAGGTACCTCTTCTTGAAAGGGTCACCACTTATCATGATAATTTATTCCAATGCAAAAATGTTCGGTAAGCCATAACGTAGGAAATTCTAACAAGCCGCTACAGCACTATGAGATGAGGAGAGACGATGCAACCGAAAGGACCAAGTGAAGGTTCTGGTGACCACAAAGGAATTCAGGGAAAAAGGAGAGTTTACAGAAAATTCTGCTTCTTTGGTACCATCTGTAGAATCCAGGATAATTACTGCTGTCTCTTTAGGTAGGAACATCTTACACAACCAGGGCTCCTTCACATACTTGTCATCTGAGCTTGTTCAGACAATGGCATTGTCTGGAAAGAAGAAAATAATACATCAAACCAAGTTTGCTTAATGTGGATACTCTTTAACTAAATGTTGTTTCCCACTCCTGTCTATCTGCCCAACAAATAACCTAAGGATCTGGGGCAGCAGTTTTTAACTCCGTTTTGCGTCACAGGCTTGCCAATAAGGAATGTTGGCAATGGGCCCTCTCTGCTGGAAAGCTGTATGTATACCCACAGTTGTGCATCCATCTTCCACTGGTTTTTGAAGCCCTTCTTTCCTGAACCCCATGAGCTCAGGTGTGGTCTCCTGAGTGACACACCTACAGAGCAGAAAAGGCAGCCACGGATCTTTGACTAATGTGGTTTGGCGTTCTCGGGCTGGTGCTCCTAATGCAGAAACACGGAGCCCCTCGACCCACCCTTAAAACAGCAGCTCCCTCCTTAACCCAGATTCACCTGCAGAGAAGTCTGGGGCTTCACGTTATAATTCCAGAACCTTTTTGTCCTGCTGACCTAGGCATATTGGGCAATTCACGATTCTACCTCCCAGTGCTCCGAAGGCTCCACCTGTAAGTGGATGTCGTGAGTCATAGCTCTCTCCTCTCCCTGCACTTGTCAAGAAAAATGAGGAGGTTGCAGACCTGGATACAGAAGACCAGGGACCAAGCTAAGATCTGACGGGGAAGAGATAGAGGATTTACAGTCCCCTTTTGCAGCATACAGGCCGCTCACCTACAACATGTAAACGCCACCTGGGCATATATTCTGAGGTTTTCTGAGACGCTGTGGTTGTTCTGCTCCATGACAGTTCTCTCAAGGTAAACGTGCCCCAAACATCTTCCACAGGCTTAAGAACCAATTACAGAACTAACATCCATTATTTAATTTCAACCTTTCCTTAATGGTCATAATTTCTACCTGACCCGTCCCATCCAATACAGTACTACCACCTATTAATATATAAGCAAAGGGAAAAAATGAAAGAGCATGGACTTTGGAGACCAGAAGACTTCTGTCAAATCCCAGCCTCACCATTTATTGACTGAAGCTCCGGGCAGGCCAAACTTCTGGCTCCCTTTACTCATTTGTAATATATAGGGCAGGGTGGGGGAGGGGGGAAGGCATGGGAATGTCATGAGGTCCAGGAAGGTCATTTATGAGACTCTGCTTTGAAGCTGCTCTCTACTTTGTTAGATCTTGAGTTAACATGACACAAGTAGTTGTTTGTTTGTTTGTTTGTTTCCAGTATGTCCCGAGCTAGCCCGCTTTTAAACTTGAAATGGGTCTCCTGGTTTTAGTATACTTGGATATGAAGATCAAATCTACATCCAGCCCTCCTGATTTCTTCAATTTAACTGTATCTCCTCTCTACGATGGTCATACCAGAGTCTACTTTCTCTGGAACCTTCTCCAGCTCTCCGCTGCAGGTCGTTCTGGAGATGGAGGGGCTCTGACAGCCCTGTGGACTGTTTCCGGTGTATAGACTCATCTGTGCACGTGTTAACTTTAAATATTAAAAGCAACCTGGAGACAAAGAAAATACCTTTTTTAAGAAAGGCAGCAATCAAAACAAACAAACTCCACAGCCACGGAAAGTCAAGAGGGCAGGTCTGGCCTCTTCATCAGTTTCCCTGGCTCCCTCTACCCAGTGTTTATGTTGGAGGGCCCCAGAGCTCTGGGGAGTTCTCTCCCGGCCCCCGCAGGGCTCACTGCCACACACACCCCAGGTGAACCTCCCCTTTTCCGCCTATGAGTCTCCCCTCCCATTCGCCCAAGGATGCCCCAGCTGTACGCTGGGAGGACTACAGGAAAGATGCGGTGAGATCAACGCACCAACTGGCGGCCGAACTGCCTCAGATCTGGCGAGGAATGGAGACCCAAAGGCGAGACGGATGAGAAGGACGCGGCCGCCGCCAGCTCCTCTCACCCCAGAAGTGCATTTCGGCGTTGCCAGGACACCGACCCAGCTAGCGCCGCCTCTCGGGCTGGCACCAGGCGGGGCTTCCAGGTCTCCCGCCCTCTGCGTCTCAGGGCCCAAGGGTCCTCGGCTTGTGATGGAGTCTTCTGAGATGGGCAGAACTAGATAGAGGCTCCAGCCATGGTAGGGCGTCGTGGGCAAGGACCACTGGAGAGTTTGCTCAGCGTTTTGGGTTTGTTTGTTTTTGTAAACAATTGTGGCTTTTCCGGCAATTTCATTTTTGGAACTGTAATCTCTTGCGGCAGTGAAGGATGAGCCCTCCACGAAGTTTGCAGATGCCTGCTTATAATTGGCATTGATTAGACAGGATCACCTACCAGAGCGGCGTTTCTGGGCCAGGCGCCGTGGTGGATGTTATCTATTCCTTAGGCAGCCAGCTGCATTTTTCAAAATAGAAAGCTGAATCTGAGCAAGGCTTGCTCAAGGTCACTCAGAAAACTGACATTATTTCCAAGTTTCCTCAGTCCAAATCTACCACTCTTCCCATCAGATCTTACTTCCTAGGTGAAGAGAACAAATTTAGACTATGTTTTTATTTTTAACGTTTTTTTTTTTTTTACAGATTATAAAATCAGTGGTCACTATAGAAATCTTGGAAAACAGAAAAATAGTGTTAATACCCACAGTCCCACAATCCAGATCAACCACTTTTTCTGGGTACCTAGTGCTGTATGAAAAATCACCCCCAAACCCTGTCGCTTTAAACAACTGTCCTCATTATCCCATGATTTCAGGGCTGGCAAGCTCAGCTAGGCTGTTCGTGCTGGGGGTCTCAGACGTGATTGCAGTCAGAAGGTTCAAGTCTCTTCATTCATGTCAAATGAGCTGTGCTGGCCGTCAGCGGGGTCCTTGGCTGGGGCTTTGGCCAAATCACCTACAGATGGCTTTTCCGTGTGCTTCCTCACAGCATCTGGCACTCCAAATAGGAGCATCCCAGGGCCACTGGGCAGCAGTTGCACTGTCATAGATGCAGGAAGAGGAGACCTTGAGCACACCTCTCAATGGGAGGTCAAGGTCACATTGTATGAAGAGCCCAGGATGTGAGGGACCTTGTTGCCACCATCTTAGGAAACAGCATCTGCCACACCACTACTAATACTTAGGGGTTATTTCCCACCTGTCCTTTTTCTACGCACGTATATATTAACATAGTTGGAACTAGAACACATATACAATTTTCTCATGTTTTTTCATTTAACATTATATCCAGGGCATCTCCTCTTATTAAAGTTAAAAAAAACCACATTTCATCTGTTTAATTCTCTTATCTCGTGGTAAAAATGGTAAGTTTTGCAATAGAATTGTTAGCCAGGCAACAGCATCATTATTAACGGCATGACCCGAGATGCTGCAATGCCAGGAGGGTGGAGATTTTTGTCTGTTTTGCTCACTGCTATACATCAAGTACTTGGCACAGTGTCTAGCACATATAGGCATTCAATAACCATTTGTTTAATGAATGAATAAATGGATGAATGGATGGATGCTACAATGGCCTGAACTGAGACCCTCCCTCTCCTGTTGGGATACTCCTGGGAGGAAACAGACCAGGCCTCTAATCTGTACCACCAAGTTCCAAGACACCAAGACCCATCTGTTAGTCCAAGGACTTCAGGGCTGGTGGGTGAATCCCAGGGTCAAAATGTAATGGGGTGCAGAGCAAGGGTCCCCTGAAAATAGAAGAAAGTCCCACAATCATTGCTTGGGGAAAGGGAAGAGTAGATGATGCAGCATTTAAGATACTTCGGATACTTTGCATAACAATGGCTAGTTAACAGCCGTGCCTTCCTGAAGGAGAGAGAACTGACCATTAGCATAAATGGTGTGCACGATGCTGAAAACACTCATGGACTCTTGACATGTGGGGGTTGCTTATACTGTGTCTTGCCTCTGGGAACTCTTGCCCTGACTAAAGATGGCAGCCAAAAGAAGGTAAAAGACACAGGGAAACTGGCAAAAATGGTGGACACTAACACAACATAGGAGGGGCCAGATATCACAGGAAGTTCTGGGCAGAGCATTTAAAATGAGGGCAGGCTGAAACAGAAGAGAGAGAAGCCATTCAGTCTGGAGTAAGAGAGAAGGTACTTCTGCTTCTCTGAAGGACGTTTGGAGAAGCCACTCTCCTGGTACGTGTGCCTCCCTGGGCCCCACCGTGACTCAGTGTAGCACGGCACATGGTTTCCTGAATCACTGCACAGAGGCTGAGAACAGCGCACCCCAGATCCTGGAGGAGAGAGCTGCTGCGAGAGGATGGCAACTCTGAAACCCACAAGGGCACGTTCCAGAGAGGATGGACACTTGTTTGCGTGACTGGCTGACAGACAGATAAGGATATGGGGAACTTCTGGGCATGGTTTTGGCTTGCAGTCTTTCAGGAGCAAGGGAAGCTCTGGGTCTCATGGGAAAGGAGGGCTCTGAGCAGAAGTACTCTCCGTCTCCCCAAGGTTGGAATCCTGCTAATAAAAACCCATTTCCTTTAACACTAATTGTTGGGTCGTATGTCAAGGTGCCAGGTGGCTTACTCAGTAACAAAAACTCTGTTGAGTCCTGTGAACGGCTACTCATAAACTTCCTGTGACTCTGCAGCTTTAAAACCTCCAGGGCCACTTTGCCTTCATCCCTTGGGCAAATTTTAGACGCCCCCTGCACCATGCCTGCTCCAGTGGCAGGCCCTGAGGTTTGGAGGGACACAGGAGCCACCTGAGAAGTCCTGGTGGCCCACGGAGCTCAGGCTCAGTCCACGGGCAACCAATACCAGCCGGGCCCCTGGGATTGGGCAGCAGAGGTCAGGGTCAAGGGTGCTGGGAGTGTCCAGAAGCCCAAGGCTTCCTTCCCTCCTGAAACCCTGTGGTCCTCACTGGGAGGGTGAGCACCACCCAACAAGGACTTCTCCAGGGTTCCCTTGCCACCTGGCCATGGTGCTGGAGGCTCCTCCCTTGGTTACGTGTCCCAACCAAGCCTGGCCTGGAGGTCACCATGGAACCTGCGCAGGAACAGAGGGGCCTGACACATTGAGTGAGGCCAGTCCCAGGCTCCTGAGGTCAACTCAACATTCTCCAGGGCCCTAGAGCTCACAGTCTAGGATCCTGATGTGCCATTAGCCTGGGTCTAAACAAGTCCAGGAACTTTGGAACTCCAGGGCCACCACTGGCACACAGAGGGTTCACATGGCTAAGTATTACATCAAATCATATGAAGTTGCTATTTTTGTAGGTCAAAAATGGTTGCACATGGGCAATTTCATGATTCAGCCAAATGGTAAAAAGTGTATACTTCTAGCAAGTTCTGTGGCGAGGTCAGCAGGTGTGCTGGACCTAAGCACCATTGCCCCACTCTGGTCTGCAGGACCCCACTTCATGTTCACTGGCCCGGGGCTTGACTCTGAGAAAGAACAGGAGGCCAGATGGTGGAAGCAAGTGGACAGGCGGGCTGGTGCAGGCACAGGACAGGGAGGCTCGGTTCTGGGTCTCTCTTGGCTCCCATGCCTCCCGCAACCCCAGACCCTTGAGAGCAGCTAGGGCAGCTCTAAGAGTTAGGTGCCCAGGGATCAGAGGAAAACAGACAGTAGATGGGGAATAACATCAAACTACCTTGTTCCTTTTGGGTCTTGGCCAAACACAAATAACCTGCCATAGAGAGAAACTTGAGCCTAGAAGGATGTTAGTATTTGATAGCTGAGTGGTCTGGAACATTGGTAAAAAGCCTCATGTTTGGCGAATGTTAGGAGTTGCAAACTAAATTACAGAGAGGGGTCTTAAACACTACCTCTCCCCCCAACACTACTGCCAACAGCCGCTACAGGGGAGCCTCTTCCTCAACGCCAAGAAAAGTCACCAGAAACCCTCACTGACCATGCTTGTCCCATGAGTACACACCAGAGGGCAGTGTAAGCCAGGACACGCGATGGGAATTTTGGCCAGAGATTCTCCACTGCAACCTTCGGGCTGGCATCACAGGGACTCATCCAAAGAGGGCGCTGGGAAAATGGGTGCTGAGTAGATTACGGACTCAAGACCAGCTCTGAAAATCTTCAGCGGTGGGCAGTGGGGCTCTGGCACAGGTGCGTAGAGGAAGCACTAGCTACCTCCGACTCGCTGACACCAAGAGCTCCCAAATCCCCAAAGGGCCTTCCCATCTGTTCAGGGCAGGAAAGTTCCCAAGGCCCTCTGAGGAGCCCGGCGCTGAGCTAGGGGCAAAAGTTCTAAAAAGCTCAGCCCCTTCCCCAGCTGGTACCTATGCTCTGCCACTCTTTTCACGTTCGTTATCTCACTTACTCCTACAACAGTGAGGTGCTGTAAGAATCACCCCCATTTACAGATGATGAAAGACAGACTCAAATGCATTGAAGAACTAGTCCAGTTAGTAACTGGCAAACATGGAGTGTAAACCCAGTTTCTCCAGATTCAGAGCCTGGGCACTCCCCACTGCCCCAGAGCCTTCTTAGTATGTGCTCTCAGCAGCGAGGGGTCCACTTGCCCTCTCAGTACCAGCCAGGAGGTCGCCACTCCGGTCACAGGCTGTCAGAATGCCCAGGTGAGGCCTAGGTGGTGCTCGTCCTCAGAAGCACAATCCCCTTGGCTTAGGTATCAGAGTAACATAAATAAATAAAATTTTAAAATATATATATATACACCATATGTAGATATAAAATAGACACACAGAGTAAAGACACCGGTATGCGAGTACAATGTCTCTCCTCTACAGATTTAGAAGCGAGAAGGCTGAATTTGATGGGGCTGTGAAATTTGCTGAATACCAGGTGTGGCCCAGGATGGAATGAGTCACTGCAAATCCCTCAGCAGAGGAATGACGTGGCATATGCTGTGTACCCTCATACTCTCCCGTTGCCCCTCCCAGTTCAGTCCCTACTGTTCCTGCTCTCTCTGCGCCCAGCAGGCTGGCCCGTATGAACTATATCCCTCATCTCCCTTTGGAGGCACTGCAGGAAGGGAAGAGGGAAGGAGTTAAATGAAGTCAGGGTTTTTATTCCCCTGCCCCTTCCCTCTTGGGACTTAGTAGTCTGCGCTCCTCTTCCTAGGGCACGGCTCCCTTCGGGGGCCCTCTCCACACACTAACTGCTCCCTTCCGGGACCCTGGGGCCCACGGCAGCAGTACCCGGCCCCACACACACTGTTACAGGCCTGGGGTCTTGCTCCATCCCTCCTTGCCTTTCCTAAACCTTGCCTGCACCTTTGTGGCTAGTCCCTTTATTACACTCTGCAACTGCCAGCTTGAGTGCCATGTCTTCCCCGCTGGAGCCCTAGTGTTCTAGGCAGACTAGAGCTGTCCGGGGAGGAGGGCCAGGCCAGAAGGGACTTATCCGATATAAGAATCCAATCAAACAGAAGGCACTTGTAGCCTGAGGGCATCAGATCTCAGAAAATGAATCTAATCGTACAGTAATTCCTGTGTGAGCTAGAGAGGTTACAGGGGAAATGGTTAACTTGGTTTCAACCAAGCTGAGAGTAGAGAGATGTTGGCATTATAATAAGAAGTTGAATGGACTTTTTGTGTTTCCTGGAATAGGCACCTGGGGCTCAAAGCTGAAGACAAAGAGGCATTAAGTAACCCATATTCTGAAGAGAACATTTACCAGTGGAGGAACAGATTGTCCCTAGGGCCTATTAAGAGTGTGCCAGTTCTCATGACATTGCTGAATATTTGTTACTTTTCCAGAAAAAAAAAAAGGTAAATAAATGTTCTGACCTTCAAACCAGCCAATACCGTGCAGATGAGCATGGGGACACAGTGTGTAAAATGGCAGGCTCCACAGCTGGACCCTTGAAAGTGCAGGTACTGCCACTTCCACTTACTAGCTGCGCATCCCTGGGCAAGTTAGGTTCTGTAAGACTCAATCTCCTCATCTGTACAGGGAGATAACAGTAGTACTGGAGGGGAACCCATACAGAGACACAACATGTCAGAATTAAGAGCTCCCAGCTGAGGAGAGGCATGGGTGAATACATTCTATGCCTCCTCACACAACCAAAAGAAGGACAACAACAAATTTAAAAGCAAAAAATAACCAGAACAGCCAGAAAATCAAACTGTATGGATGTCTGACAACTAAGGAGCTAAAGAAGAAACATTCATTCAGACAGGTAGGAGGGGCAGAGATGGGCAGCCGGGGCAGAGAGGATACACCACAAGGCAAAGGCTAGAGCAGCGGTGTCAAACTCATTTTCACTGGGGCCACACCAGCCTTGTGGTTGCCTTCAAAGGGCCAAATGTAATTTTAGGACTGTATAAATGTAACTACTCCTTAACAGTTAAGCAAAAGCTCAGCTCAGCACTGCTGCCAGATAGAAACAATGTGCCAGGCCCAGATAAAACAAGGTGGAGGGCCGGATTGGGCCTGCTGGCCATGTGTTTGCCATCTGTGGTCTAGAGGACCAGGCGGTCCCACATTTGCGTGCAGACTACCAGGAAGAACAACTGGAGAGTGAGACATACTGCACAACCCAGGATTTCAGCATCAAAATCTCTGGCGATAAAAACCTGTGGGAGTTGCAGCAGTGGGAGAAATTCCCAGCCTCACAGGAGAGTTCACTGGAGAAATCCACAGGGTCCTAGAACATACACAAACCCACCCACCTTGGAACCAGCACCAGAAGGGCCTAATTTGCTTGTGGGAAGTGACTGAAATCTGACTGAGAGCCAAGCAAGCAGCATTGTTCCCTCTGGAACCCCTCCCCCACATACAGCGCCACAATGCAGTGACATGGGTGGACCTGTCCTGGTGAATACATAAGGCTCCGCCCCTCATAACATAATAGCTGCACCTAGACAAAAAAAAATATGGCCCAAATGAAAGAACAGATCAAAGCTCCAAAAATAGAACTAAGCGATGAAGAGATAGCTAACCTATCAGATGCACAGTTCAAAACACTGGTAACCAGGATGCTCACAGAAATGGTTGAGTATGGTCACAAAATGGGGGAAAAAGTGAAAGCTATGCAAAATGAAATGAAGAGAAATGTACAGGAAACCAACAGTAAAGAGAAGGAAACTGGAACTCAAATCAATGGTTTGGAGCAGAAGAGAGAAATAAGCATTCAACCAGAACGGAATGAAGAAAGAAGAATTCAAAAAAATGAGAAGCTTAGGAACCTCTGGGACAACTCTATAAACATTCCAACATCTGAATCATAGGGGTGACAGAAGGAGAAGAGGAAGAGCAAGAGATGGAAGACTTATTTGAAAAAATAATGAAGGAGAACATCCCCAATCTGGCAGAAGAAATAGACTTCCAGGAAGTCCAGGAAGCTCAGAGAGTCCCAAAGAAGTTGGACCCAAGGAAGCACACACCAAGGCACATCATAATTACATTACCCAAGGTTAAAGATAAGGAGAGAATCTTAAAAGCAGCAAGAGACAAGGAGATGGTTACCTACAAAGGAATTCTCATAAGACTATCAGCTAATTTTTCAAAAGAGACCTTGCAAGCAAGAAGGGGCTGGAAAGAAATATTCCAAGTCATGAAAGGCAAGGACCTACATCCAAGACTGCTCTACTGAGCAAAACTATCATTTAGAATGGAAAGGCAGATAAAGTGCTTCCCAGATAAGGTCAAGTTAAAGGAGTTCATCATCACCAAGCCCTTATTATACGAAATGTTAAAGGGACTTATCTAAGAAAAAGAAGATCAAAAGTATGAGCAGTAAAATGATAACAAACTCACAGCTATCAACAACTGAACTTAAAACAAAAACAAGCTAAACAAACAACTGGAACAAGAATAGAATCACAGAAATGGAGATCACATGGAGGGTTATCAGTGGGGAGGGACAGGGGAGAGAATGGGGGAAAAAGGAGGGAAAAGGAAGTATAAATGGTAGGTACAAAATAGACAGGGGGTGATTAAAAATAGTATAGGAAATAGAGAAGCCAAAGAACTTATATGTATGACCCACTGATAACTAAGGTAGGAGAATGATGGTGGGAGAAGGGGTACAGGGCAGAGGGGAATAATGGGAAAATGGGACAACTGTAACAGCATAATCCATAACATATATTTAAAAATTAAAATAAAATAAAAGAGATGCAATATGTCTCCAGCAGTAAAGGTGTCTGGGAAATGTTGGACTCTGTTTAACCTTCTTTGACTGTTTAACTCTTGTAGCCTCAGGCCTGGCTGACTACCCAGAAAATCAGAATGCCACCCAGAGATAAACATCATGACCCCAGGAAGGAGTTTAATGAGTATACAGAGTGAGGATAATTGCCTGGTATCATCTGTTAACTTGGATATGTATCATTCTCTCTGGTGGTCTACAGGACTACCCACCATATGGCTTTACTATTAACTTCCTGTAAAGACAGACCCTGTCCTGGGGGGGAGTGGATTCTTCCTGGCCTGCCACCACTGGGAGAAGCTGCTTTGCCCATGTATGTAAGTTTCCCCTATTAAAGCTCTTACGAATTTGAATAGGCTATGTGTCAGTTCTTCAGAATCAATCCTGAGTTTAGACTTTTAGGGCTTTCCCCCAACAAGCACCCACCTCACAAGGTGATTGAGTGGATTAATGAATAAATACATATTCATTAATTCACTTAGAATGAAATGTAGATTGTAAGAAGCCAATAAGTGTATACTTTTGTTAAGAGCATTTCCTTCTATGACTGATTTATAGCATAATGAAGAACAAATTCAACCTGATGCAAGAAGAATGAACAATATTTGGCCTGTTCTATTGGAGAATGGGCAAGGAGAAAAAACGATAAAAGCAATGTTCATTTTTGCAGGTTGTTAAAGGGCTGGACTAGAGGCCTTTGGGGAAGGGGTTGGGTCATCCCCCTTTCCCTGCTCACCACGTGCTCTGAGAGGAGAGATGCTAAATCCCCTTGTGTCTCCACTCTGGTATTTGCACCAGGATCAGGGGACAGGCAGAGCCTCCAGGAAGATTGGCTTTAGGAAGCAAATGGGGAGGCCGACAGGCTTCTCCACACAAATTCTAAGAAAGACAGACAAATGGCTGGGCAGGGAGCCCATTGGTCTGGAAATTGTCCCCTGGAAAAGGAGAGTACAAGACAGAACTGGAGCAAATATATACAGTAGATTCAGACATAAATGCAAGTTAGTGTTCAGAGACTAGCCTGGCTAAAAACACCCCAGCTGAAGGTCATCTGATGCGTCTTCCCAAACTGTAAGTGCGGCAGCGGAGTCGCCGAGATCGAGGTGGAGGGGCAGCTAGACTGCTGCACTGCCACAGCCCAAGCCGGGGGTGAGGTGGGGTGTCCTGCGGAGCTCTGCCAGCTGCTCCTTCAGGCTCACCTCCACTTTCCAGCCACCACTACAAGCATAAGAAGAAACAGACTTCCCAAGAAAAGGAGAGAATCAGAAACCAAAGCCAGCAGCTGGCTGAAGGGGGCTGAGGATGAAGGGGACCAAAAGTGAAGGACCGCTGTCTGCTCAGATTACAGGAACCGCGAGTTCAGGACTTGGCCCGGCATTACAGTCCATTTGGGAGGACTCCCACCTTTACTAAATATCTAGGCTCAGAGCAACAAGTAATATCTGTCCTAGCCAGTGTGGCTCAGTTGGTTAGAGAATCGTCCCATAACTAAGAGGTTTAAGGTTCAAGTCCTGGTCAGGGCACATTCCTAGGTTGTGAGTTCAATCTCTGATCCAGAAGCATATAGTCCCTGGTTTGGGTGCATACGAGAGGCAACCAATTGATGCTTCTATTTCATGTCAATATTTCTCTTTCTCCCTTCCTCCCTCCAAAGAAGCAATAAAAAATTGTCCTCGGGTGAAGATTAAAAAATAAAATAAAATAGAAAAACAATATATATCAATTTCTTACTGACCATTGATTATAGTTCTTACTATAGACTGGAAACACAGTTATCCATATTAAGATATAGAGGGCTTTACCTTGTGAGAGGGTGTCGCTCTCACTTAACTATTCATGATAGTTTCAGTCTGGAGAAATAAAGTACTGTATTTTGCTGTATACAATGCACTCCCCTGTACAATGTGTACCCACGTTTTTGGCCCAAACATTTGGGGGGGAAATCTTTCATTTTAATTCTTAATTCAATTACTTTTTTATTTATATTAAGAAACAAAACCAATTATCGTATTCCAGGGTATTGCTATTGCTTTCTGGAGTTACACTTTTAAGACATAAGCATAAATAAAAGAATTAAGAACATCTATATAGATGTGGAACTAGTATTACCCATGTATAATGCACATCCTTATTTTTCCCTCAAAAATTTAGACAAAAAAAGTGTGCATTTTACATGGCAAAATACGGTAACTTCCCCAAGGTCACAAGATCTTACAGAGCCCAGCTCACAGCCTGTGTCTGTGCTTTGGAGAGCTGGTTCCCTGTGATAACGACTTTTTTCAGTTAGGGAACATCCCAGCTAGTGGTTAGTGGTGCCCATTTGGCAGAGTCCTTAGATCTCACATGCCTGATGTTTTAATTGTTGCTCCAATGACATAGTGACCGTAAGCCTAGATACACCCCAGAACTGGAAGTCTAGACCCTGCTCAGAATCGAGCTTCTACCTTCCAGACACTGGCCACACTGAACAAAGACACCAGACAGGCACATTGCTCACCAGAGGCACAGAGGAAGGGTGTGTGTGTGTGTGTGTGTGTGTGTGTGTGTGTGTGTTGCTCCTCCTCCCCAAGGCCCATCCAGCATTTGATGGGGCTGCAGCTGCCGTGTTCCCTCCCTCGCATCTCTACCTCATCTTCTTCTTCGGGCCCTTTCCTACTTGTTCTGCGCTCAGACCCCACACCACTTCCTTCCTTATTCCTACATCAATCATCAACTTCACTTGCCCTTTTACTCTCTGCTTCTGCATTTTGGTCTTTGCATTAATCAGCTATTGCCACAGTAATGCTCTATAACAAATTTCCCTAAAACTCAGTGGCCTGCCCTAAGCATGTATTTTGATTACTCCTGGGTCTGGAGATGAGCAAATATCAATCTAGTGCAGGCCAGCCTGGCGCAAAGACTCAGTTTAGATGCAGATTTACTCCCTGGGACTTTTCTCACTCTCCTGGTGTCAGCATGTTCCTCTCATGTCATATGTTCTCATGTCATACGGCATGAGCACAAGAGGGGCAAGTGAATTGGCACACGGTCACTTCCACCTATATTCTGTTGGCCAAAGCAATCTCACGGGAAAACTCACAATCAGTTAAGTGAGGACATATGCTCCACCCACGCCACTGGAAGACAATTCAAGGTCTGCATGTATATAGTTCTACCACTTGGAGAGCGTGATGAGCTGAGAATAAGAATTTAACCCAGTGAATTTCATCATTCTTCAGCATTTCCTCCAAAACATGCAGGGGGTACGTGGCTATTGGTCCTTGTTATTTTATTAAAGATTTTATTTATTTATTTTAGACAGGGAAAGGGAGGGAGAAAAACATCAATGTGTGGTTGCCTCTTGCACACCCCTACTGGGGATCTGATCTGCTACCCAGGCATGTGCCCTGATTGGAAATCGAACCAGCGACACTCGGGTTCACAGTCCCCTCAGTCCACTGAGCCACCCTCAGTTCACAGCCGGCACTCAGTCCACTGAGCCACACCAGCCAGGGTGGTCCTTGTTATTTTAAAATGGAGGAAAAAATAGATTCTTCTTCCGTTTTCTCCAACTGTTAGGATAAACTTGTGGCCCACTTTTCTGACACTTGCAAGGTTTTGGAAAGAGTAGGGTCTCACCTGCAGGACTACCTGCTTCCTCCGAACCAAATGTCTCCAGGATTTTCATGCTCAGGAACAAAGCATGGACATGTTCTTCCAACACACTGCAAGCTTTCCAAATTTCTATTCTGCTTTTTCATTTTCCATAAACACTCTAATCAGACAGGCCTTTCTCCTGGATGAAACAGGCTTTTAAAAGTTCCAGGTGGTCCTGACTGGGTAGCTCAATTGGTTAGAGCATCACCCTGATATGCCAAGGCTGCAGGTTCAATCCCTGGTAAGGGCACATGCAAGAAGCAACCAGTGAATACACAAACAAATGGAACAACAAATCAATGTTTTTCTTCTTTCTCTCTCTCTCTTTATAATCAATTAAATTTTTTTTTTAAAGTAAGTCCCAGATGTTCCTTGCTCAGCTAAACAGGGTTCAGATTTAGGGAAGAGGACAGGGCAGGAAAGGGGCAGAACTGCACACATAACATATTTTTCTTTTAAACATTCTTGAATATGAACCTTCATATTTAGGAAGCAAGTCTTTCAGAGCAAATGAAGAAGAAACATTCAGAAACCACCACTATTGGAAGCAGCATCCTTCAAACATGGCTTCCATTTATTCTGAGATGGCATTCATACCACCACTGAGCACTTAACTGAAACCACTTATTCCTCTAACAGGCCAGGGAAGTTAACCAGGAAGCCGGCAGTTCCTTTTACTCACAGTGGAGGTAGTGGTCTGACACTGAAACTTCAGCTGCCTTGCAGTGTCTCATGGAGATGATGGGAAACGAGAGAAAAATCTGTAACAACAGTCTTCAAGGCACCATTGCTGGCTGAGGACTGTCATCACACAGTGGGACAATTAATAAACTTACACCAAATAAAAAGAAATGGGAGGCACATGGCCCTCAGGGCCACAGCCAGTCCACTTCACAGCGAGAACCCACCGTCCTTGAGGTGGTCAAACTCAGAGACGGAAAGCAGAATGATGATGACAAGGGGCTGGGGGAGGGAGGAATGGGAAGTTTCATAGGTGTAGAGTTTCCGTTTGGGGTGATAAAAAAGATGGATGAAGGTGATGGTTATATAATAATGTAACTGTACTCAATGCCACTCAGCTGCACACTTAAAAATGGATAAAATGGAAAGGATTATGTCCTGTATATTTTACAATAAAAAATAAATACAATTTTTAAGAAGTTCATGGCCACTGGAAAAATCCTTCCAGCAGTCACCTAAGTTCACCTTTCAGCACCTATGTTACACTTCAATGACAAGTTTTGAAATGGCAGAGAAATAAATGTGAGAGACAGAAATAGTGCCGTGAAGAAAATGAGCCCTGGCTGGTGTAGCTCAGTCAATTGAGCACAGGCTGCGAACCAAAGGGTCACTGGTTCAATTCCCAGTCAGGGCACATGCCTGGGTTGCGGACCAGGGCCCCAGTGGCCCCCATGTGAGAGGCAACCACACATTGATGTTTCTCTCCTTCTCTTTCTCCCTTCCTTCCCCCTCTCTAAAAATAAATAAAGCCTTTAAAAAAATGAAGCTGGGGATGGGGATGGAGAATAGAGGGGGCGGGGCAGGGCAGGGCTCAGCACACAGGGCTGGCTAGACTTGATTCTGGATTTCATTCTCCCTCCTAGGAACATCAGGAAGCAATTTCATACTTTTTTTTTGGCAGGGAAAGATTAAATTAAAATTCAAATAATGAGTACAGTGTGCAAAATAGTTACTGCTCAACACATTTATCTATTGTATCAAAGGGGACAATGTTAGCTTACTCAGGCTAACTAGAAACTGTCTCATTTACCATTGAAATTTCATTTCAGCAACATCCAGGGCTTTTGTTTTGGTATTTTATTTATTCCATTTTTAGTATCTTTTTTTATCTGGTCAGTCACAAAGTTTTACATGAAAAGCAAATGTAATTAATCTTGTTAAAAGTGAAATAAAGGGGGAGGGAGTATAAGGGGACTAAATAGTAATAGAAAAACACAATAAAAAGGTTTTTTTAGTCAAATAAAAATATTTACATGTATATATACAGGGTGGGGCAAAAGGTTTACAGTTGTTTGTACAGAAAATAATACAATAATCAATAAATAATAATACAAGAATAAACTCTGTTTTTGCATAGTCATAACTGTAAACCTACTTTTGCCGCATCCAGTATGTATATACAAGTATATGAATATGTGTGTGAAAGAAAACAGTTTTCCAGTCTGGCTGGTGTGTCTCAGTGGTTGAGCGCCAGCCTATGAACCAAGGGGTCACCAGTTCGATTCCCAATCAGGGCACAGGCCTGGGTTGCAGGCCAGGTCCCTAGCCAGAGGCAACCACACATTGATGTTTCTCTCCCTCTCTTTCTCTCTCCTTTCCCCTCTCTAAAAAATAAATAAATAAAGTCTTTGAAATTAAAAAAAAAATTTTTCTTTAAAATAAAATTATAGACAGTTTTGTAAAAGTCCATGACCACATACTGCTAGATTTTGCTTTGACTTAGGACTCAACTAAAATCAGACCCAGGTCTTAACTTTGGGGACTGAATAGATGAGCAAAAAATTTGGGTGAGCGCCCAAGGAAGCTGGCCAGCTTCACCCCACAGATCAGGGAAAGACAGTCTCATGACTGGCCCTACTCTCCCTTCTCTCGCCTCTCCTCTGCGTTCTGCAGCTCGCCCTGCTACCCAGCTGTCGTAAGCTGAACTCTGTCCTGAGTTAATACTGTCTGGGGAAAAGAAAATGTCAAGCATCCTTCAGGCACCAATGTTTCTGCAAGACTGTTCCAAAGTAATTAATTGCTGACTTTCTTTCTCAGTCCGCCGAGTGCCATCTAATACCTTCGATTCATCATTCCCTACAGTCCCCTGCTCGGGTAAGGAGAACATCGTCATGCACAGAGCTGACAACCAGAGTTAAGTAATTTGCCCATCATCTCCGCCTGGCGTTGAGGACGAGAGTGAGCGGGAGCCAACTCTGCTACTGAGAGCACTGTCCGAATTCCCCAGGCTCCTGGCTACTGCTTCAGGTTTTGCCACTACTGAAAGATGAAAGAGAGGACACAATTAGCTAAGTACAACATGAGAAATACAGTCAATAATATTGTAATTACTATGCCTGGTGCCAGGTGGGTACTGAAATACCAGGGGGACACTTTGTAAAGTATATAGATTATCTAACCACTATGCTGTATACTTGAGATTAATATAAAAGGTAAACTATAATTGAAAAAAATAATAAAACAAAAAGTAAAAACAACTATAAAAAATAGACGCTATTAGCCGAAGCCCCTTTTGATTCCTGAATGATATTCCTAGGTAACGTCTGATTACTCACATCCCAAGAGTGCACACTGGCCACCCCAAAGTTTGCTGAAACACTTCCCATGGGTGGGAGGAGCTTGGAACAAAAAGGAAATGAGAAAGGGGGAAACTCAAGATGCTAGTTTCATGGGATGCAGTTCTCAAGGCAGAGAAGCTTCTGAATGGCCTTTTCAGCTCCAGTTTCCACAAGACACAAGTCCTCTTCTCTTTAAGGAAAACTCAACACTGCCGAAAACTAGGAAACCGCCTAGCACAGCTTCTACTCAGTCTTAGGTCTCTGCTTGGATGTCCCCCCAAAAGCACCTTCCCTAATGCCCCAAGTCAGAGTTGAGTGTTGTGCCCACTAGTGTTGACCACTTTTTATATGCACTCAGGCCTGCGTCCCGCTGCCTGGGGGCTCCCCAACGGCAAGGAGTCTATCAGCCTCACCTGGCACACGGTACCATCCCATAAATATCTGTGGAATTGAATTAAATTTACCTCCTCTTCTTATAACACCAACCTTCTTCTGCCAGCATTTAGAAAATTCCAAATAATCAAAGTTGCCTCTATGAGGGCTCAAAGCTTGTCATTGAACACTCTCTAAAATGCTTTCAGCCCTGGCCAGTGTGGCACAGTATGTTGGAGCATCATCCTATAACCAAAAGGTTATAAGTTTGATTTCCAGTTAGGGCATATGCCTACGTTAAGGGTTCAGTCCCCAGTCCAGGCACATATGGGAGGCAACCAATCTGTGCTTCTCTCTCGCACTGATGTTTCTTTTTCCCTTCCTCTCTCTCTTAAAAAAAAAAAAAGCCCTGGCTGGTGTAGCTCAGTGGATTGAGTGCGGGCTATGAACCAGGCATCACAGGTTTGATTCCCAGTCAGGGCACATGCCTAGGTTGCAGGCCATGTCCCCCAGCAACCACATGTTGATGTTTCTCTCCCTCTCTCTCTCTCTCTCTCTCTCCCTCCCTCCCTCCCTCCCTTCCCTCTCTAAAAATAAATAAATAAAATCTTTAAAAAAAAATAACTATGAAAAAATGTCCTTGGGTAAGGATTAAAAAAAATAATAAACAAAATGCTTTGGCTTCCTTGACTTGTTAACAAAATACAGCAAACATACTGTAACCTTTCCTTGATATCTGGTGTCCATTGGTTTTGAGTATGGCTGCTCTAAAGGAAATCTGAAGTGTCCTAAACAAGGGAGTTTGTTTCTCTCATAGGTAGCACTGCGGGAATGAAGAGTCCAGGATGCCCATGGTGACTCCACAGAGTCAAGGACCTGAGCCCTTCTCATCCTTTGCTGTTACCCTTGGGTATTTCCCTTCCCACAGCTTGATCCCCAAGACAGCATCTCAGCCCGTGGAGAAGAAACGGCAGAAGGACAGAGCTTGTCTGACCTGGCATATCTCACTTCTGCTCTCGTCCAGGGGCCAAAACTTAGCCACTCAGCCACACCTAGCGGCAAGAAACTCGGCAGCCATGGTCCATGGGAAAGTTGGGGGCTCGATTACTAGAGAGAGAAGGGGAAATTGAACACTGGGGACAGCTTACGATGTCTGCCACAGCCATCTTTATAAATCTTAATCATGGTACTATGCTGTGTGTCAGTGGCTCCTACAAGAACAACTGAAATGTGCAGGACTGACCCTTAGCAAGGACCCAGGCTGCTTGAGCTTACAGGTCTCTATCTCCTCAGTTACCACGAGGCTGCCAGTCTGCCTCTCGGTGTTACGAGTATGCTTGCTTCTAGTGGCCCTGCTTCCTGATCTGCTTAGGAGTCAGAAAATCAAATATCCAAGCTTTTCAGATTTATGTGTGTTAAGCGCACACACAATCAAGTGGCATGCAGTTGAACTGGTTAGTAAGATCGGCTCTAGAGCCAGGCTGCCTGGGATCAAACTCCTGCTCTACCACCCACTGCCTGTGTGGCCTCAAGCAAGTCAGCTGACCTCTCTGTTTCTCCATCTGTAAAATGAGAAGTGTAACAGTAACGTAACCCACTGGGTCATTATAAAGATTAAATAAATTATTGTATATAAACCATGTTAGCTGGCACAGAGCAGTGCCCAACAAGGGAGAGCTATCATATTAACACAAAGAACAAGGTACTGACTCCGCAGGCCCGAGCGCGGGAAAGAGCCTCTCCCACGCGGCGTCTCGAGCTTCCGGCAGCACTTCTCACTGTCCGGACGCCCTTTCCACTCTCCCACACTCTGGGCTGCGTTCCGGATGGCTGAAGCGGCTGGAATCCAGGAAAGCCAGAGCAATGGGGCCATTGTAAATCGGAATCAACTTGAATTTGGATATGTTTTACCTCACTCACATCCTGCATGCATTTTCGATAGCACTTCAGAGACAACAGAGTAAGCTGATAACAAATGAAAATTGCATTAATGTTAGGGTTCCTAATTCTGTGTTTATTTTTCCATTCTCCAGATATCCTTACAGATAGACAAAGGTCCCATTTCAAGAAGGGGTAATGCAAGTCTGTGTTCTAATTTATTAGATATTTATTGCAGAAGGGCTTTTCATCATAAGCCTCCAGATCAAAGTCAGAGTGACTACCATCTCCACCACTAGAAGCTCAAACAACAAGGCAGAAAGAAGCCACAGGGAAGGTAGGTGAGCTAACTTGATTCCCATCACATGATGCCTGGTGTTGCAGAATGCTATTCTGCGCCCCCAAATCCCACCCACAGGTAGGGCTATGCCCAATACCTTTGTGAAAGGAGAAGGATGTGATGATAAACTTATCTATAGAATAAACAAACAAAATCAAAAACAAAGCAAAGGGAAATAAAACCAATATCAAAATAATGAACCTTGATGGCAGAGTCGCATGTACGACATTGATTAAAACACAGTCTCCATTTCATCGTGTCGCGCTGGTCTTTGCAACCGAAATTATCATTAATCAGGGAATGCCACAGCCTTAAAATTTCCCATTTTACTTCTTCCAAGGAACCAAAGAGCATTCCTCATGGTATTCTATATTCTTTTTTATATTGCATGTATTTAATTCTCAACAGGAAATTCATATACAGAGCTGACAAAATCAAAAACGATAAAGGTACACAAGGAAAGCCTCTGTCCCACTGCATCCCCCCGAGGCCAGGCCCCAGCGCCCCCTGCCCCAGCGGAAACCACGGTCACTGCTGTGGAGCCAGTCCAGAGCTACACAAGCAAATGTGAGCACGGGTTCTTTCTCCAGCTCTTTGGGCACACACACTCACACTGTTCTGAATGTTTTCTTTTCACTTGTAGAGACCTTTTCACAGCATTACATACGTAACTTCTTTATTCCAGACTCTCTCAATGAAAGAAAGAACACTAAACAGGACTCCAGTCTTGGTCAACTCTGATGAAACAATAGACTCTTAGCTGTGCGGCCCCTTGGAAAGCTGCTCAGACACCTCCACCAATGAGCATCACTGCCGAGCGACAGGGTGGGGCTCACAGACACGCTCTTTGTACATCAGACCCCCTCCTCCCTCCCCTGCCAGCACCAGAGCATCTTGGGCCTGCAACCAGAATGCCCGCACTGTGTTGTCCTGCGCAACACACCCTGTCACTCACAACCACACTTAAGTGGAGCAGCTCAAAATCTTCAGCATTTTTATAATACACACGTACCTCTGAAATTAAAAATACTACTAATAATAAATACTACTTTTTAAAAATCAGTGAATGGTGCTCTATGAGCAAGTGTCCAACAAGTTTTGAGTCCTTTTCCCCACTGTCTAAAATGAATACCTCTAAATTCATCCTATTTCTGATGCATTTCACAGTAAGTCACAAATATCAGAACACTTTACCTCCAAACAGTTCAGCATGCATGTCATCAACTAGACTGAACATTGGTTTAGGTATTTTTTTACTTACCCATCAAGAAATGTTTTTACATGTGTTTTGACAAACGCCTACACTGCGTTGGTTAGCCAGGATAATGATATTTTACAAGTTTCTATCTGCCAATCTGGAAAAAACTGCTCGGCCAGGGACTGCTGCTGAGATGATGACAGAAAATCCCATCAGACGCAACGTTAGTGACAAGTGCAGTTAGTGACAAGTTCGGCTCCAACCAAAGATGCATAGAAGGAGTTGAGTATAAGGAAAAAGTGCCACTCTCCAAGGCATCAAAAATGGTTCCAGGTACCAGCTGGGAAAGTAAGCAGGAGGCATGAAAACTCAGGGTTGCAGATCTAAGATGGTGGAGGAGTAAGTGGAAGCTACACTAACCTCCTCCCAGTACCAATCTGGAATTACAAGTAAATTGTAGAGAAATTATCCTGAATAACCAGCTGAACACTAGCTGGAGAGAAGCCTTACAACCTAGGACAAACAGAAGAAACCACTTCACCACAAGAAGACTGGGAGGGAGTGAGGAGGAGGTGCGAGAGCCACGGCCAGGCTCCCATGGGCAGCAGCGGAGGCTCCGGAGAGATATTTCAGCAGCCAGGGGGTACCCCCTGAGAAGTATGGGGTATAAACCCCAACCTGGGCTCTCCAGCCTCTGGCACCAGAGCCAGAAAAGAATCCAGATAACATCCAGCTGTGAAAAGCAGCAGGGTCTTTGTCCATTAGGGAAAGATGGCTGGAGACTCAGGGAGCCTTTTAAAAAGCCCAACACACAAAATTTCATTGCAGCCACTTACCCCGGACTCTGGCAGAGGAAGAGCAGAATGGACCAGAGAAGCTTGAGGAGAGTCTAGGGCTGGTGGCTCTGAGGAGAGGACTGAAGGAACAGCTGCCATGAACCCTGTGCTGAGTCATTCTCCATACTGCAGAAGCCATCTCTCTCAGGCAGAGCACTCTTCTCTAAGTGGCATAAGCCTAAAAGAAAGCAGTAGCCCAGAGGCAGGAATTACTCTGCCCTACCCTGTGGGGCTTAAGCCAGGCTGCTGATTAGAGCTTGAGGCCATATCACTGTTTATCAACTATGGCAGAACTCTGGGAGATGTGTGAGACTTCAGCTGACCCTGCCCCGGGCCTGGTACTGATAAAAGCTGGCCTTGGGGTGCAGCCTGGTTCTTTCTGCACACAAATAGGCTCAGCAGAAGGAGCCTCAGGCAGTGGATCACTGATAGCTCCAAACAGGTTGACCAGGACTCGTCACAAGCACTGTTTTACAAAGGCCTACACTGGAGTCTTTGCAGAGCTGCCTAATACAAAGAAACAAATACAAAGAGGTAGCCAAAATGGGAATACAAATGAAAGAACAAGAGAATTCTCCAGAAGAGCTAGATGAAATGGAAACAATTTATCAGATAGAGAGTTTAGAATAATGATTACAAGGATACTTAAGAGCATTTAAAAAGACATAGAAACCATAAAAGGGACCAGTCAGAAATAAAGAAGGCAATATCTGAAATAAATAATACACTGGAAGGAATAAACAATACATTAGATGAAGCAGAGGATCAAATCAGTGATTTGGACAACAAGGTAGGAAAAAACACCCAGGCAGAGCAGTAAAAAGAAAGAATTTTTAAACACGAGGAGAGCTTAACAAACATCTTGGACAACATGAAGAATAGCAACACCCACATCATGGGAATACCAGAAGGAGAAGAGAATGAGCAAGGGATTAAGAACCTATTTGAAGAAATGATGGCCAAAAATTTCCCTAATCTGATTAAACAAAAAGACACACAAGCCCAGGACGCTCAGAGAGTCCTAAACAAGTTGGACCCAAAGAGGTCTACACTGAAACACATCATAATTAAAATTACAAGGCTGAAAGGCAAAGAGAGAATCTTAAAAGTCACAAGAGAAAAGCAGGTAGTTACCTACAAGGGAGCACCAATTAGACTGTCATCTGATTTTTCAACAGAAACATTTCAGGACAGAAGGGAGTGGTGTTAACTCGTGGAAAATACCCACTGGATAACTGACATATAATGTCACAAGCTAATGTTCTGTCATGTGAAGAATAAAATTTGTTAACAGAAAAAGCATGCAGTCTAGAAAGGACAAGACCAGGGGTCAAAAACGTGAGTGTCTCCAGCCCTGTCCAGGGGACAGTGGGGTAGGCCCAGCCATGATAAACCTCCCAGTTGAATTTGCAGGCATGCATCTGGCCACCCTAAGTCAATGTCAGCCTTGACGCCATCACCCCACTCACTCCTCTTACTACATTGCTTTGCTCCCTAAGGAGGCTTCTGAAGAATTTGTTTCTCACGCCCACAAGGGAGAGGATGCAATGACCATCTGCCCCACACATCTGATCCACTTGGCACTTCCCTATCTCATTATTCTGGTTTGCGCAGTGATTCCCACTGAAGTGGGCAGGCATGATCTGGACACACATGGGGCACTCAGATGTTTTAGTTTCCGCACTTGCAATCCTGAGAACCCAACCCTAGCCCTAGTACTTCGTGCCATTTGGAGATCCTGCCCACGGGGCCAGCTGACCACCCCTAGTTCACATTGCTACCTTGACTCTCTAGTGTTAAGTGCTCTAAACAACAGAAAAAAAAACTAGCAATTTATGTGATCTCCTGTCTATAGACAAGTACATCCCAGACAAACATTCAAAAGTGGACTTTAATCGCCTTTCTTTCCCACTCTCCATCACTGGTCCCCTTGAACATTTTACTCTTTCCCCCTCCCGCCCCAATACACACTTATTTTCAGGGTCCTAGTTCTAGGTCAGCTGGTTCTAGTCAGTTTCCCCTGAGACTTCTGAATTGCTAGAGGGGTCCTTCCAGCCCTTTGGGTCCCACATTTTCTAAAGGAGTCCTGGTCAGGAGCAAAAATTCTCCAAGACAAAGAAAATTCCCCCAAAAAGATTTATTATGCAACTCCAAACATAAAAAAAAGTTGAAAGAATTATTAGTAAGCACTCATATACCCACCAGATTCTACAATTGTTAACATTTTCCTATATTTGCCTCACACATGTATTCATCCATCAGTCAATCCATCCCATTCCTGATGCATTTCAAAGTAAGTTGCAAATATCAGAACACTTCACCCCTAAACATGCCTACAATCAACTAGACATTGTATTTTTTTAGGGTTTAAAATTTTTTAAGAGCATTTCACAATTTACTCTTATTAAAACTGGTTCAACTCTTCTTGCATATTTAGGGTTTTTTTAATTACATACTATAACACTTCATATCCATTAGGATGATTCTACCAGAAAAACAGAAAATAAATGTTGACAAGCATATGGAGAAATTGGGACCCTGGTACACTGTTGGAGGGAATGTACAGCCACTGTGGAAAACAGTGTAATGGTTCCTCAAAAAATGTAAAATACACTGCCTCGCCAGGCCCCTGGGGGCACCATCCCTCCTTCCCAGAGACAGTGGGTTAGGAGAGAAGGCAGTGTAGACGGGAAATACCTTCCCACTAGGACATGTTATTAACTCACGTGGCCCTGGCAAGTCACTCCCACTGTGAGCCTCTAGCTCATTATATGGGAATGGGGGGTGCCAACTAGGTCCTGGGAGCCCTGGGGCTCCAGAGCTGTGCAAAGACCCTGGGGCTTAACTCTATTTTCCTCTCTCAGAAGCTCCCTGTCTTATATATTGAGCTTATGCATAATAGTTCCTACAAATAGTCTTCTCGGATTTAAAAAAAAAAATAAACTAAGACCAAGAAAACTTTGATCCCCTCCAGCTGCTCTGTTTTACCCACAGCAGTTTTATCTCCTAAGGCATTATACAACTTGCATATTATATTAACTGTCTGCCTCCCCACTTGGGTCCCTGAGATGTTGGTCTGTTTGGTTTACTTGTGTATCACTGATGTAGTACAGAGCCTGGTACAAATTAGACACTCAAAAAATACATGAATGAAAGAAAAAAAATAAATAGAATTACCATATGATCCAACAACTCCACTTCTGGGTATATGCCCAAAGAGCTGACATCAGGGTCATTATTTATATACTCATGTCAGGGAAGCATTATTCACAGTAGCTAAAACATAGAATAAACCCAAGTGTCTATCAACAACGAAAGGAGCCCTGGATGGTGTGGTTCAGTGGATTGAGTGCCAGCCTGCGAACTAAAGGGTTGCCGGTTAGATTCCCAGTCAGGGCACATGCCTGGGTTACAGGGCCAGGTCCTTGGTAGGGGGTGCACGAGAGGCAAACACACATTGATGTTTCTCTCCCTCTCTTTCTCCCTCCCTTCCCCTCTATCTAAAAAATAATAAATAACATCTTTTAAAAAATGAATTGAAGGCCCTGGCTGGCGTAGCTCAGTGGATTGAGTGTGGGCTGTGAATCAAAGCATCGCAGGTTCAATTCCCAGTCAGGGCACATGCCTGGGTTGCAGGCCACAGCCCCCAGCAACTGCACATTGATGTTTCTCTCTCTCCTTCTCTTTCTCCCTCCCTTCCCTCTCTAAAAATAAATAAATAAAATCTTTTAAAAAAATGAATTGACAAGCTAAATGTGGTATACACATGCAATGGAATATTATTCAGCCCTAAAAAGGAAGGAAATTCTGCAGTATGCTACAACATGGATGAAACTCAAGAACACTATGCTAAGTGAAATAAACCAGACAGAAAAAGTCAAATACTGTATTTGATGTCCATGTGATATTTAGAGTAGTCAAAAATCATGAAGACACAAAGTAGAATGTGGGTTGCCAAGGGCTGGAAGGGACATGGAGAATGAAATGTTATTGTTGACATGTATGGAGTTTCAATCTTGTGAGATAAAGAGTTCTGACGATGGGTGGTGGCACAGGTTGCAGAACAACATGAATGTACTTAATGCCACAGAACTGTACATATAAAAAATGGTTAAAATGGTAAATTTTACGTTGTGTTTTCCCACAGTAAAATAATTGGAACAATTACATACCATTGATAGGGGAACTCAAGATTTAAAGATTTCAGCTTCAGTCCTAGTTGACAGGCTTAAGTGATTACTGCACGTGGAAAGTTGTTATTCTAGGAACTGGAGCACATGACCTACATGACTCCAGGAGGTTGACAAACAATTCAACCTTTGTGCTGCAGGAGGTGTGCAAGCCTGGAGACAGTGTCTGAGCCACTGTGCTCCAGGGAAGGAACTTCCAGGACACAGATAAAGAACTGGTGACCAACAGATAAAGAAGTACTAGGAAAGTTCTCTCCAGGCTACAACTCGTATCCAATTAACCTTTTTTCCAAACCCCTTACCTACCCTTTTTTCTTATAAAAAGGTCAGCTTGAGATGAAATGTTGATGGTGTGTGTGTGTGTGTGTGTGTGTGTGTGTGTACACATCTGCCATCTTCTCAGACTGCTGGCATCTAAATAAAGCACCCATGAAGATTCAATCCTTGTCTCCACTTTTTGGTTCTTGTAGTAACAGGCAGCACAAATGGAATTTTTCCAGTTTCACCATGAGATATTTTCACGTGAGTTTTTTCTTAAGATTTTATGAAGCGATTTTCAAACCTCGCTGAAACACCCAGCTGTCTGACTGAAGCGTGCAGCGCCCAGCTCTCTTGGCCGGCTATGGACACGCTTAAACATACTTAGAAGCGTGCAGCTCCCGGCTCTTGGCCGGCTATGAACACGCTTAATCCACTATAGAAATAATCATGCACAGAAACAGTTTTCTGAGTGGAAGTCAAGGACGGAGCTACAACTCTCCAAGTGGGTGAGCCACTCCGGGCTAATCCCCCTAGGGGGAAGAGCCCCTTCCTTTGTCCCAGTGGGTTTTTATTGAGAAAGTAGACACAGTTTGTGGATTGACAGTCTGGCAGAAGGGATCAAAGGGAACACGTATCTTACAAGGATGTTAACAGAGTTTCTGTTATGATTCCAGGCAGAGATTGGAGTTTTATCATATGAAAAGACTACAGGTTTCAAAGGTTTCCTGACTGTGCCTTCAAATTCCAAGTTAATAACATCCTCCAGCAAACAGATCTCACAGGATCTTACATATTCTTTGTCCCAGGCCTGATTACCCCAGGGGTCCACCATCTCCAGTCTGAGCTGCCCCTCAGGCTGTTTGCTAAAGCCTTGAGAAGGGCTGGAGACAGAGGCAGCAAAGAGACTTGGATTTCTCACATCTGAGTACAAAGACTCAGGCTAAGAGGGGGCAGGGGTAGATGCCGATCACCCCTTCGTTTCCACAGCCCCTTCATTTACTTCCACAGTTTCGTGAGACTTATTCCACAGAGGCCTTTACGAGATCAGCACCTGTCTTAGGTCCATTCTCCACCCTAGAGAATTGTTACCCATCATTGATAACTGATCTAGCAATTAAAGGCCAGGCACAGAACAGGTAGCGTTCATGCCAGGGGAATAAGTTTTGTCTCCTTAGTGGCTCCTGATCCGGAGGTCTCTCACTCAGCCTGTCACAGGGGGTCACAGCTTCCTGAGACCAGGCAGGGTGGCCCCCAACAATTTTATGTATTTATCTTTTTAAGAGAGAGGGGGAGAAAGGGAGAGAAATGTCAAAGTGCAAGAGAAACACTGACTCTCACACGCCACCAACCAGGGACCTGGCCTGCAACCCAGGCATGTGCTCTGACTGGGAATCAAATTGGCGACCTTTCAGTTCACAGGCCAGAGCTCACCCCCTTAGCCATACCAGTGGGGTTTGACATGAGTTTTGACAAATCAATAAAATAGTGTAAACCCAGCTTCTATGAAGAAAGAACATTTCCATTACCCCGAAAGTTCCTTCAAATCCATCCATGCCTCTACCGTCCAGAGATGACCACTTAAAAAATATTTTAAAAATCAGATCTAAAAAACATATTATTTTCCCTTTTCTAAAACTTTATACAAGTACAATCATCAAGTATTCTTCTATGGAAGGCCTGCTTCACTCATGTTTTTGAGATTGATTCATGCTGTGCACCTCCGTAGTTTGTTCTTTCACAATGCTAAGCCTTTCTTCATCATAAGAATATACACCACCATAATTTGTTTATCCATGCTCCTGTTGATAAACCCCTGGACTGTTTCAAGTTCTTGGCTATTCCAAGTAAAGTTATGAATATTTATGTACAAATCTTTGGAAATGTGTTTTCATTTCTTTTAGATAAATATCTACAACAGGAGCTCTGGTCAGTGTGGCTCAGTTGGTTGGAGCATCGTCCCACTAAATGAAAGGCTGTAGGGTTCAATTCCCAGTCAGGGTTTCAGGACCCATACCTGGTTAGGGTGCAGACGACAGGCAGCTGGTCAGTGTTTCTCTCACACTGACATTCCTCACTCCCACCTTCTAAAATCAATGGGCAAGCCACTAGGTGAGGATTAAAAAAATAATAATAAATATCTAGAAGAGGAATTGCTAGGTCATATGATAATATAATTCTTGATATGGTTGGATTTAAGTCCACCGTCTGGCTAGTTGTCTTGTTTGCCCCACTGTTTTTTGTTCTTCTCTTCTTCCTTTCCATTCTTCTTTTGGGTTAACTAAATAGTTTTTATAATTCTATTTTAACTTCAATACTGGCTTTGTAACCACACTTTGCCACATTTTTATTGTGATGAAATTTACATAATATAAAATTAGACATTTAAAAATAAAATCATTTAATACAATTCAGTGCCATTTAGTACATTCACAATGTTGTGCGATCATCGCCTGTCTAGTTATAAAACATTTCCATCTTCCCAAAATAAAACTCCATACCAATTAAGCATGACTATTCTCCCCTCCCTCAATGCCTAGCAACCAGCAGTCTACAATGTCTCTATGGATACACCTATTCTGGACAATGCATATGAGTAAAATCACACAACATGTAGCCTCTTGTGTTGTCAGGGTTCATCCACGCTGCAGCACGTGTCAATACTTTGTTCCTTTTTAAGGCTGAATAAAATACCATCGTACACATACACCACATTTTGTTTATCCATTCTTCCATTACTGGGCACTCAGTTGTTTCCATGCTTTGGCTCTGGTGAATAGTGCTGTTCATTGCGTTTGTCTGAGTGTTTGCTCTATAGCTGCAATTTTCAAGTGTTTTAACTGCAGAAACATTTTATACTCCTAAAAACTACTAAAGACCCCCCAAAAGTTTTTATGTGAGAAATATAATTCAATTAAATTTTTAAAAATACTTTAATTAAAATAAATAAATCCACTGTTACCATAAACATGATATTTTATATATTTTTATTGATTATACTTTTAGTTGCCCCAATTTTCCCCCCTGCCCCCTCCTCCCATAGCTTCCATTCCCTCCAGCATTCCCCTCCCTCTTAGTTCATGTCCATGGGTCATGCATACAGGCTCTTTAGCAACTCCATTTCCTATACTGTTCTTACATCCCCATCTATTCTGTGCCTACCAACTTTGTACTTCTTAATCCCTGCACCTTTCCCCCCATTCTTCCCCTTCTGCCTCCCAACTGATAACCCTCCAAGTGACCTCCATATCTATGATTCTGTTTCTATTCTGCTTGTTTGCTTAGTTCGTTTTTTAGATTCAATTGTTCATAATTGCAAATTTATTGCCATTTTAACATTCATAACTTTGATCTTTTTCTTAAATAAGTCCCTTTTAACATTTCATGTAACAATGGCTTGGTGATGATGAACTCCTTTAGCTTTACCTTGTCTGGGAAGTACTTCATCTACCCTTCCATTCTAAATGATAACTTTGCTGGATAGAGTAATCTTGTAGGTCCTTGCTTTTCATCACGTTGAATACTTCTTGCCAATTCCTTGAAGACTGCAAGGTTTGAGAAATCAGCTGACAGTCTTATGGGAACTCCTTTATAGGTAACTATCTGCTTTTCTCTTCCTGCTTTTAAGATTCTCTCTATATCTTTAACTTTTGGCTAATAATTATGATGTGTCTTGGAGAGGGCTTTTTTGTGTCCATCTTGTTTGGGACTCTCAGTGTTTCCTAGACTTGTATGTCTATTTGCTTCACCAGATTAGGGAAGTTTTCTTTCTTTTTTTTCAAATAAGTTTTCAATGTCTTGCTCTTTCTCTTTTCCTTCCAGCACCCCTATGATTCAAATATCAGAATGCTTGAAGTTGTCCTAGAGGCTCCTTAGCTTATCCTTTTTTATTTTTTAATTATTATTCTTTTTTCTTCTTACTTATCTGATTGAATGCTTTTTCTTCTTTACATTCCAGTCATTGATTTGATTCTTGGCTTCATCTACTCTACTGTTTGTCCCCTGTAAATTTTTCTTTATTTCATTTAGTACAACCTTCATTTCTGCCTGGGTCTTTTTTATGCTGTTGAAGTACCCAATGAGTTCTTTGAGCATCCTAATAACCAGTGTTTTGAACTCAGCATCCATTACATTGCTTATCTCCTTTTTATTTAGTTCTTTTTCTATAGTTTTGATCAGTTCTTTCACTTGGGCTGTATTTCTTTGTCTCTTCATTTTGGCAGCCTCCCTGTGTTTGTTTCTATGTATTAGGTAGAGCTTTGACTCCCTGTCTTAGCAGCATGGCCTGTTGTAGAAAAGCACAGTAGGAAGGGCAGAGCCTTAGTCAATCATTTGGGCAGCCCTGGCTGCTGTGGCTCAATGGATTGATTGCTGGCCTATGAACCAAAGGGCCACCAGACTGATTCCCAGTCAGAGCACATGCTTCGGTTGCAGGACAGGTCCCCAGTAGGGGAAGCACAAGAGGCAACCACACACTGATGTTTCTCTCCCTCTCTTTCTCACTCCCTTCTCTGCTCTCTAGAAATAACTAAATGAAATCTTTTTTAAAGAATGTGTCTATTAAAAACAGCATTAAAAAAACCGCCTGGCCAGAGCAACCCATGGGAACCAGGTTGATGGAGTCTCCAATACGGTGTCACTGCTCTTCAGCTCTGCAGGGGGAGGGCTCAGAAAGGGGAAGATTCCACTCCCTGGCCTCTGGAGTTTTGTCTGGGAGGAAGATCTCTCCTGGCACTTGCCTGATATCAAACACTTCGATTTCTCCCCATATGCCACTAGTACCCTTCCAGCTGCTGCCCTGGTGCTGCAGCCCAGAGGGAGTAAGTCTGCATAAGTCCTAAGTCTGTTGTGGGCCCTTTAAGAAGAGATGCCTGAGACTCGCACAGTTTCTTCTGCAACCCCCCCCACCACTGGTTTTTACAGCTGGAAGTTATGAGAACTTATCTTGCTGGCACTGGAAGCCTGGGCTGGGTGGTCTGGTGTGAGGCTGGGATCCCTCACTCCCAAGATATTCCTCCCGACTTTTATCCACCACACGTGGGTGTGGACTGCCCATTCCGCATCCCTGTGCCTCTCTGCATCATACTCATGTCTCTACCCCTCCTGCCCGTCTGGAAGAATGTGACTTCTTCAATTCCTTGGTTGTCAGACATCCATACAGTTCGATTCTCTGATGATTCTAAGTAATAGTTGTTTTATAGTCTAGTTGTGACTTTTGCTGTGGTTGTGTGAAAAGGAGAGCTGTGTTTACCTATGCCTCCATCGTGACCAGAACTCCATCAACATAAACATGTTTTTATGAAATATATAATTTCAAAAAAATAGTAATGAGAGGCATTGTTCTACATTTTTGCAAATCTCGTTGACGTCTGTCTTGAAAGACAGACGGGTTCTCGCACCTACGTCTACATTCAGTCGGCTGTGATGGGTCGTTCTGGTTGGCATTTAGGAAGAGAAGCCGAGCTCACACAGATACACAACTGCAAAAGCAAGGACTCACAGATTTCCTGAAAGGGTTTCGGGGACCCCCACAGTCTGTATCACACTTGAAAACCACAGTTCTAGGGATTACAATGAACATCTTTAACTTTCCAAAGAATACCTAGCGTGCATATTATACTACTTCATGTAAAATGTAAGAATTTTGCAACTATAAAGTTTCACTTACCATCCCCCACATCTTTCATGATGTATTACATAAGGCATACGAGCAATAAACAGACATATACAATTACAAAATTATTTGTTTTAAACAGCTCAATGTGTTTTAAATAAATTGAGGAAAAAAGACAGCCTTTTATATTCATTCACAGTTATCATTTCCTGTGTTCTTCATTCACCTAAGACTCAACTTTCTATCCAGTAGCATTTCCTTTCAGCCTGAAATATTTCCTGGTGGTGCAGCCTGCTGGCAATAAGCTCTTAGTTTTTAGCTGAAATTTTTATTTTTAAAAATGATAGATATTTATGCTAGATAAATAATGAAAGATACTTATGCTAGACAAAAAATGGAAGATATTTATGATAGATAAAGGAATCCTGGGTTGACAGATTTTTTTCTCCCACCCCTTTAAAAATGCCTTTCCACTGTCTTCTGACCTCTGTTGTTTCTGATGAAAAGTCAGAAACTTTTTCTCTTGCTAAAGTAGTGACTACTTCTTGTCTCTTTTCTCTGCCTTAAAGTAACAAAGCTTCCAAAGGAGGGAGAGATGGTGGGAGTAGCCACATCTTGTATATTTCATTTTTGTTTAAAGTCTGCATTTTAAAACTTGAGGCATGTTGCTAAGTAAAGCTAATAAGTGAGATGGGTGCCTATATGAACAGCATTTAGAACTCAAATACTGAACAAGGTTCAGGACTTGACCCGTTTCTCTGCAAACACCCTTACCCATGCATGCCTCTCCCTCCATCACTCAGGTGGCAGAACCCCAGACCCAACTATGCCCCATTATCTATCTGCTCTGAGCACCTAAGCATCGACAGTGAAAATCCCACTGTGCTGACCAGTCTTGGTTTAAAGAGAGGACTTCAAATCTTAAAGGAGAGGCCAACACTGTCAGTTAATCTTACTACACTTCCCAGTAAATCTCCTTCCCTTTATCAAAACAGCCATTTCATCTCTTCATCTCACCGAATAGTCCTTCATTAAGGAAATGCATGCATGAAGATGAGAACTCCTTCACCTTCCCAGACCTACATGCACTGACCTGCTAATCTGTACCCAGATTTTCCTCTCTTATTATAATGGAAGGAGTGTCCCTGCTCCTGGCTATGGCCTATTCCTCCAGTTTGTACTGAATTTTTCCATCTTTCCAACTACTTAAAATCTTTGCTACTGCACTAATCCTCTCATTCTCTCTGCCCGGCTCTGCAATATATACACTTTAAGGAAAAGAAGGGGATTAAGAGAGAACCTACAGATTAAAAGATTTAAAAGGCATATCAACTAAGCTTTTTAAAAGAGCAAACAAGACTATAACATCTAAGATAGATGTATGGGTGATAAAACCATCAAGACACCCAAAGTTGTGATTACTGTGAAAGTCAGGGGAATGGCCACCTTTGCCGGGGGGAGGTGGTTGGGGCCAGGGCAGAGTCCATGGACGGCTCCTGGGGTGGTTGCAAGGTTCTTTTCCAGACCTGGATGGTGGATACAAAGATGTTTGCCTTCTAACAATTAAGCCATACATTTAGTTTGGTTGACTTTTCTACATCTGTGTTTTATTGTGATTTAGGAAAAAAAAAATTGTTAAAACCTTTAACACAAGGGTTGGCAAATTCTTTTCAATCAGCCAGATAGTACATATTTTAGATTTTTCAGGCCAGCAGGCAAAATTGAGGATATTGTGTAAAACTTTTATAACCATTTAAAATGTAACCATTTAATAATGCGTAAGGATAAACCCAAGCGTTACGAACCGAGAGGGTCCACTAATCCTTGAATTTCCGATCCCAGGAAGTTCACATCGTCGAGCTGCACAATCCAAGCTCCCATGCCCTCACTGGGCTCCCACGGGAGCTGCTTCCCATCCCTGCCTCGGGCAGGCACTACGTCCGCGTCTCTTAGCAACAGGTGGACAGGCCTGTCACCTACCGTAGGACCCAAGGTGGAGCTGAAGGGAGTGAGCACGCATGTGCACAAGGAGTTCTCAGCTCCACTCACAAGCTCTGGTAGAAAAGGGAGACCCCAGAGGCACATAAGCCCTAGCACCTCAGCATACTCACAAGTGTGTGTCCCAACTCTTCCCACAAGTCCTCTACCACACCCTAATCATTCCAGGCGTGGCCTAGCAAACTAGGGGAGCAGCAACAGCATCACCTGAGAGCCTGCTAGAAATATAGAATTTCCACCTCAACCCAGACCTACTGAATCTCAGTCTGCATTTTTAACAAAATCCCAGGAGATCCCCATCCTTACTAACATTTGACAAGTGTTGCTTTTACAATCCAGATAAGGCCAAGCCATATATAAATACATCAAGCTAGGAACACCTCTAATGGATTGAACTTCTAACCTAGACACTAAAAGACAGCCTTTATGATTTATAGGAGGAAGTTCCCCAAGCTGAGTTCTCTATACTCAGTAAGGGTAAAAATTCCCTTGTGTCTCTTCTAACCTTCAGTCCAGGACAGAATGCATCACTGACCTCAGGTTCCTGCTGTCAAAGCGGATGGGGAAATCAGGAAGGGCAATTTCCATTCCCAGAGTAAGGGCGTTGCTTCTTATGAATAATGTGAAAAGAGAGGGTCCAAAGAATGGGCACCATGGAACTGCAGCATAATTAAGTCAAATGGTAACATAAGGGTAATTCTAGACCCAGGGAAGGCAGCACCCAAATCCAGTTGAACAAGCTCCCAGGAAATAAACCCCACTTGCATTTTAAACTTCAGAATGAAAATCCTCCCAAGTCAGTGGGTAAGTACTCCCGGGAGAAGTTCCCAGATCAGTAACTCCCCAGTCTCCTAAGTTCTTTCCATCTCCATCTATCTTGGGAAACTGCAGACCCCAAGGTTACCTTGCCTGACGGCAAATCAGAACAGACACATCCCAGTCCTAGGAGAACCACTTTGCTTCACTGGGAAATATTAAAAAGACCGACTTACCAAAGAACACCACAAAGAAAAGAAAATGATCATGTTTTTAATGGCAAGGATGAAATAGTTAAATGAGGGAAAATCCCTTCTTCAAACAGAAAACAACTCAAAAAACACAGATCTAAAAATCCACAAGACATGCTACAACATGGATAAACTTTGAAAACATTATGCTATGTGAAAGAAGCCAGTCACAAAGGACTATATATTATATGGTTGCATTTATATGAAATATTCAGAACAGGCAAATCCACAGAGACAGAGAGTAGATTAATGGCTGCCTAAGGCTGGGAGGGGTTGGGAGATTAGGTTAATGGATAAGAGATATGAGTTTCTTTGGGGGATAATAAATGTTCTAAAATTAATTGTGGGTATGGATGACAATTCTATGAATGTACTAAAAGTCACTAACCTATACACTTCAAATAGGTGAGCTGTATGGTATATGAATTATATTTCAACAAAGTTGTTTGAAAAAAATCCATGGCTCCACACTAGTTCTACATTAATCTAAAAACATGTAGTTCCGCTCTAGCTGGTATGGCTCAGTGGACTCAGTGCAGGCCTGTGAACCAAAGGGTCGCTGGTTCAATCCCCAGTCAAGGCACATGCCTGGGTTGCAGGCCTGGTCCCTATTGGGGGGCACGCAAGAGGCAACCACACATTGATGCTTCTCTCCCTCTCTTTCTCCCTCCCTTCGCCTCTCTCTAAAAATAAATAAATAAAATATTTTAAAAAAACAACAACAACAACATGTAGTTCCTACTATAATGCAAAACCTGCCTGGGCAAAATCTGAAAAAAGAAAAGTTGACATCAGTATTAGGCAGAGGCCCCAGCTAGATTTCCCTAGCAAAACACTCCCATCTTAGTTTGGGGAAGAATTTCACAGTCTTGTCTCAAAATCATCAGTGTCATGGAAATCCCCATCTAGCTTTAGGTTCCTGTTTCAAAAACACTGGAAAAACCAAAACAGGCAAAACACACTTTCAAAACAACACCTTTACATAGACAAGGGAAGAAACAGAGGATCACGGGACAGGCCTGAATACAAAGTTAAGAATTCACTATCATTATAGAAACCCGAATTCAGAAAAGACTACAGATTTCCCAAGGAAGCTGTGTTTCAAAGTCCCTAAATAACTCTCAAAGGATGGTAGCCAAAAGAACCCAACTGACGTCCGAGGCCTTGTAAGTGACCACACTGACCTCAGCTCTTCTGCCCCTATTGGATTTTCACCTTGGCAATTCTCTTCTCAACCTGTTTAATTTCCCAAACCCAAACCAGAGGGTATCATGAGGAGCCCTGTGAGGACTCTGGGCTGCACCCACAAGGGCCTGGGTGGGCCTCATGGTCACAACTGTCACTCTGGAAAGTAAAACAGAAGGGGAAGATGGAACACTATCCCTCTTACCCTAAAGCAAAACATACAAAACCCTAGAGGCATTGAGATGCTCAGAGAGAGACCTATCTCTACAGCTATCAGGCAACAGCTTCGTCCTGCCCTGACAAACAGGATTCTCCCCAATATCCAATATCTCTCCAGGCAAATAAATTAACAGACCAAATGTTATGAATTAATTAATAATGGAGCAGATGCTGTTTGGCTTCGGCCTCTCTGCTAGACTCCTGTTCTAAGGAGTCTGCTTCAGTCCCTAAAAACAAAAAGGCGACTTCCAATGTCAAGGACACAGGGAACTAGCAAGTACCTGGAAGAGTGCCCGGGCACATAACAGGTATTCAATAAATTCGTTGAATGCCCCTTGAATGAATGCTGATATTACCTCCCTCCACCCTCTGGCCTTCTTCCCTTAACCTGGAAACGCGCGCGCGCACATACACACACACGAAGTTGAACCCACGCCTGGTCACTACAACTCCATTTGCATATAACCTTGCAAAAGTAATAAAATTAACAATTACTGCTACAAATACAGGTTTATGGGGGCAGGAATTTTTGTTAATTCTGTTACTAACGTACCTTGAGTGCCTAAAACAATGCATGGCACATAACAGGCTCTCAATGAATATTTGCTTAATGCCGAATGAATTAAGGGCCTACAATGTGGCAGGCCGTTCACACTCCCGCAAGGGTCCCCTTCACAATCATTTCCACAATGGCGGCAGAGGCTGCCTGAAGTCCTCCCACCACGAGGAGCCGCTGTAGGAAACGCCCAGCTTCCATCCCACGTTACCGTTTATCCCCCGCGGTGCCCTTTGACCCCGCAAATTCTCTGCCCCAAGTTAAGATGGCGGCGTCGGTGGCAGCTGCAGTCTGTGGACTGCGGCGGGCCATTCGAAGGTCGCCCTCATGGCTGGGCCCCAGCCGACGGCCGCTCTCCTCCGATTCCCCTCCAACCCAAGCAACGGCCGTACGTGACGCCTTCCTGAGCTTCTTTCGGGACCGCCATGGCCACCGACTCGTACCATCTGCTTCCGTGCGACCCCGTGGCGACCCCAGTTTACTTTTCGTCAATGCCGGCATGAACCAGGTGGGGGCAGAGTTTGTGATTTTTTTTCGTGAGAGAAAGGCGCTCCGAGATTGGGCAAAGAAACAAGGGGCGGAGCAGTAGCTTCTAGGGAAAGAGGGCCCTGGTTGGGTTAAGTGATTGGGAGCGCGACCTAGGTTTGGGGGAAGGCTCGACCTGGGAACTTCTCACTTGGAATTGAGTTATAGGCCCAGGAATAGGGGGTAAACTGGTGGAGGAAGTCTGGCTTCATTTATTCCTTCTTTGAATAAAGATACCTCATTCATTACGTGATTATGGTATTGAGCACCTGCCAAATGCTAGACTATGTTCCCTAAACCTTTGGATTTGAGTACGACTTACCCCCCAGACTTGGTTGTCTTCATCTGTAAAATGGGCGGAGGGGTGGGAGAGGGGGAATTGGTTAAGATTAGAGGCTGTCCAAGATCCCTATTAAATACTGACATTGTAGGCATACCCAGGCTCAATTTTGTAGCCTGTAGTTACTGGGTGTGGTTGAAGAGGCTGCGATGGAGGATGTAGCCATTCATCGCCCTATTCCAAGCCACCGACACACCCCTCCTCCTTTTGTCTTGCCTGTCTCACCAGCAGAGGACCTCTGTTTCATGATTTGTTCTCCCCTTGCCTGCCCCCCACACAGCAGAGGTGGGTGCCCCTAGACTCCCAGGTTGCCCCCCTGGCCAAGACCACACTGTACTCTCAGGGACAGTCAGCCTTCAGTCTAAACAGCTCTCTCTGTCCTCACTCCCCACATTTCTATTCTAATGAGGGACTGGGGTATCCTTCCCCCTTCTTCACTTGTTGCAGTTCAAGCCTATCTTCCTGGGCACTGTGGATCCACGAAGTGAGATGGCAGGCTTCCGACGTGTGGCCAACAGCCAGAAATGTGTGAGGGCTGGAGGACGCCACAGCGATCTAGAGGATGTGGGCCGAGACCTTTCCCATCATACCTTCTTTGAGATGCTTGGCAATTGGGCATTTGGGGGTGAATATTTTAAGGTGAGTCTCCAGAAAGTCCTGGAGTTAGGGAAGGGTCAGCAGTCAACCAAGAAAGGGGTTAAGGTAGTCTTCTCTCCATTCCTAGAGGCTGCTTAGGCAGGACCTTATACCAGACACAAGCAAAGCACAAGAGGAACATATACAATAGGAATGTGTCTCATTTCCCTAATTGGATTGTAAGCTCCTTGATGGCCAGGACTGTGCCTTCTGCCTCATGGCTGGTCAGTAATTGTGTGAATAAATAGATAGTAATACTCAAATGCAGGATTTAAAAATCATCCTAGGCTAGACAGATTAAAGGATTTCATGGAGAAGGTAGGACTTAAAAGAAAGGAGTGAGGAAGCTTTCTGGGCAGGAAAAAACTCAATAGAAATGATCATGGCTTATTTCAGAAGCAAGGTGGGCAGTGGAAATGGTTTTGCCTTAAGCTGAGGGCTGAACTCATGTGGCTTGATTAACGCTTCAGTGGGCCTTTCTTCTCACCCACCTTCCTCTTCCCACCCCGTGTGGGTTTCAACTGCAGGCGGAGGCTTGCAGCATGGCCTGGGAGCTGCTGACCCAGGTCTATGGGATCCCTGAGGACAGGCTGTGGGTCTCCTACTTTGGTGGTGATCCCAAGGCAGGGCTGGACCCAGACCTAGAGAGCAGGGACATCTGGCTCAGCTTAGGGTAAGTTCACCCTCCCTGATGGTTATTCCTGGAGGGCAGGAGGTCTGGAAAATAGACACCATCAGCAAATCCCAGGAGATCATGGGGTTAGTCCTGTTCCTCCTTTTGCTGAGCTTTATGGAGAGGCTCTCCTGACAGAGAGAGTTCAGCTTCTGGGTTTGTCTGTCTCCCCACCACCTGCCTTGCTTTCTTTCTAGAATACCTGCCAGCCATGTGCTTTCCTTTGGACCACAAGAGAACTTCTGGGAGATGGGGGATACTGGCCCTTGTGGGCCCTGCACAGAGATCCACTATGACCTGGCTGGTGGGGTAGGAGCCCCCCAGCTGGTGGAGCTTTGGAATCTGGTCTTCATGCAATACAACAGGTAATGGGATGCTGAAGCAGGAGGAAAATATCTGGCTGGAAATGAAAAAGGTAGCAGTCAGGAGACTTTAATCCATTTCTTCTAAAAACAAACAAGCCCTGACTGGTGTGGCTCAGTTAGTTGGGCATCATCCTGCAGAGCGAAAGGTCACCAGTTCGATTCCCAGTCATGGTACATGTCTGGGTTGCAGGTTCGGTCCTGGTTGGGGCACATTCAGGAGGCATCCAATTGATATTCCTCTCTCACATCGATGTTTCTCTCCTTTTCTTTCTCATTCTCTTTTCCCCTCTCTAAAAATAAATAAATAAAATCTTTAAAAAAAACAAACAAACACTTAAATGGTACTTACTATGTGCCAGGCATATTTCTAAACACTTTTCAGATAATAACTGATTTGATTTCATTCTAGTCTTTGCCCATAACAGGTTAAACTAGTCACCACTGCTCCCTGGCCTCTGCTTTCTTATCAAATGATAGAGTTGAACTTGATGATCTCTTAAGATTTTCTTCCGGCCTTGACATGCCTCTTTCTAAGGGGAAAGAATTCTGTCCCAGAAAGGGGCTCTCTGGTTCCAAGCAAAGGCCCAAGGCAGGTGAGGGGAGATACCACCCTTTATGAGAAAGGACAGGACCCACGGCTATCACTATCTGTGTTTGAGAGGGGGTGGGGGTTATACTGCCCTCTGGTTCCTCCCTCTGTTAGCCTCCTTGAGCCCTTCCTCATTCCTCTACTCCACTTGAGCATCTGCCTCACACCTATAATCCTGTTCGGGGCCTCACCTTGCACACCTTCCCTGGCCAGAGAGGCAGATGGAAGTCTGCAGCCCCTGCCCCAGCGGCACGTGGACACGGGAATGGGCCTGGAAAGGCTGGTAGCTGTGCTGCAAGGAAAACACTCCACCTACGACACTGACCTCTTTTCCCCGCTGCTCAACGCTATACACCAGGTGAGCCTGCCTCTTCCCTTCCAGGAGCCTCTATGGCCTGCTCATCACCAGTGCTTTTGGAATCTGGTCTTCATGCGACACAACAAGTAATAGGGTGCTGAGGCAGGAGGAAAATCCCTGGCTGGAAGTGGAAAAGGTAGCAGTCAGGAGAGTGGTGGCAGCTGTACTTCTAGGAGTTGGCTGGCTGTCATTTGGGGGCAGTGGGGGTGACCAGGCCATGCGTCTGTCATCCTCCAGCAGGCTAGCTTGGACTTCTTCACATCCCAGCTCAGCAAGGTCACAAGGAGAGCAGACCCACACAAGGCCTGTTGAGACCTAGGCTCAGAACAGTGTCATTTCTACCACATTCTGTTAACCAAAGCAAGTCGCAGGCTAGCCGAGATTCAAGACACGCTTTCCTTGATGGAAAGCAACTGTCAAGTCACACTGCAAAGTGGCAGTGGCACAGAAAAGGGAAGGATTGTGGCCACTTTTGCAAACGATCTACCACAGAGAGGAAGGCTAGAGTGTAGTCTTGTGGGATCTAGAAGTCCCAAGTGGGGCTTTAATTCTAAGTGTGGCGAGCAGGGCTCTGAGTGGAGAGGAGCATGATCTGACTGACACTTTAAAAGGCCACTCCTTTTGTCGTGTGGAGCATGGGCTGGAGGGAGATGAGTAGAAGCCGAGAAACCAACTGTGTGGCTGTTTCATAGTCCAGGGAAGAAACCGTAGGGTATGGCTTAGGCTGGTAGTGGAAGTGGAGAAAAGTAGATTGATTTGAGAGATCTCATGGGGGTAGAAGCAAGGCCCCACTAGTGGATTGGATGGGGAGGGGAAGGAAAAGACTGGTTCCCAAGTGTTTGACTTGAGCAGTGAGCTGAATGGCAGGACTGTTTATTGAGAGGGGGCAGCTTGGGGAAGGGACAGGTCTGGGGCTGCATGAATCTAGCTCTGCTCTGGAGATCACACACGTACACTCAGCTTACATGGACCTCTCTGCCCCCCATAAAGTCTGCAGAGGCAGGTGTGGGCAACGGAGAGCAATGGGGTCGGACAGGCCTGGTTCAGATCTCAGATCCGCTCCTGAGTTGTGTGTGGCCTTGTGACACTTAGATCCTCTGAGCCTCTGTTTCCTGTTAAAATGAGGATAGTAATACCTCCCAGAAGAGGATGTTTTAGGGCTTAGATGTCATGTCGTCTAAACACCCACATAGTTCTATAGTAGAAATCCAGTGAACGATCACACCTGTGATGACCGTTAGTGGGAATATGAGCCCTTGAGGGCCGGGTCTGACTCCCATTCATCTCTGAAACTTCTCCAGCCAGGTCATTTCAGAGGTAGTCAACTTTAAGGGCGCTGAATAGCATCCCACCTAGGCCAGGTCAGGCAGGGCCAGCAGCCGTGTCTTTTTCTCTCCTGCTTTCCAGGGTTGCGGGGCACCCCCTTACTTGGGCCGGGTAGGGGCAGCCGACGAGGGCCGCACAGACATGGCGTACCGCGTAGTGGCTGATCACATTCGCACACTCAGCGTCTGCATCGCTGATGGTGTCTCCCCTGGAATGTCAGGCGCCCCGTGAGTCTGGAAGGACTACAGAGAGGGGAAGGTGCAGCTGGGGCTTGCAGGGGAGAGGGGGGAACAGAGGAGAGGTGTGTCGGGTTGAGATGGCATGAGGAGCCGGGGAATGGGGAGGGCTTTGGGGTAGGAGCACATACAGGACCTTGCCTCCCCAAGCCCCGTGCCGCTGACCAGGGGCTACAGGAGATTCATATCTGGGTCCTGAACCCCTCTAGGCTGGTTCTTCGTCGGATCCTCCGTCGAGCAGTGCGATTCTCTACAGAGGTGTTGCGGGCACCACCTGGCTTCCTGGGCAGCCTTGTACCTGCAGTGGTGGAAACACTGGTAAGGGCAGAGCCTCCTCACTCCTCTGGGCCTCCCTGGGCACTTGGGGCATCTGCTGCTGAGCCCATGCAGTGCCCCCAGCCTGGGCTCGCCACCCTAAACGTCCACCCTAGTTGGCAGGCTGAGAAAGCTGGCACTGCTTACAAAAAGCAGGGAGCCTTCAGGAGGCCTCTTTGCCCAGCTGCTGAACCTTTGACCTTGGGAGCCCCTCTGCCTGTGTCCCCACCCCACGTGGAAATTGATTTTCCATTTGGGTCCCTCCCCATGTCCATCAGCCCATCTGAGCCTCCAGGACAGCTGTAGTCAAAGCGGCCCAGGGGGCAGAGGTAGAGGGCAGACTGGCTGCCTTTCACACCTTCTCAGCCCTCTCTGCCTCCTCCAGGGAGACACTTATCCAGAACTACAGAAGAACTCAGCCCAGGTACTGGATTTGGATAGGGGAGGGACAGGCTGACAGGAGAGTGGTAGAGAGAGGCTCTCCCTCCAGTCCTGTCCCGCCTCTGGTTCAGATAGCCAACCTGGTGTCGGAGGACGAGACAGCCTTCCTGGCCTCCCTGCAGCGGGGTCGGCGGATCATTGACCGGACCCTGAGGCGTCTGGGACCTTCTGGTGTCTTCCCTGGTGAGTGGGGTGCGTCCGGAGGCATGAGAGCCTCACTTCAGCAAGCCAGGGCAGGCCAAGGAGGAAGCTCTGGGCCAGGGCTGTGCCTCATATCTACCCCTCTTCCTCCTGCATCCCTCTTCCTACACTCTTTCCAACACCAAGACCTCTCTGTTGTGGGAACACCACCCTACTTCTCCCCATCTCCCCACTTCCTCTCTGCCCAGCTGGCCCTGCCTCAGTCTCTGCTTTCCAGGGCTGGCTTTATGCCTAGCATGAGCCTCTCTGCTCCTCTGAAATGATGATTGCCACCTGCCAGCTCTGGCCTTTGAGCACGAAGCCTGAAGGTGACCCCTGTCCTGGGCCAGCCCAGTGTGGGGAAAGGGCACTTGTGTTTGGCACCTGGTATGGTTAGAAAAGCCCTGGCCCTTCTCCTTTATACCTCCCCACGCCCACCCCCCGCCTCTCCTCACCCAAAACCCCTTGTCTTCCTTCCAAAAAGCTGAAGTGGCCTGGTCCTTGTCAATGTCTGGGGACCTGGGGATCCCCCTGGACCTGGTAGAGCTGATGCTGGAGGAGAAGGGGGTGCAGCTGGACTCGGCTGGGCTGGCACGGCTGGCAGAGGAGGAAGCCCAGGTATAAGCTGGGCACCCCACCAGAGTTCTGTTGGGACAGCCAGCCCACTCCCCAGCCCTGAGTCCTGGAGGAGGAGCTGCAGCTATTGAGGGAAAGGGGGCTGAGGTGGGGTCTGTCCTTCATGCAGCCCGTAGAGAAGAACATTCATGCAGTGGGCTAAACAGAGGAGTGGAAGGGAAGGGGCCTGTACATCATCCTAGGACACATCTCCAGGGGCAGAATTGGGTGAGGGAGGCTTGGTCCTCGAGCCCTTTGTGATGGGTGGTTCACCAGCCAACCCAGATCTCTAGCAGCCAGCCAAGCCCTGGGCACTTATTCCAGAGGGGATGCAGGGTCCACAGGGCAGTGTGTCAGGGACCGGGGCTCTGCAGAGGCCTCAGTCCCGTTGCACTCTCCTCGCACCCTTTCCATACACACGTGCGCGCACACACACACACACACACACACACACACACACACACATATGTCCATCTTGCAGCACCGGGCCCAGCAGGCTGAGGCAGTTGAGGAGCAGGGACTGAGGCTTGACATCCATGCGTTGGGGGAGCTGCAGCGCCGAGGTGTGCCTCCAACCGATGACAGCCCCAAGTACAACTACTGCCTTCTCCCCAGCGGGGGTTACGGTGAGAGCCTGGACTGAGGCAGGTGGTCACAAGCTTGCCAGGCTGTGGTTGGGACAGGCAGATGGTTGCCCCATGCATTCCCCAGGGTAGCCACCAGGGGTCTCTGTGGCCCTCAGCTGCACCCCCCCACACACACACATACCCATCTCCCCACCAGGTGCCTTTTGGCTTCAAGTAAAGCACAGACCCACACACATGTACATCTTTAACTGCTGCCTACCACTGATAGCCATTCTTCGCCCTGGCAGAGTTTGGCCCCTGTGAGGCCCAGGTGCTCCAGCTGTACACAGAGGACGGAAGAGCCGTGGCCTCCGTGGGGGAAGGCCAGCGCTGTGGCCTCCTCTTAGACAAGACCAACTTCTATGCTGAACAAGGGGGTCAGGCTTCAGACCGAGGCTACCTGGTGCGGCTAGAGCAGCAGGTGAGCCCCCCACACACAGAGGCTAATTCTGCAGGAGGCAGACCTGAGCCAGAAAGGTAGCCAAGGGGAGGGAAAGGTTACAGGCAGTCACTCCAGCATGTTGGCCCCTGACCTCCCCTAGGATGTGCTCTTCCCTGTGGCCCAGGCCCAGGTCTGTGGAGGCTTCATCCTCCATGAGGCTGTGGCCCCTGAGTGCCTGAAGGTGGGGGACCAGGTGCAGTTGCACGTGGATAAGGTAAGAAAGAATTCCCACCCCTGCTGTTCTTGACACCTTGTAGCCCCTTTATTCTCTCCATGCCCTACTGTCACCCAGGGCGCTGGGTGACAAAAGCATTTCAGGTCTGGCGTCTGGGCTGCATGGAGAAGCACACAGCCACTCACCTGCTAAACTGGGCACTGCGGCAAGCTCTGGGCCCTGGCACAGAGCAGCGAGGCTCCCATCTGAGTCCGGAGCGGCTGCGCTTTGACGTGGCCACCCAGGTGAGCGGGGCACAGAAAGATAGGCTTCGAGTGAGGCAGCAGGCTCAGAGGAGAGAATTTGGTGGTGTGCGGAGTATAGCCAGTCTGAGGACCTGGTCTCACTGCCACTCAGTCCCTGTGGGAACCTGGGTGGGTGTCTTCCCATCAGGAGGGCATTGGCTGGACAGTGCTGGAGCCCTCGCTTCACCTCCAGCCCCCCATCTTCCTTGTTCCTGCTGTCGCCCGAGCCGAGCCGCTGTTGCTCTAAGGGAGCTGCCCTCTCCCTCCCCCGCCACACCGTTTCCCTCCTCTTCTTGCTCAACTGCTCAGTACTCTCCCCAGGAAGCACTCACTGACTGAGCCCCATTCCACCTGACTACTTGTCCCCACATCCCCCCGCCATACCTCTCTTCCGTTGGGCTGCCCTGTCGTAAGCCGCCCGAGTACAGAGCCTCCATTTTCTGTCTCTCCACCAACTTTTAACGCCTGGCGAAAGGACCACAGCTTCCAGTAGGCCCATTTCCAGGTGGCTTTCTAAGGAAGAGAGTTGTTTGCTCCCCAAATATTCATTGAGCACCTGTGATATGCTAGCTACTGTTGTAGAACCCTGGGGTAGTTCAGTGAACAGTGACTGCTTTTTTCCCATTACCATTTAGCCCCCTATACCTTCTTCAGTGATTGCCTCTTAGTGCATCATTTGCAGGCATGGGGCTGACTGCCTGTCGGTCTGTCCTTTTCCCTCCCACCCCACCAGGCCCCTCTGACCCCAGAGCAACTCCAGGCAGTGGAGAGCACTGTGCAGGAGGCTGTGAGGCAGGATGAGACTGTGTACACAGAGGAGGTAGCCCTGGCACACACCGCACATGTCCCTGGCCTGCGCTGTCTGGATGAGGTGAGTTGGGGGAGCCCCCTTCGTGGAGATCACCTTCCCCCCACAGGCCAGGTAACAGACTTGCCCCTCTCACCTGTAGGTCTACCCAGACCCGGTGCGGGTGGTGTCAGTCGGGGTGCCTGTGGCCCGTGCACTGGACCCAGCCTCTCAAGCTGCACTGCAGACTTCAGTGGAGCTGTGCTGTGGGACGTGAGTCTCCCCTTCTGCCTGCCCTGGCCTGGGGTGGACCCTCACCCTGCCTTGGTCTTCGGAGCCACCAGCCCCTGGTATGGAGCTCAGGCTGCTCTTTCCCCTTCCATAACCCCCCGGACTTCCTACTCTCTCCCTGTGCCCACAGGCACCTGCTGCGCACGGGGGCTGTAGGAGACCTGGTCATCATTGGGGAGCGCCAACTCGCCAAGGGTACCACCCGCCTGCTGGCCGTCACTGGGGAGCAGGCCCAGCAGGTCGGCATGCTGGCGGGGCCCAGGAGGCTCTGAGTAGATGGGGGGCAGGGGATGCATACAGCTGATACTCTCAGGCTGGGGGATGCCCGGCTGCAGAACCAGTGTTTCTACATGTGCACTGCAGGCAGCTGGCATTGTTGTGATTATTTGGTGCCTTCACAGGTCCTGATTGTTAAGTATATATAATGTGGCCCTGAGCAGCAATAGGTAAGAACCTTGAAAGTAAGCCGAGCAGCCCTGACCATCCTGTCCCTTCCCTGCAGGCGCGAGAAGTGGGCCAGAGCCTGGCCCAGGAGGTGGAAGCAGCCACAGAGCGGCTGAGTCGGGGCAGCCGGGATGTGGTAGAGGCTCAGCGGCTGTCCAAGGACATGGGACGACTCACTGATGTGAGGGCTGTGTACACGCACACACACCCTTGTTCTTACACTGTGCCTTTCCCCATGCCTCCCTGGACCCTTCCAGTCTCTCTCAGCTTTCCTGCTGGGCTCCAGCTGGCCTAGACGTTTGTCGTTTGTCTGCAGGGCAGGATGTGGTGGGTGTGGTCTCTTCCCTGGTCCTGCTGGACCCTGCCTCAGGGACTGTGGCTCGGAGAGGTGAGGGTGATATATGCTTTTGGCCGTAGGCCGTGGACACTGCTGTGATGCCCCAGTGGCAGCGGCGGGAGCTGCAGGCCGCACTGAAGGCGCTGCAGCGGCGTGCCAACACTGCTGTCCGGAAACTGGAAGTGAGGCAGGTAGGAGGGGTGGCCGCACCCAGGGGACAGGTACCAGGCACACCAAACAAGGGTCAGAAACCCTCTAGTGTGAGCACAGAGAAGTCTCAAGGCCTGGTGTGGGGATGGGGTGGGCATCCGCTCCCTCTCCTGGCAGCTGGGCACCATCACCAGGCCCCTGCTTCTCTCTGCCAAACCACGTCTCCCCAGCACCCATGTTTGGTTCAGGCTCTCCCTCCAGGAAGCTAACTGATTATTCCATTCAGTCCTAATTACTCCTTGACTGTGCGTTCTCCTTCCTCCTGCCCCCTCTCCTCCATCTGTACTCCAGCCTTAGTCCTTCCACCTTCACTGACCTATTTGTCGGGGCCTGGAGCTAAGATGAAAGACAGGAGGTGAGGGAGGAGAGGAAAGACCAGGTGGGACCCGAAAAAATGAGGCCATTCTAGGTAGAGCCCCTGGCCCTTCTGCTCAGAGCTAAAGACTTTTGCTGGGGGAGGGTATTTCTGGACTGGGGTTCGGTTCAGAAGTGAAGGCCAGTTTTCTTCCATCCTGACCCCTGTGCTGTCCTTCCTGCCCCACAGGCTGCACAGAAAACCCAGGAGCTGCTGCAGCGGCACTCAAAGGGGCCTCTGATTGTGGACACAGTTTCCACTGAGTCCCTCTCAGTGAGTATCGGGGTTGGGGGTGGCCCCAGGGTCTGGGGAGGGGAAGTCCCGACGGGAGGTACCTGGGAGTCTAGGAGTCTGGGGCACCATCTGCTCTCCCTTGCTCAGGTGCTGGTGAAGGTGGTCCGGCAGCTGTGTGAGCAAGTGCCCAGCACATCCGTGCTACTACTCAGCCCCCAGCCCCTGGGGCATGTGCTGTGTGCCTGTCAGGTGACCCAGGTGAGGGAAGTGGGAGAGCAGCCCCACCACGCCCATCTCCTAGTCCAGCCCTCTGATTCCACTCCCTTTATTCCTCCCAGACAAAGGAGCCAAGACTGGGTGGAGGTGATCTGTGAGGATACCCAGAACATATATAGGGTCATCTCCTTGTCCCTAACCACCACACAACCCCACCAGAGTATACCATGAGATTTCCATGTTCCCAGCCCAACCCTCACCAGTCTTTCCCTGACTTGCCCCACGATGTGCCTGGCTGGGCAGAGCGTGCCAGTCACCGTGACTCCACTCTTGAGGGTATATTGAGTGGATGGTGCAGGGAGGGTGGCTCTGCATTGCTCTCCCTTCTGTTTCTATCCCCAGACTCCCACGCCAGCTTTCACAGCAGAGGCCTGGGCGCTGGCCGTGTGCAGCCACATGGGGGGCAAGGCCTGGGGCTCTCGAGTGGTTGCCCAGGGCACTGGAAGCACCACTGACCTGGAAGCTGCCCTCAGTACAGCCCGAGCCTACGCCCTCAACCAGCTCTGACCCAGGGACTCGCATAGACTAAAGAGACAGGGCAGTGACCAATACAGGTCAGTTGCTGACTATGGCAAGAACCAATCAAACAAAACTTCCTGAAGGAACCAGCAGAACCCCCTGGAAGCTGGAGGGGAGGACTAGAGGCTAGAGGCCAAGCAGCTGAGCTGAAGAGAGCCAGCCTGGGCTGGGTCCTGCCTGGACACCAGGAGATGTGGGCCGGCCAAGCCAGAAGTAGGCCCAGAGATACCCGCACTAAGTGAATGTGAAAACATGGGCTGTCCTTGCTGTGACTGTTTGTTAAAAAGTATTTCCCCCACTCTGGCTGGTATGGCTTAGTGGATTGAGTGCCAGCCTGTGAACCAAAGGGTCCCAGGTTTGATTCCCAGTCAGGGCACATGCCTGGTTTGCAGGCCAGGTCCCCATTTGGGGGCATGTGAGAAGCAACCACACACTGATGCTTCTCTCCCTCTCTTTCCCCTGCCTTACCTCCTCTCTAAAAATAAATAAAATATTTTAGAAATAAAAAGTATTTCCCAGAGGAGAGGAAGTTCTGAAGGTTCTTTTGCTTAAAAAAAAGATCAGGCTTTCCCCTCCCAGCAGCCTGGTATGGGTGCTCCATCACCAGTCTGACTCCTCACACGGGGCTGAAAGGCCACCCACGCATCCACAGCAGAACCCTCCTCACAGCCACAAGTGCTCTGTCAGGCTGTCTGTGCCAGCCTGCTCTGGGCACCCACAAGGCCTCCCTGGCCCCCAAGTTCCAGGACTGTCGTGTGAAAGTCATTATAGCAGGGCAGATCCTCTGGTGTCACTTAGCTGTATAACAGTGACTTGTCTTATTGAAGGCTCTGGTGATTGGTTGATAAAATGAGTAACAGGTACTTGTCAGTTGCTGAGATGGTGGTGAAAACCAGACAGAACTTCCCATCCTTGTGGAGCTTCTAGTGGGAAGGAGGCAATAAAGAGAAAGAAGGTGTCAGCTGGAGGTGAGGTCTGTGAAGAAAGAGCAGACAGGACGGGGACAGTGGGGTGGTGGTGTTTCTTCACTGAGAGGTGGCCTCTGCGGGGAGAGCTGTCCAGGCTGAGGGACCAGCCAGTGCAGAGGCGCTGAGGGGGAGGAGGGCAGGCGCAGTGAGCTGGGAGTGGCAGGTGATGGGGTCAAAGAGCAGGAACCAGAGCAGCGCTGTTCTTTAAAAATGAGTTGCACAGGCACCTGCCCCATTCCAAGCTGAAGTTGAAAACCTGCAGCTTGGAGCAGGAAGGAGCGGAGGGATAGAGGGCAGCCCTTCTTCCCCACCAGAATGAGTTTATCCAGGACGCAGTCAGATGCCGTAGCTCCGCCTCTGTTCCAAAATCCCTGTTGCTATAGGAAAGAAAGGACCTCAGGGGCCCCTTCTTTAAGTCAAAGGCTCCCTGGCTACCAATTTCTGGGGCTGTTTAATTAAAATTATCAGAGCAGAGCAGGCCCTCCCAGCATTTTCCCTGCATGATTTCTCATTCTTTTGAGGCACCTGTGATTTGTTGGTAAATCACTGTTAAGGGTTTGAGAGGGCCCTGAACCCTCGTGCCCAGCCCTGACCACTTGCTCAGCTCTGTGGAGGCGCAAAGTTTGACCTCAGAATCTTGGCAACTGCAGCAGCAGTGGTGGTTGGCGCTGTCCGAAGGTCCAGCTTTTTACAGGTGGACACCAAGGTGAAGCATGGTACCCTCACTTTACCGATGAGTTAACTGAGCTTCTAAGATGTTAACTTATCCATAGTAACCAACTGGTACAGTTTTTCCTTGAGGAACACGGGGGTTAGGGGTGCCAACCCCCCAGGCAGTGGAAAACCCACCCATGACAGATCTGCCCCCTGCATGTATGCATGCACAGCCACACATCAGAAATGCATAATCGTCAGCACAGCCGAAATTAAAGCTAAACTCTGCCTCCCCGTGAAAAGTCCCACCACCCTAGTTGCCTCATTCCTCCTGAAGGACATTTTTTTTTTCTTCCTAGTGAAGTTGGTCACCCGTGCCCCTCAGGACAGCACATCCTGTCCCTCGGGGCTGGCCAGGTCGGGGGAGCAGAGCGGGGAGGTTGACATCAGGCTTAGAGCTGTGTGAAGGAGTGCCGTAGAGGCTGGAACTTGCCTGCCTACTGCCAGACATCTGCCTTGTTTACATCTTAGAGAAAGGTGGAAGGTGCTGCTCTGCAGGGATGCTGCAGCCACAGCTCTCCCGCAGAGCCTGCCCCAGAGGAGTCCTGGGAACACCTGCAGCTGCCCTTCCCCCTCCTCGTCTTCCAGAAAAGACTGACTGCTGGTGCTGCTCCTCACCGTCCTAACAGTCGCCATCCCCCACTCAACTTCCACACAAAAGTGTCCAAGGAGGAACAGCACTGCAGTCCAGGGACCCTGCCAAGGACCCCCACTCTTCACCTTCCCCCACAAAAGCCCACCCGTTCCTAAACATGTGCCCCAGAAGCACAAAGTATGCCCCACGGCCACAGAGTTCCTCCTGCCTGTACAGCAGCCGCACACAGCACATTAGCCAGAAACTTCCTTGCGTCAACCCCGTGCCAAGGCACATAATGACAGCCAATTGAAGGACAGCTTTGCGCCAGCCAGGCATCTGGTGGAGACTTGGGCGGGCCGATAGGCACGCGTGCACACCGACCCTGGACCCGCCCCCTGGAGACTTGGGGCGTCCCTAACAACCGCGCAGACCTTGCGAGAGCCTGCGGAAAGGCGAGAGCCTGGGGACCAGGAACCGGTGAGGCAACCTCTGGGAGAGAACACTCAACTCCCAGTCTCCATTACGGGGCTGAACTCTCCCAGCCCCGCCCCCATTCCTGCCCTCGAGGTGCCCTCAACCCACCCAGGCCCAAAGTCCGCAGGTGACCTCAGCCTTGGCTCCCACTTTTTGAGTGGCGGGGAAGGGCTGATCTGTAACTTCAGGAGACTCCCCAACCCCCACCCATTTGAGGTGGGACTCGTGCCTCCTCCCCCGCCCCACCCCCACCCCACACTGTCTGCAACCGGGCCCAAGGCTTAGGGTTTGCGCGCAAAGGGTGGGGGGTACCATGAGAAGGAGGAAGCGGGAAGTGGGCACTAGGTTGGTCGTGGGGGAGAGCAGTTATACCGGGCCCCGGTCTTCTCAGAACGGCTGACCCCCACCCCAGCTCCAGGGGGCTGCGATCCCTCCTGCGGGGCCAGAAACCAACACACCTCCCTCCCACGGCAGGGCTGGTTTCCCTTGGTTACCTAGGAAAAGCAAGGGCCGCATTCCCCTAGGCAGTTGGGGGAGGGCCTCTCTGACCTTTGGCGCTGAGATTCCCTGCGGGGAGTCTGAGCCGTTGGGAGGGATGAGCGGTGGGGAGTGAAGCCACTGGAGCCCTTTTTAAGGCTACAGACCTAAGTGGGCAGGATTGGAAGCAGGGTCAGGCCCAGGGGCATGAGAAGTGCGTTGTTTCACTCACCAAGGACCAAGTAGGCTGGGCCTGGGCTCTGTCAGAGAAACTTTTTTGCTTCTCTTTTGTGATTCCACTAATTGGGAATCCCCAAATGAGAATTTGGGAGTGAGCTGGCCTGAGACAGGGTATGATGAGTGGTGGCTGGCGTGAAAAAATTAGGGAAATGTAGACAAAAGCCCAGGGCCCTGAGGACAGATGCCTGGGGTGGGAGAGAGGCTGAGTTTGAAGGCACAGAGAGCACCAGAGAAGGGAGCGGAGCACTGGGGGCCCAGTGGGTGCCGCATCAGGTGGCACATCAGGTGGCCCATCAGAGCGTCCAGGGGCACAGAGGTGCTCATGGGCCTCCAGAGGGCCAGGGGCTTCAGCTTCTCAGTTCAGGGGAAGGCAGGTGAGGACAGCTGAGGACAAGCAAAAAGGGGCGATGGCTTTCCCCATCATCTTCAACTTTCCCATTTGGGCAGGCGGGAGAAGCCTCTGCCCAAAGTGATTCTATTTAACTGGGGACTTCAGAAGGGTGGAGAAGGCCTGAGTCTTCCTCTGAGAGGAGAGAATGTGCTAGAGATTCATGCTTTGAATCCTAGGTCTGTGGGGAAGGAGAGCAGAGCTCTGCAGGATTCTTACGGGTCCCCGTGGAGCATTAAGCTGAAGGATACAAGCAACGATTCAGTTCTGCGGAAAGACCCTGTGCCTGGCAGTGATGTAGGGGGTTGAGGGAGCCTGGGCTGTTCACGTCAGCCCCAAAAGGGGACCCCCACACTCCACGCTGGTGACAAGACAAGAGAGCTCGCCAGCAAGTGGGAGGTCCACTGGAAAAATGCTACGAGTGACCAGTCTGGGGCATTTAGAAAGCAACCCCCACACCTTATTACCGGTTATGATTTTATTCATGGAAATGAGAGAGAGCCTCAGACAGACACCAACTCAAACTGTAGCTTCTCCACCCACTCGCTGTATGAGGCTTAGCAAGTTACTTAACCTTTCTAAGAGTCCCTTTCCTCATTTGTGAAATGGGGGTAATGATGTTATAACAACAATAATAATCCTCAATAATAAACCTGAACATTTAATAAACTTGGGCAAGCCATCTAACATCTTCATCGTAATATGTAACACATCTTGAGTGCTGGCCATGAGCCCAGTACTACAGGTATACAGATGCCTCACACACATTCACTCCTTAATCCTCTGGCTAATTCTATGAAGGTACCATTACTTACATTCCCATTGATAGAGAAAGAAATGGAGGCTTAGTGAGGTAAAATGACTTGCCCAAGGTCTCTCTGATGCTAGGGGGCAGAGTGGAGATTTGACCTTAGGCAGTACAACCCCTGAACCCTTAGTCAGCTGCTGCATGGCGCCTGCACTGCACATGCTGCTGAGAGCTTAGAAGCCAACAAATAGTAAGCAGCTCTGTAGAGGCAAGGACATGGTTCCCAGAACGCTTGTCCCCCAGACACAAGCCTTCAAAACTGAGGACGACACTGACCAAATGGGGTCATCTCATCACTTACATTACCTGTGCTTGGGCCTGTCGAAGGCAGGCCTTCGTGCGCTTTGAGTTATGTCCTGCAAGTGGTTACAGGACCCTGGACCCTGGCTGAGGACACAGTGTGGGGACCTGGGAGGAGGAGATGTGGCCTTTCTCCAGGACTGTGGTCCTGGGCTGGGTGGCACTGCTGCTGGAGGCACAGCCTATGAATCCCAGCAGGCCTGTGAGACAGGCTCCAGGAGATGAAAGGTCACTGGGCATGTTCCCCACTTTCTCCAGCCCATAGATGAGGAGGCCAGGTGGTGGCACAAGAGGCACTCAGTCCTGTGGCCCCAACCTTCTCTCTGGAATGTCAGAGAGAATTCCTGCCCCAGAGAAGGACCAGAGTCTTGACCACACTTCCAGTCTTCAAACTCTGGGACTCTGACTGCCCTGTGGACTCCTCAGGGAAAGAATGCTCCAGACAGTAAGGTGACTGCTCTGTCACTTCTGGGGCTATCCTCCATGGGCCCTTGGGGGCTGTCTGGAAGTCCCTCGGCCTGGCTACTACATGTCTACCCATCCCTGCAGGCTTCCAGGGAGAATAGTGCCACCTACTACCACTCTCAGCTGAACTCTGGTGAGGCCCGGGCCAGATTAAGGCCGCCATGTAAAGTAGGTGGAGCTATCTTAGGGGTCCTGCCTACTCCTTCTCCCGTGAGCGCCCCCCCTCTTCCCGACTCAGCAGTAGGTACACTTTTCTTCCCTGCCCCCTAACTTGGTTTTGGGATCCGAAACACTCACAGCAAGGCATGGATGACTGATAAGAGGATATATAAATTCCGTACACTTGAACTGTCAGCATAATGTGTCAAAGGGCTTCTACATTTTCTGGTTTGCAGCATTAGTATCAGTACACATTTCATACTTCACTGTGTTTGACCTAAAGTGATGAGATGCATTTTTAAAAAGCAGTTCGTTAATATATAAGAACATACCCATGTATGTAATATTAAGATTTTGTCTCATTAAGGGGGGAAGTCCGTTTTATTTTTTTTTAAGATTTTGTTTACTTTTAAAGAGAGGGGAAGGGAGACAGACAGAGATGGAGACAAACATGGATCAGTTGCCTCTCGCACACCCACAACAGGGCCCTGGCCCACCACCCAGGCATGTGCCCTGACCAGGGAATCGAACCAGCAACCTTTCAGTTTACAGGATGATGCCCAACCCACTGACCTACACCAGTCAGGTCAGGAAGTGCATTGTAATGTAACAGGATGAAAGCCTTACGTTAGGGGCCTGAAATTGCCACAGTGAGGTGCCAAGGCCTGGTTGCTCTCCCAGGGTGGGGGGCCCTCCCTGACAGGTCCTGTCTGTGTGAAGACAGGACCCCTACCTCCCAGTGAACGTGCTTTCTTCTTTCTGAGCGGAGAGTAGGAAAGTGTGGGGAAGGAGACACACCGGGTGATTGTCAAAGAGCGGTGCCAGCAGCCTGACCTCAGGCCCCGTTGCCCCAGCCCCCGACCCTCCCCCGGCCCTGGCCCTCCCAGGTGTCTTAGGGCCAGTCGTCTCCTGCCCTGGTCCTCAGTCTCTTCACTGGTAGAAGGGAGCTACGAAGCCTGCCTGGGCTCCACTGTAGAGTTTGTAAGACTCAAATGAGAGAGGAGTTCTGAAAGGCGCTCGTAACTGTTCCGTGCTGAGCAGATTGTAGCTGCGGATAACGGTCCTATGGCTGGAGACATGGGAGGTAAGATGGGAGGCTCCGGATTTTCAGGAGAAAAAGAGGCCACAGGAGATAGATGTCAGGCCCTATGTACAATAACCCGGGAGCCTTTGGTCCTTTTCAGCCATCCAACTGAGCTATTCTACCTGCTGATTTAGGATTTTTCCCATAATTTAATTCACCAAATGGTGGGCCTATCAAAATGGTCAGGACCCGTTATTCAGAAAGGGATAGTAACCCAACTCGGCTTCAGCAAAAGGGACTCATTAGATGCCAAGTTAGGCTGCAGAACTGGAAGAAGTGCTGAGGAACCCAGCAGTTCTGGGGCCTCAGGGGCTGGGCCTGGGGACTGAAGGTAGCCGGGTGCTCTCTGTCCACCTCTCATTCCCGCTGGCCTCACCTGGCTTCTCTCCCCCTACTGCAGACAGGTCTTTCCATGGGAAGGGAAACAGTTGCCTGCCGTAGGGGATCCGTATCCTTCAGGGACAAAAGTCCTGTCTATCTCTACTTGGACAAACCCCAAGCAGGGCTCTGATTGGCTTGCAGCAGGTGGCCACCCTAAACCAATCACTCTGGCCAATATAGGATACTCCTTTTGGCCAGAATCTGTGATCGGAAGCAGGTCAAGCAGCCCAAAACAGCAGCTACCCCACCTAATGCAGACTGGACACTGGCTATGGACCAGAGACCAAAATGAGTAGCAAACAGTCCCTGCACCCTGAGGGGCTCACAGTCCAGTGTGGCTGTGGGGAGAGAGTAGTCAGTCACATCACTGAAGTGACACAAGCACAGGGAGTCTGATACAGGGAGGGACTATTTATGGGATGGGGGACAAGAAAGGCTGTAAGTCTTCAGAAATAAAGTGGTACTTGAGCTCAGTCTCCAAAGGATCCCTGCTTCCTGAGCTGAACTGGCAGGAAAGGCATTCCAAGCAGAGGAAACCATATGAGCAAAGGCTGGGCAGCTTGAACTAGCCTGATGTGTTCCAGATGCAAAGAGAGTGTCCAGTCACAGGGTGCTTTCTATACAGAGGTGAGGAAGCTGAACTGTACCCACTGAGCAGTGGTGAGCCATCAGGTGCCTGCCATGGCATTTGTGGGAAGGCTAGATGTGAGAGGACCACACTGGACGACAGACCCAGGTGGTGGGCAGCCAAACTACGATCCAGGCAGACTGTGAGGTCCTGAGTTAAGGCAGCAGCAGGAGGGAGACTATGGGCGCTGAGGTGGGAAGCAGAAGCAAAGGGCTCCAACAGTAAGCAGATGTTGGGGCTGGAAGGAGAGCACAGACGCCCAGCTTCTGATTCAGGCATCTAGATGGACCATGGTGCCCCTGGCAAGGTAGGGAGCCAGGAGGAGGAGCAGCTGGGGGGAGGAACTGAGTTCTCTTGCAGGGCAGATGAGTTTTAGGAAGCTGGGAGGCAGGCCAGCAGACCTGAGTCCGGAGCCCAGAGGAGAGCGAGAGCTGAGAACCAGCAACGGGAGTGAGGCAGGGCAACTGTGCAGAACCCTGAGGAACCACAACACGTGAGGAGTGGGCACAGTGCAAGGAGCCTTCGCTGGAGACTTTGAGAAAGAATGATGAGAGAGGTGGGAGGGGAGCCAAAGGGGAGCAACCTGGTGGTGGTTAAGAGGGTGAAGGTCAGGGTCACAACCTACGGAGGGGGGCCACACCATATCATCTTTATAATATCAATAACAAGGAGACAAAAAGTTTGTTCATATCCTTTTAAATATACTTTGTTTTATATTTTATTAGTTTTCAAAAATAGATTTTTTAAAATATGGAACTAAAAATTCTCCTTAGAAGAATCCTCTGTGCCCTGGCCAGTGTGGCTTGTTAGTTGGAGCATGGACCTATAAACCGAAAGGTTGCATGTTCGATTCCCAGTCAGGGCACATACCTAGGTTGTGGGTTCAGTTCCCAGTTGGGGCATGTATCAGAGATGACTATTTGATGTTTCTCTCTCACATCAAACATCAATGTATCTCTCCCTCTCTCACCCTCCCTCCCCTTCTTTAAAATCAATAAGCATGTCCTAGGGTGAGGATGAAAAAAAAGAAGAAGAATCCTCTGTGTCAGGTAATAAGCTGCTTGCCAAAAAAAAAAAATTTGTAATATCTTTTTTGAGAAAATCTGGAGTTATTAAGTGGAAACAATCAACCCTGACTTTATTACGAGGTTAATGGTCTCAATATTTGCCTTACAAATAACAGCAGACCTGCTGATATATGGAGGTATCTGTAAACAAACATCACAGGACAAAGGTAGGGGTGGTTTTTTTATACCAGCCATGCACACGGAGCCCATGGAGGGATGCTCTGCCTTTTTCTTTCCTGGAAGTGGCTCCAGACTCTGGGGCCCACCCTGGGTCTCATCCTGCAGTGTCTTGCCCAGAGGAGTCTGCAGGGTCTAAACAGCAGCAAGAGAGATTAGAACCATCTCAGGAAGAAATTCAGGTCCTGAGACAGTGAGGCATTAGTCAGAGAGGCTGGCCCCACCCATTTCCTGGGCCCAGGTGGAGCTGCCCAACACACGGCCTCCCGGGATGGTGAGGCCTGATGGCATTGTGAGTAATGCCTGGGGAGCGGTTTGCACCAGGGCAACATCCACCAGTCACCTGAGGCTTCCCCTGCCCAGCTGGGACTCGCTTCCTTGAGTGTGCTCACAGGGTATCGGGATGCATTGGGAAAGGGAAATACAGGAATGTTTCAGGCCAGGACTTTGGAGGGAGCCCTGATGCAGAGCTAGCAGGAACAAGGCTGGCCTGCTGTCTATTCTCTTCTCTTGCCCAGATGGCCATCCTTTCATCCAGCCCCAAACACAGCCACAGCCACCTTGCCCTTCACATCTTCTCTGAAGACAGGAGAGGGCCTCATGCAAAGATACCATCTCAGATTAGCATTCAAGAAGCTGGTGTCCAGAGTATCCTCTCCCCAGCCTAGGACCCCTGTCCATCACAGTGCCTTCATCTTCCACACACACCCTCCAGTACTCTTTGAAAATAATATCAATAGTATTCAAGTATTATTTTAGAGCAATCCCCACAAAGCTTGCATAGGAAGATACCGTTATCCCATTTTACAGACAAGAAAACTGAACTCAGATAGGTTAAGTAACTTGTCCAAAGGTCACACGGCAAGTCACTGGCAAAGCCAGAAATCCAGAATTCCAGCCAAGATGGAGGCATAGGTAGGTACACTTCACTTCCTTGCACAACCAAAAGAAGGACAACAACCAATTTAAAAACAAAAAACAACCAGAACTGCCAGAAAATTGAACTGTATGGAAGTCTGACAACCAAGGAGTTAAAGAAGAAATATTCATCCAGACTTGTAGGAGGGGTGGAGACCGACATCTGGGAGCAGAGGGGACATGTGGCAAGGCTGGAGCTGGTGGATCAAGTGGTCTCACATTTGCATGGGGATAAGCCGGGAGGAACAACTGGGGAAAGAGACAGATCACACAACCCAGGGTTCCAGCACAGGAAACTAAAGCCTCAAAACCTCTGTCTATAAAAACCTGTGGGGGTTGAGGTAGCAGGAGAAACTGGCAGTCTCACAGGAGAGTCTGTTGGAGGAACCCACAGGGTCCCAGAATATACACAAACCTACCCACTCGGGAATTAGCATCAGGGCAGCACCTCAAAGGGCTCAACTCACTTGTGGATAGCAAGGGAAGTGACTGAAAGTGGGGTGAGAACTGAGCAAGTGAGCAAGTGGCATTGTTCTGACCCCTCCCCCACATATAGTGCCATAACATCAAGACGACAGGGTTGTCCTGCCCTGATGAATACCTAAGGCTCCACCCCTAATGATATAACAGGTGCACTGAGACAAAGGAATATGGCCCAAATGAAAGAACAGATCAAAGCCCCAAAAATACAACTAAGTGATGAAGAGATAGCCAACCTATCAGATGCAGAGTTCAAAACACTGGTAATCAGGATGCTCACAGAGATTATTGAGTATGGTCACAAAATAAGGGCTATGCAAAAGTGAAATAAATAAATATATACAGGGAACTAACAGTGAAGGGAAGGAAACTGGGTCTCAAGTCAATAATTTGGAGCAGAAAGAAGAAATAAACAATTGGCCAGAACAAAATGAGGAAATGAGAATTCAAAAAAATGAGAAGAGGCTTAGGAAACTCCAGGACAATTGTAAATGTTCCAACATCTGAATCATAGGGGTGCCAGAAGGAGAAGAGGAAGAACAAGAAACTGAAAACTTATTTGATAAAGTAATGAAGAAAACTTCTCCAATCTGGTGAAGGAAATAGACATGCAAGTCCAGGAAGTTCAGAGAGTCCCAAAGAAGCTGGGTCCAAGGAGGAACACACCAAGGCATATCATAATTACATTACCCAAGATTAAAAATAAAGAGAAAATCTTTTAAAAAGATTTTGTTTATTTTTAGACAGAGGGGAAAGGAGGGAGAAAAAGGGGGAGAGAAACATCAATGTGTGGTTGCCTCTCACACACCCCCTACTGGGGACCTGGCCCACAACCCAGACATGTGCCCTGACTGGAAATGGAACCAGTGACCCTTTGGTTCGTAGGCCGCCTCTCAATCTACTGAGCCACACCAGCCAGGGCAAAGAAAAAGAGAGAGTTACCTACAAAGGAGTTCCCATAGATGATCAGTTGATTTCTCAAAAGAAACCTTGCAGGCAAGAAGGGGCCAAAAAGAAGTATTTAAAGTCATGAAAAGCAAGGACCTACATCCAAAATTACTCTATCCAACAAAGCTATCATTTAGAATGGAAGGGCAGATAAAGAGCTTCCCAGATAAGGTCAAGTTCAAGGAGTTCATCATCACCAAGCCCTCATTATATGAAATGTTAAAGGGACTTACGTAAGAAAAAGAAGATCAAAACTATGAACAGTAAAATGACAACAAACTCATAACTATCAACAACCAAACCTAAAAAAAAAACAAAAATAAACTAAGCAAATAACTAGAACAGGAACAGAATCACAGAAATGGAGATCACCTGGAGGGTTATCAGCAGGGAGTGGGAGGAGGGAAGGAAAAGGTAGAAGGAATAAGTAGCATAAATGGTAGGTACAAAATAGACGGGGAAGTTAAGATAGTATGGGAAATGGAGAAGCCAAGGAACTTATGTGTACGACCCATGGATGTGAACTAAGGGGGGGGAATGCTGGTGGGAGGGGGGATACAGGGTGGAGAGGGATAAAGGGGAGGTAAAAAATGGGACAACTGCAATAGCATAATCAATAAAAAATACTTTTTTAGAAAGCCAGAAATGTAAAGTCATCTGCTGTCTCTAAGCAGCATCCCCTCCTGGCCACACCCTTTGAGGGGCCATTAATCAGAAAGTATAACCTGTTTATGCCACAATTCTGGACGAAATCTGTTAACTTCCATTTGATTTGCATAAGGGTGTCACAAATACACATATCTTCCCTACAACCCCCACCCCATCTTTCTCTCTCCTCTTTTTCTCTGTCTCACTCACATATATGCTCAGAGCCAGGCTGTCCTCCTTGAGATTCTTGGAGGCCTGGGGAGCACCATCTGGTCTCCTCCATCTGCCAAGGACACCTGTGCTGGTTCAGAGTGTTCCTTCCCACCGGTCACTACACAGGGCCCCGTATCGGGGAGCAAATCTGAGGGGGAGCTGACCGGAGGAGTTGCTGCATGCTGGGAAGCCCCATTTCAGCCTAGTCTCAGGGCAGGGTCTCCAGCCCCAGATACCTCCTCTGTCTTCTGCCCCAGATTTAGCTGCCTTCCCACCTCCCACGACTTCCTGCTGGCGTCTGGAATGCTGGGAGGCTGGAGAACTAGAAGGAAGACTGGGCTGGGGAGATTGAAGGGAGGGGGCCCAGAGCTGCAGCTCCCAAAGGGGAGGGGGAAAGAAGGTGCTGGCACCCTGGACAGGGAGTGGGTCCAGTTCCCTCTCCCCTCACTCTCTCAGCTGCACTGTCCAAGACAGTGGCCACCAGCTACTTTCGATATGAAAGGCTTTGTATGAAAAAATAAATAGAAAATACCTCAGTAATTTTTATGTTGATGTCATATTTAAATGATAATGCTTTGCACATATTGGGTTAAATGTAAAATTAACTTCACCTGTTTCCCTTTATTTTGTTTTAATGTGGCCCCTAGAGAATCTAAAGTAGTGCACGTGGCTTGCCTTACGTTTCTGTTGGCCAGTGCTGTTCCCGGCCCCCCCTTTCTGGGCCAGGAAGTTGTTGTTCTGTAAAATACTTACTGCAGGGAACTGTTTTGAACTAAATAGTTCTTTCTTATACCTTGGTCTTTGGCAATACACACCCTTACCCCTCACCCTCAGAGGGGCAGTGCAATGTGGGGGTCAGAATGTGAACTTGATAGACTGAGTTAAGTCCATGCTTGTTATCTTGAAGCTATGTGACATAGGGCAAGTCAGTTAATCTCCCTGTACTTCAGTTTCACATCAGAAAAAAATGGGAATAATACAAGTGCATATCTCAAAAAGTCTTTTGCGAAGATTAAATGAGTTAATATGCATACTGAAAAGAGTGTCCAGCTTACAGTAATTGCTTGTAATTGCCATGTAGTTACCATTATGTAAAATTTGGGGCTGTTCCTTGCTGCAGTTTCGTGTGTAGCAGTATACTGTGCCTCTTTGGATACATTCACCCTCCCAGTCATCTTAGTCTGTTATTCTCATTCACAGAGGAGGCATCTGAAACTCAGAGAGGTTCAGTAACTTGTCTAAGGCCACACAGCTAGTCAGAGGGATTTGCACCTGAATCTGCTCTACCCCAGACCGAACCTTAAGAACCACTCTGTGCTACCTCTCTTGATACTTGCCTACCAAGACCCTCCAAAGTAACAGCTCTATCCCCTCCTCTGGCTCCAGATTCTCACCAGCATCAAGGACCTACCGCAGGGTCACCTGTCACTATGTTGCCAGTCACCAGCACGCAGGAAATCACAACAGCGACAACCTCCACTCGCAGCCGGTCCTTTCTCTCCACCCAGGACCGGTCCACCACTGCAGGCCAAGCTTTGAGCTCAGGCTCAAGGGTCTCAAAGTCTACAACCATCCCACCCCCTGTGAAGTCCAAGGGCCCGAATTCTGGAGCGCTTGTACGTCAGATGCGCAGGATCATCGCCGAGGATGCTGAGTGGTCACTGGCCACCGTGCCCCTGCTCACAGAGCTCTGCGTTCAGCACATTGTCAAGAACTTCAAGAGTGAGTCTGCTCCTGCTGGTGGCAGGAGGGAGAAGGGCAGGGGCAGGGCAGAGTGGGTGGGGGCTGCCTGGAGGAGAGGCCTCAGAGGCTGGGTCCGGGGCAGCCCCCGCCCTCCCACACAGAGTCCTCGTCCGTACTTGGCACTTCCTTCGGCCCCTGGAGCCCACAGTTTCTCCTGCTGTCTCCACTTCCAGGCCCCACTAGACTCTTACCCACAGTGTGTCTCCATGACTGTGCCCTCTCTTCACCTTTCCTACTCTCTCCAGCAGAACCCTGCCCAAACCCTACCTACCTCCTCCCCTAGGAAGCCCTCCCTGGTTGACTGGCCTTTACTCTCTCGGAGTTTCCTGTGGTGTGTATATTTTCTTGGTTTCTTCTTTGCAACGTGTGCTGCTCATGCTCATCCTTTTCAAAGACAAGTTGCCAGCCTCTCCTACTGCATGGGAGCTCTCTGAGGACAGGGCCGTGATTCTGTCTGCAGCGTCTGTCACCACCTAACCTACGTGTTGTACTTGTGCATTGTCTGACTCCCCTCATGGGAGGAAGCAGCTGCCTCTGTTCCATTCACTCTTATGCCCTCAGCACTTAGAACCGTGTCTGGCAAATAGCAGGTGCTAAAAATTTTGTTTGTTTGTTTCAAAATGCATGAATCAAATAAAGTTGGGGGCCTCCAAAGTCAGGGATTGTCCCCTCCATCAGACTAAGTGATGATTGGGGGCTGGACCTAAGATTCTTTCCTTGTTCCCTGAGACCAGAGGCTAAGATGTCAACTTTCAGGCAAGGAAAACCCCAAAGCCAGGGGCTCTGTCTTCCCTGTCAGACTGAGACTCCCTGAGAGTACAGTCTGCCTCCCCGCTCCGACTGGGGCTCCCTGAGGCAGGGGAGGGCGTTCCCTTTCCTCAGTGCCCCAGGCAGGCCCAGCCCAGGACACCCTGCGGTGGTTCCCCAGCACTGTGACTTCTGCTTTCCTGCTTCTGCTCCCACAGACAACCCTATCCTGAAGAAGCTGCTCCCACAACACCAGCAGAAGGTACTGAGCCACCTGTCCCCTGACCTGCCACTGGCTGTCACTGCCAACCTGATCGACGACGAGAGCTACTGGCACCGCTGCTGTGTGCAGCGCTGGCCTGTGTGCCACTTGGACTTCCACCGCAGCAGCTGGAAACGTGTGTTCTTCGAGCGGCACCTGGAGAATCTGATAAAGCACTTCATCCCAGGCACCACGGACCCCGCCGTGATCCTTGACCTACTGCCACTCTGCAGAACCTATGTGCGTAGGATCCGTGTGGATCAGTTCCTTCCACCGGTGCAGCTACCACCTCGGCCCTACAGTGGGGACCCATCCGACTCCGGCAGCGAGGGAGAGATGGATGAGCCCACCATGGACCACTACCAACTGGGTGACCTGGTGGCTGGCCTGAGCCAGTTGGAGGAGCTGGACCTGGTGTATGGTGTCAAGGACTGCGGCATGAACTTCGAGTGGAACCTGTTTCTCTTCACCTACCGTGACTGCCACTCCTTGGCGGCTACCCTTAAAGCATGCCACACCCTCAAGGTACTTTCAGTCCCCACCCCTGAGCCTTCCCCCCTTCCCATTTTCTGCATCTCTCTGATTCCCTCTCGCTTCCTCTTCCTCTTCCTCAGCGATCGTCATCTTCCTCCTCTCATTTCCTTACTCATTGACCGACTGTCCCTTTATGCACCCTGGGGGAAGGAGCTATGTCAGTAGGAGTTCTGGGGACGCAGAGATGAACAAGGCACTGCCCTCCCCGTTCAGCTGTTTGTTCATTCAACAAACATCTGCACTCTGGGCTCTGTCCTAGGTGCTGAAGATTCAGCATGGAGCAAAATTATACCATTTGTGCCCTCTGGAGCTAACTGTCTAGTGCAATAAAAGACACTAATCAGCAATCATGTGAATGTAAAACTGCAACTAGGATATCTGCCGGATTTAGCACACACACAAAAAACCAGAGCGTCCAGTTAAATTTGAATTCCAGATATACATTGAATGATTTCCTAGTATAAATAAGTCCCAAATGTTCTGATTGGTAGAGGGAGAGCCTGCCAGGAAACTGGAAAGGAAGGAAAGGGACATGGCACTGTGTTACCAAGCCAAGGGAGGGTGCGTTTCAAGAAGAGGAGGTGGGCAGCAATGGGGTGGGTGAGCTGGGGGCTGGGCTTAGCAAGCATGAAGGTTACTTGGTTGAGGGGAGGAAGCAGCTATGTCAGTGGGGTGCCAGGAGCAACAGCCAGATCCCAGATCACAGTGGTTTATGGAGAGAGTGGGAAGTGAGGAAACTGGATATCTGTGATCAACTTTTTCAAGAACTTGGCTGTGAAAGGGGAGAAAGGTAGGATAGAAATAGATGAGGGTTTGGGGTTTTCTTAAGAAGAAACTTGCATGAGTGTAAAGCCAATGTAGATTTTCATCCAGTTGCAAGAAATGGGTTGAGTCCGGGACGGAGGCACAGGAAAGTCCATTGACCACGAAAGGTTCCTGAGAAAGCAGGAGGCTGGGATCCAGGACTGAGGTGGGGCGGTTGGACAGAGGGAGGAGAATGAAGGAAAATCAGAAGTTCCCGTTCACCGGCTGCGGAGGCAGGAGGAGATTCACCTGCTGCAAAAAGGCTTTAGGGTGGTCCCTGAAGTCTGAGGAGGCTGCGGAAGGTTGAGATAGATTATGAGAGGACATGTTGGCCAGAGAAACAGAACTGAATCAGCACACAGCCTTGAGGAACGATTGGTGGCTCCAGTGAGACCAGCCAGTTCCGTCACTTAACATTTTCCATCATGTCAGTTGCGCGGGCGCAGGAAATAGACAGTCGGCTGCACCCAGGGTTGCAGCTTTGCCAGAAGGATGCAATGAAAAGGTGAGAGAGACAGCGGACTCTAAGCTGGCTAAGAGCAGTTGAAAGAAAGGAGAAAACTGAAGGATAGGGAGAGAGTAGACAGGCCAGCCGCTCTGAGGTCTCAAGGAGGAAAAAGGAGTGGAATGAGTCAGTGAGAAGAAAAGGGACAGGGGTTCCCATCTCTCATATTCATAATGCTATCCTACACATTTTCCTTTGTCTGTTTACTTCATCCCATCCATTTCCCGGTTCTCCCCCTTCCTACTTTCTCCCTGGTTCTTACCCTGGCAATCTCCTTTGAAAAGTTCCTCTCCTTGCCATGGTGGATCCCAGCAGACCGAAGAGGGGGCAGCGAGGGACTGCTGGGTCAAATGGACCTGGATTCAAAACTTGCCCCCACACCTTAACCACAGTGTGACTCTGGGCACACGATGTGTCTGCCCTAAGCCTCCATTTTCTGTCTGTAAAATGGAGATAACTTGTTCCACCTCACCGGGATGCTGAGGGTGAGAGCTAGTGGCTGTGAAATGTTCTAGCAGCACGTCCAGCACATAGTAATTTATCAAGAAATCATAGCCTTTCCCCCCTGCTACCTGCCACCAATTCTGTACCACTCTGCCATGCTGGGTATACCTGCCCCGCCCAAGAGCCAGCCAGGCGGCCAATGCAAGGTGAGCAGAACCTCAGGCCTCCCTTTGGCTCCCTCCTCTACCTGCAGAAGGGAGGTAGGCAGGCAGGTTACCCTTGGCTACCAAGCGCTATGCACACTTTACTTGCCCACAGATCTTTAGGCTGACCCGAAGCAAGGTGGATGACGACAAGGCACGCATCCTAATTCGCAGCCTGCTGGACCACCCAGCCCTCGAGGAGCTGGACCTGTCACACAACCTCATTGGAGACCGTGGCGCACGGGCCGCCGCCAAGCTGCTGAGCCACAGCCGCCTGCGTGTACTCAACCTGGCCAACAACCAGGTGCGTGCACCTGGCGCCCAGTCGCTGGCTCACGCTCTGGCACACAACACCAACCTCCTTTCCCTCAACCTGCGCCTCAACTGCATCGAGGATGAGGGCGGCCAGGCACTCGCCCACGCCTTGCAGACCAACAAGTGCCTCACCACGCTGCACCTCGGCGGCAACGAGCTTTCCGAGCCTACAGCCACTCTCATCTCCCAGGTGCTCTCTGTCAACACCACGCTCATCAGCATCAACCTGTCCTGCAACCACATAGGACCGGTGAGCCACAGCTCCCAGGGCAGGCAGGGCCACGGAGAGGCCCTGGGGCCTTGAGGGTGGGGGTGGAATCCAGCAGTCACGGGGCACTTACCAGGAGATTGTTAAGATCACGGACTGTACCTGGATCCAATGCCAGCTCTGCCATTTAGCACCTCGGTTAAGTTACTTAATGTTTCTGGGCCTCCGTTTTCTCATCTGTAAAATGGGGATAATAATGGCATCTACTTCAAAATGTTGTTACTGGGAGGATTAGATGAGTTGTAGTTGCAGAGCAGTTAGCCATTGTGGGCACGGTCTAGGTCCTCGGTAAGTGCTAGCTGTTGCTACCACTCAGGGTTATATGAGTATGCTGTGCTCGGTACCCAATATCCATTAGTTTTCCTTTAATCCTCACAGTTATCTAGTAAAATGTATATTCTTAACCCCACTTTACAGATGGAAATTTGTCTCAGAGACATCAGTGATTTACCCGAGGGCATCCCATCGGTAGGAAGTGGCAGAGCTGTGATTAAACCCAGGGCTGATTGAAAGCCGGGGTCCTTTCCAATAGACAAGGTTTCTCAAATTGTCCTGATCAAGTCTCACAGTAAGAAATGCGATTTACGTAAATGCCTAGTGAACGTATACATGGATGTAACCTAATTGAAATTTACTTTTACTCCTTGGTATGTCTGCTGATGTTTTCCTTTATAGTCTATTTCTTTAAAAAATAAATGCTTCTGTATTGCGTTGACTTTGCAACACACGACTGGGACACGACCACAGAGCAGCAGCTCTGCCTCCCAACATGAAATTCCTTCCCATTGGGCTGAGCCCCCCCAACCCAGAAGGGTCTGGAGCTGTGCGGAGTGGTGAGGAGGCCCCTCTAGGTACTTCAGTTAAGGCCCTGCCCCTTCCACTGACCCTCCCCAGAGAGCAGCCTTGCTCACGCTCACACTGCCTTCAAAGGGGGTGCTCTGGGAACTGGTTTAACCAAGGGGAATATTCCCTGTGGGCCATTATCAGAAGCCCCAAAGTAGGGCGTTCTGGGGTTGGGAAATTCCTTGGCTCAGTGCCAGCCTCTGCTCTGCCCGTCCCAGCCTTGTGGCCTTGGCCTCTCTGGCGCTCCTCATGGGGTCCCAAGATGGCTCCCACAGCTCACGTAGAACAGAATAGAATGAAAATGTCAGGGTGCTGCACAATTATGTTAAGTACTATTTTGTGGAACTTCTGTTCCAGTCACATGTCTCTGGGGAAAAAAAAATGACCCTTCCCACCCTAGCTGGTGTGGCTCAGTGGATTGAGCGCCGGCCTATGAACCGAGGGGTCACTGGTTCCATTCCCAGTAGGGGTACATGCCTCCGGTTGTGGGCCAGGTCCCCAGTGTGTGTGTGGGGGTGGGGGTGAGAGGCAGCCACGCATTGATGATTCTTTCCCTCTCTTTCTCTCTCCCTTCCCCTTCTCTAAAAATAAATAAAATCTTTTTAAAAAAATGACACTTCCCTTGCACCTCCCCCCCCACCCCAGGATGGCGGGAAGCAGCTCCTGGAAGGCATGTCGGACAACAGGACCCTCCTGCAGTTTGACTTGCGCCTGTCAGACGTGACCCAGGAGAGCGAGTACCTCATTGGCCAGGCCCTCTGCACTAACCGTGAAGAAGCCCGCCAGCGGACCCTGAACCCCAGCCACTTCCTGTCACCACTCACTGTCAAGGGCCCTGAGAACCCTGCAGGATAAGATAGGGGACAGGGCTGGGGCAGTGAGGCCTGGGTCACTGCCCCACCACCGGCACCCCTCATTTCATGCTTCCCCCACCCCTGCTACAGAGTGCCACACTGGTTCCCTGGGAGGGAGGGAGGGGGGACCATGAAGATCCTCGGAGTGTAATCAAGGGTCATGTGCATAAAGATGTGAGGAAGGGAGGGGGCCTAGGATAGGGGGAGAGGGGGTGTAAAGTGGGGCCAAGCCCCCTAGCCAGGGAGAAGATATTACCCCTGAAAATAAGTGATTTCTTCCAGTATAGGGAGAGGCAGAGAGAACTCTGAAGGGCTGCCTGCCCAGACTCTCCCACAAGACCACCCATGACCCTGATCACCACCATTTTCGTCTTTACTGGGTGGATCCTTGACCTCCCTCAAACACACACACACTCTCTCCCTGCCCTGGTCCTGCTACAGCAGAACTTTGTCTGGCTCTTCCACCCTCACCCCTGCAGATGCCGCCTCCCTATCACTTGACTCCACTTGAATAACCCAGTTCTACAGGCCCTGGCATCCCCTAATCCCTCCCCACAACCTGGGGAGGGGGAAACAGCGGTGATGGGGGGTGCTCATATCGGCCTCCCCAGAGAGCTCCCCATGGGAGGGGAAGGTGGTGGGGAACGTGCCACAATGGGGAGGGAAGTCAGTGAGTCATCCAAAACTTTATTATCCACCAGTTTGATTTGTACAATCTTTGCGCTTGGAAATCCACGACAGAAAGGCCACAGTGTGATGCACCCAATTGACAGAGACCTGTCTCTCCCAGCCAGGCCCAGCCCACCCCACAAGCCCTTGTCCCCAGGACACACGGAGCCTTCCAGGCAGGCCCCCTCCACAAGTCCCCAACACTCTGTGGCTGCCCACCCTGGAGCCACACCCACAGAAATCACATCAACCCACGGCTATGCAAGGACCTGACTGATGGATTCAGGCTCAGCCGCATCTCCCATCCTCCTCAGACTGAGGGCCCCACAACCTGCAGATGGGTTTTCAAAGGGTAGGCCGCAGGCTGAAACCACAGCCTAGAGGTGCCTGCTCTCTGGGGGGCCCTCCCAACAAGCAGGCGCTGAGCAGAGCACCAAAGGGGGCTTGGGAGTGACTGCAATGTGTGCCTGTCTGGGCAACTCCGAGTCTGTCTGTGCCTGACACCCTCTGACAGTTCCAGAGTGCAAGTGTGTAGGTGTGAGGGTGAGTGTGTGCGTACATAGCCACAGCTGCTAGCAGAGGTTCTAATTAGAGAAACAAGAACATTCAGCGTAAAGTTTAATTGTAGATTAATTTTCTGGTTTTCCTTTTCCCTGGCAATCAATAAAGCTACCAAGGAAAAAGACCAAAGAACTGGTTTCTAAGTCTGTGCATGTGTGGGGGATGAGGCTGTCCATGTGAGAAACCTAGGCAGGAACGGTCAGTACAGGCGAAAGTAGTAGTAGGGGCCCCTTTACCTTCTCCCAGCTCGGGTTTACCTCAGAACCAATCTTGAGAGAGGAGCTGAGTTCCTCCCTCCTTGGAGCCAGGAGGTGGCCAGGCTGCCCCCACACAAGGGCAAGACGTCCAGGTGCCAGCTGGCCAAGAACTGGGGCCCGAGGCCACAGTTCACCATCTGTACCTCACAGACATCCACTCAGAGGAGAGGGGTGCTCCAACCGCCAGGCCCCCGAGGAGCACAGACTCGGGGTCCAGGCGGGTTCAGTGCTGGCAGGCAGATGGGCACTGCTGTCCAGGGAATCGTAATGGGCAGCTGTACCCTCCTGCCTAAGCCTCCCCTTCTCTGGCCTTCAGCCATCTCCATAGGAAAACAAAGCCCAACCGCCACAGGCCACAGACTGTCTACAACCTGTGCCTCCCGAGTGCCCCAGGGGGAGGGACGGCAGGGGAGCCAGAGATGTTGCATAGGTAGAGGCCATGCCCTTGGCGGGTGCAGGCCTAGCTTGGCTGGCAGAAGATGGGGGGTGTTGCAGGAGGGGCAGAAGGAGCTCTGATAGCTCAGGCAAAGTGAGAAGCATCGGGGTGAGCAATGTTAGGCAGCCAAGGGTTATCCTCTTCAACTTGAAATACAGCTCAATCTCTAGGCACTAAGTCTGCTGGGAAAACTTTAGCAGGGGGAGCTGGGAGGGCGGGGTGGAGGGTGGCTGTACACAGACATGCACACTGAAGCACACCAGAGTGGGAGCGGTGGGGGGGTGAAGGGGACGTCAGAGCTTTGGGGGAACAGGACGTGCAGCAGGGACCTGTGGTGGTGGTGGGATGCCCCTCTGAAGTCCCTGGGACACAGAGCAGGGCTTCGTCAGCTCATGGGACAGGGGAGGATGGAGGAATTGGGCAAGATTTAGAGAATCTGACTCTGACCCTGCCGCTGGAATTGAGTATTTCAGCTGGGGCTTGTGACAAGGTCCTCAGGGCTGCAGGGGCGACCTGTGCGCTGCTCCCCAAAGACACGCCCTCCCTCGGAGGTCCTTTTACTCCATCCTTCACTGCCCTCTCCTCTGACTCCTGTCACGCTTCCAGAGGTCCCCACTGTCACTCAGGTCTATCCCCAAGCTCCCCAGTCAGTCATTCACTTTGACCAGCTTTATGGAATGCTGCGTGGGTGGGATCTCACTCTCTTGGAAGGGAGTGCCCTCCTAGAACCCAGGGAGAAGGCTGCTCCCAGAGGACTGAGAAAGCACAGAGGTGCCCTGCCCTGCCCCCCTGACAACAGCTCTTCAGAGCCAGGGAGCAGGAGGGAAGGGAGGAGAGTGAGTCTGTGTCTCTCCAGGACCCAGACTCCAGGGGCCCAGTGAAATAAACAGTGGGGGGAGTAGCAGAAAGGAACCCCACCCCCGTCTTTGCGCCATGTGCCAAGGAGAGGATAACAACATTTCCACGGTTTTGAGATGGGGTTGACACCTGGTCCCGGCGCAGACCCACTGAATTCATTAGCTGGTTAGAAGCTAGCCCTGCTGTTCACCAAACCAGGGCCCCCTCGGTAGAGACAGGCTCTGGGAAGCCAGGCAGCGGAAGAAGGAAAGCCCCAATTTCCCTTCTCCAGGCTCGGAACCTTCCCCGCTGCACAGCAAAGACCTCTCACTTGAGACGAGGCCCAATGCGGGTCCCACAGCACAGTCGCCACGTAGCAGTTAGAAGATCCGTTGAAAGGCTGGACAGGAAATCCAGTGTGCGTCTAGGAAGGGGAGGGGTTATCCCCAGGAACTCAGGGGCGGGGATGAAAGAGACGACTCTGCCCTGACGGGATTCTATAGGAACTGCCGACCCCTTCCCACCCATCTGTCTGTTTATGTACAGGGAAGGCAGGGGTCTCATCTCCATGGAGTCTGTCCCGCTCACCCTCGCCTCCCCCAAACATCCTCCGCGCCCAGCACAGCCGCAGTCATCATCTTGACTCCTCCTGCTACACGCAGGGGGCAGTCTGGCGAGGGACAGGAGGAAGAATAGCGGGCTTATCGCGGGCCTTTGGTCACAGTGAGGTCTCCACGCAGGAGCCATGGCGGTGCAGCGGCCGGTGGCTGTGGCCAAGACACCCCTCTTGCCGGTGCACAATGAGCACCGGAAAGTAGAGGGCGTCGTGGTAGGGCGGCGGCGGCCCGGCCTCCTCCTCGTCGTCGTCCTCGTCGTCCCCCATGCTGGCCTGGCTGGACAACCGCGTCTGCTCCGTGGGACAGCTCGCCTCGTTGACGCTTCCGCTCCGGCTGCGCCACAGGCAGCTTCGCCGCGAGCCGTACAGGCGCCCGAGCGAGAAGCGGCTGCCCCCGCAGCCAGGCCCTCCGCCGGGCCCCGGGCCGACCCGCGGGCTGGCGCAGATGCTTAGGGCGCTGCGCGAGAAGATGGACGAGCTGCTGACCGCGCGCTGACAGTGCTCGCAGCTGCGCCGGTAGGGGGCCACTCCCGCCGCGCCCGGGCCGCCCACCCCGCCATATCGGCACATAGGCGCGTAGCCGCCGGCCGCGTCCCCCGCGCCGCGCGCCCCCAGCCCCGCCAGGTCCATGAGCACGGCTTCCGAGTAGCTGGGCACCAGCTGCTGGTTGGAACGGATGTGCCACTCGAGCTCCGTGCTGTCCACCGTGTTAACCCGCGGCAGGCGGTGGGTGAGCGGGGGCAGCAGCTCGTCGCTGGGGCTCAGGCCGCCGCCCGCGCTGCTGGCAGAGCCTGGGCCCTCCAGGCCGAAGAGCTTCTCCACGTGGTAGTGCGCGTAGGCCGTGCGGTACTCAGCCAGCACCCGCAGCGGCCACGACAGCGTCAGCAGCGCCGCAGCCCAGAAGGCCGACGAGCAGGCGTACCACGGCGGCCTGGCCGGGTCGGGGAAGGCCACCATGAACTCGCGGAAGTCCACATTCTTGAGGTGCATGCCCTCGCGCGCCTCCATGTAGTCGTCCAGGCCCTCGTTCTCAGCGAAGAAGCGCGCCCGCTGGCACAGATATGCGTTCTCGGCCTCCACACTGGCGAAGCTGAAGCACTTGGTGAAGCGCAGCCGCGTGGCCGGCGCGCCCTCCAGCCCCACCAGCGCCTTGGACACGTCTCGAACGCCACAGCGCGCGTAGTCGAACTCAGCCTCCGCCACGTGCGTGTTGACACGCTCATGATACACCTGCGGCGTTGGGGAAGGAGGCGGGGGTCTCTTATGTCTAGTCACCCTCGTCCGTCCGTCTGCCCCATCGCTGCTCTTGTACGTTCTGGTCAGAACTTAAGCCTCTCCTGTTTCTGATCCCTATAGGAGTCGGGTAGGATCTTCTCATCTGGTTTATGGAGACACTGAGGCCCTCAGCTTATTCAGTGAGTTAGAGATGAGGGCAGGGATCCACCTCATCCCTAGCTGTGTGCTTTCTCATTTTAATTAAGCTCTGCTTCATCTGTAGGTCAGGCCCTGGCCATGAACTCCTCCTCTGTGGGCCTGCCTGACCCTTTTGTCACTGTTTCCATTGTCCTGCACTGCCCCCTCATCCCTAAAGCCTGCCTGTCTTCCCTTTCACAGTGTGTTTCCAAGTGGGCTCTCCAGAGGAGCCTCCTCTCGAAGGCCTTTGTCTCTGGTCTCCCTATTACCCCTGAGCGATTGCCCCGCCTCCCTTCTGATTCTCAAGGCCCCAGGCTTCTGTTTACCCATCCCAGTAATGGGAGGAAGGTCCCCCTCATCTTGGAAAATCTCTTCCTCCTACTCTCCTGCCAGGGCTCTTAACACATCTAACCCTGGAGGGACCAGGAAGCACTGATTGCCAATCCCCACCACCACCACTTTCCGTGTGTCCTCCCATGCCTACCTCCACCTTTTTGCCAGCTGACTCTCACCTCTGGGAGCCTTGGGCTTGGGACCCAGGGCTCTGGTTTTGAGTCTAGCACTACCACTTGGAAGCTGCAGATCTTGGGCAAGTCCTTGAGCTAAGGTCTTCTTGTGAAAGAGGACTTTGTAACAGCCACCTCACTGAGCAGGTGGGAGCATGCTATGAGACTGTGTATGTGAAGTAGTCTCCAACCATTAAGCACTAACAGTATAGACCCTGGAGCAGACTGCCTGGGTTCAAAGCCCAGCTCCCTCACATACTAGCTGTTTGAATTTGAGCAAGTTACTTAACCCCTCCAAGTCTCAGTTTCTTCATCTGTAAAATGGGATAACAGTTACCTACCTCATCAGGTTGTTATGAGGGTTAAATAAATGATTTGACGTTTGTAAATTAGTTGGAGCACGCTGTCTGCTGGTGTTTGCTGTTATTATTATAGTTGTTGTTACTGCCCCTCCGCTTCAGTGCCTATGCGAGCTTGCTGTGCCTCTGCTCCTTCCCCTGGAGACAGGCAGGGTGGACCCGATGTGCACCCCCCTCCCATCTGGACTGGCCTGTGCTCCCCTCCAGCCCCTCACCTGGGTGGTGGTGTAGGCATCTCCGTTGCGGTATCGGGTGACCTGGCGGGTGCGTCGGACGTAGTGGTAGCTGATAGCCTTCCACCAGATGCAGGGCGTGGCCTGCTGCATGCGGCCCACGCGCTCCCGAACACTGCTCACATCGACGCGGTGCTGCAGCTCATGGCGGGCTTGGCAGTGCCAGCACTCCACCAGATAGACAGCATACAGCATGAGCAAGAAGGCCAGGGGGATGTAGACGTAGCCGTTGGAGCAGGGACTGTCATGGTACATGAGGCTGTTGCCCTGGTAGGCGCTGCTGAAGGTGAGGCGGGTCACTGTGGTGACGTGGCACCAGGCCACGGCCCCCAGGCAGCCGTACATGAGCAGGGAGAGCAGCAGGCACTTCCAGTGGGACTCACGGCAGAGGGACTTGGTGAAAGAGGGCTGGATGGGACGCTGCTACTCAGAGGGGCAGGAAGAGGGGCCGAGATGGGAGGGAAGTGAGACAGTGGCAGGATCCGGAACAAAGATGGATGCAGGGACAGAGGGGCAGAGGCCAGCACCAGAGATGACAGTCAGAGACAGGGATGTGGAGAGAACATGTTCGACGGAGAGGGGAGCCAAGGACCAGAGATAAACACCGGAGAGACCCAGAGTGAGTCGTGGAGACAGGAAAGGGAACAGCGTGCCAATATAGGGAAGTGCAAATAGACACCCCAAGAAGCAGAAAGGGATCAGCACCAGAGACAGAGAGAGGAGGCCCAGGTGGCAAAGACATAGATGGATAGGATAACCCCCAGAGAAACAGAGTCCAAGGACAGACACAAAGATAGCAATGAAACACGAGAAGGTGTGGATGGGGAAGAGAGGGGAGGACAGACAGGCATCAGCAAAGGCAGGTCCCCAGCCCAGACCTCTTTCAGGTGTTCCACTGATATCACCTTCCCACTTAACAAGTGGATCCCTCACTTCCAGACTCTTTCAGTCCTACATTCCGGAAGAGCCATTCCTCTGACCCATCCACCTCAGTGTCCCTCACAGACAAAGGGCCTCATACTTCCGTTGGAAGGGAGTTCCCAGGAAACACCAGGTCCTATCTCTTTCCTCACATTCTGCACTCCAGGCTCCCTGTGAATCTCCCTCCTGCACCCTAAGACCCTTCCCCTGTTCTAAGATGGGAGGGGGCTGATGTCCCTGAAGGCAGTCCCAGAGGAGACATCTAGAAGGGCAGAGGCATGTGGCAAAGGAGAGGGGATGTGGGATGGGTGTTGAGGGGTAGGAAGGAAGATGTTTGCAGCTCAGTCATCTGTCAAGAGAGAACGATTTGGGTGCTCTCCAGGGGCCTGTTAGCTTTTTAAAGCACTTGGCGGGTTCTGTCACACAGTCGCCCCGGTGAGTTGTTTACATGTCTGGCTCTGCTACTAGACTGGGTGTTCCGGAGGGCAGGGCCCCATTTGTTCGCATCCTGGCTGTCTACCATGGTGCTGGCACCCAATAGCCACTAAATTGATAGGTATTGAGCTGGATTTCTGGTGGTGCCTGGGCTTTCCCACTCTTCCTTCCTGCTGTCCAGCTTTAGGAACCTTGCACACTCCTGCTGTGATCTTGACTTATTCTTTCAGTCCCCAGAGCCTGGCCTAGAGGCCAGCCAGGGGAAGGGAGAAAAGGATGGAAAAGAAAGGGACAGTAACGGGCAGTGGGCCTGGTGTGAAATCAAAGGAAAGATCTGAAAATGTAGAGAGGTAGCTGGGCTAGGAAATAGCACACAGCATAAACAAACCAGCGTAGGGTCCAAGAGCCTTTTAGGGAGCCTTGTCCTTGGGGAGTGTGCATATGTGCACCGGCCTGGTGCACATTTGTCCCAATGAGAGCAAAGGGGACCTACCTGCAGGGCTGTCTGCCTGTGTGCTTCTGCCCTAGTGCAGTGTCCATGTGTGTGCGTGAGAGTACATAGGAGATGGGGGTGCTCCTGGTACTTTCCTCTGCCTCTTTGTCTTCAGGTTCAAAGCACTGAAGAGTAAGGCCCCCAAGTAGGGATGTGCTTACTACCAGCACTATGAGGGATTCGCGGGCTCAGGCCCGCTGGGCGAGGGGCCTAGGGGTAGGGGGCTGCACACACATTCCCAGTGATAGGGTTGAGGGGAGGTACGCAGGGTTAGGTGGGTGTTGCCTCTACACATTTGACCTTCTTAAGACCCTCGCTCAGGTAAAAGCACTATTTTCCCCTGGCATTCTCCTGCCTCTGTAGCCCCTACAAGTTGCCCTTCCTGGCCTTCAAAATAGCATCCCCTCCATGATATAGGATTCCAGCCACTATCCCCACCCGGATCTGCCGGGGTCTGCGAGGCTCCGCCCCTAGGCCCCTCCCCCTGCCCAGGACCCCCCGAGCCCCGCCCCTGGCGCGGCCCCTTCCCCTGCCACAGCGGACAGCTCCTGCCGCCGGGTGGGGACAGTGGCGCGGGACTGCGGCTGCAGCGGCCGGCTCGGGGTGCGGGGCGCCGGCCGTGCTGCGGCGGAACCGGTGGGGGCCGCGCGCAGAGGGGGATGGGGGGCCAGGCTGCGGCCGCGCCAGGGAAAGGGCCCCTCCGCTCTCACCTCCTCTCGGGCGGGGCCCTCGTCCACCGCCGCCACTGCTGTGGGCTCCTCCGGGACCCCGGGGCCGCCACCGCCGCCGCCGCCGCCGGCGCTCTCTCCCGCGGCCGAGCCAGGGGGGGACATGGCGTAGAGGGGGTGCGTCGAGCTCAGGGCCTCCCGGGGGGCTGCCGGGGGCCGGGGGCATCCTGCGCTGGCCCTGGGGAGAGGACGGGAGGGGGCGGGGCCCCTTCTGCTCCCCACCCCCCCGCACGGGGGGAGGGGACCTGTAAAGGGCACAGGGGGAAAGGGGCTCGGGTGGGGAGGCGGGCTGGGGGGCCGGGCTGGGGGGGCCGGGGCCGGGGGCGGGTGTCACCTTGAGGCCCGCGCGGCGCCGCTCCGCCTCCCGCCCGCTCCCGCCGCCGCCTTTTGTCTGAGCGGAGCTGAAGCCAGCGCGCCCCCCTTCTTCCTCCCAGCGCAGGAGCCCCGCCCCCAGCCCCCCAAACTCCGCCTTCCCCAAGCCTACCTAATAACCACCCCCCAAAGAGGAGAAGCAACAGGGGGCTCCGAGCACCCATTCCACACTCCTAGCCCTGCTAACCGCATGCATGACACACACACCACCACCACCATCCTAGGACGATTTATGAAATTGAGTCTTGGAACCCTAGGGAGATCCTTATTCCCAGTTGGGTGGGAAAGGGTTAAGGCAGGAGTCAGACTTAAGAGGCCAGACCCAACTGAACCTGGATGGAACAGGGCGAAGGGGAAAGGATTGGAGCTATATGTGAGAAAGGACTCACAGAGGGCGGAGGAGAGGCCATTGGAACCATCCTTCACTAGAAGTACTGCCCCAGAGGAGCAAAGAAGTGTGTACATTGCTCTGTGCTGGAGATCAGGAAATCAGAGTTCTAATTCTTAATCCTGGCTCTCCCATTAACAAGTTGTGTGACCTTGGACAAATGCCTTCTTTTTTCTGAGCCTTGGTTTCCTCATCTGTGCAGTAAGGAAGTTGACTGGAAAATCTCTAGGACTCTGACCTTCTCTGGGTGTAGGAGCCAAAATCACAGACCATAGGCCAGGCCGAGGGACTACAGGTAGCCTACCCCTTCACACCATCCACCCACACTGCTTTTCCCTGCCACACCTAGGACAGTAAGAAAGGAAACTGACATTCATTCATTCCTGGGTGCAGCCATTCAATAAACAGGTATTAGATACCTATTGTGTGCCCTGTTCAGAAATGAAACACACAATGCCCTACCCTCAAGGAGCATAGTCTAATGGGGAGAAGGGACATGGAAACCAATCACTACGATAGAATAGGATAAAGGCTATGCATGATCAATATCTGTGCACAGTAAACTGTGGAGTCCTACTGTGTGTCGTGTGCTATGTTGGAGTCTTGAACATATAGTAACTGTTTCCCCACTTACCCTTTATGAAGTGAGGCAGAGGGAGCATGAGTGACTTACTCAAGGTCACCTGCTAGTACTTACAGAGCTAGTCCTAGAATCCAGATCTTCCCCATTCTAAAGCCCCTGGGGATATCTGGGAGTAGGAAGTTAGCTTGAGGCAAAGCCTGGATATCTGATCTCTGGGGGAGGGGGACAAGCACACTGATCTGCTGGGGTAGTCCAGCCCCTCATTAGGGCAGAAAGGCCACTGCCTCCACTTTCCACACACTCACCCCCCTATCCTGGTCCTGCCTCCATTCTTCTGCTCTTCCCTTACCAAGCGAGGTGAAGGTGACTCTGTCCGCCAATTGCTTCAGAACTATCCAACCTGCATAAACCTCCCCAGATCAGTGAATCCATCCTCCCTGCCCACACAGAGGAAGGGTGCGATCTTGGAGAGGCAAGGGTTCTCTTTCACTCCCGTGGGAGAGGAGGAATGGCTCATTCCAATATCTCCCACCCCTGCTTTTTGGAAAGTCCTGCCTCACAGCTAACTCTGATTCTTCTACTTCTGGTTTCATCCTCTTCCACTTAGTTCAGTCTTGGCTGCAGACAGAGAGCAGAGGTCCTACCGTGCCGTTTCCTAACCCAGATAAAATCCTCACACTCCACTCTCATTTAGTTGTTATAGTCTTCCTCCTGTTTCCACCCCCACAGCCTTCCCTTTCTCACTTCAGGGGGTTTTGGGAGAAAGATAGCCCAATTGCTTTTGGCCAGTTCCAGAGCTCCCAAGATATACAAGAACACCCCCACCAAACCATTCACGTACATTACCCTTCCTTGAAAGCCCAGGGAAAAGAGGGGTGAAGGGGTCTTTGAAGTAGCCCGCTGACCAGCTGGTCACCATGGCAACTGGGCCTGCTTCCAAAAGATAAGCCTGGCTGGGGTGGGTGGAGGCTGGGAGTGGGAGAACAACTAAGAGAACTAGAAACACCAGGAGAGAGAGGGGGAGAGAGACAGAGAGAGACCGAGAGGGAGGAGATGGGAGGGGCCCAGCCTCAAAGACGACTGAGGCTAAGGAAACAAAGTCAGGGTCCTGACCACACTGTGGCCTCAGCCAAAGTCCCAGGCCATCATCTTTCCAGATGATACTGCATGATCCCTCTATTCCTGAAGTTTCCCCAGAAGGGCTTCCTGTCAGAGTGTAGGTTCTGTACTGGAAGCAGTGAGTGACTCAATCCCGACCTCATGTGGCCAGAAAAGGGGCTGCCACACACCTCTTACTGTTCAGAGCCAGACAGGGCTGGATGGAGGTAGGTTTTTCCTTAAGTTCAACCTCTGTATGAATGAGAAGTGTGGTAACTGAACATGCCTGATTTCTTGTGTCCTTAAAAAGGGCTCAGATGCCCCAACCCTTAGGCCTTCATAAAGGAAAAACATTTGCTGAAAACAAGTTTTGGATAAGGGACAGGAGAACCCGGCCCTACACTTTGTTTGACCTTAGGAAAGTCAACTGGCCTCTCTGAGCCTCAGCTTCACAGCTTTAAAATGGAGATAGTGCCAGGGTTTGAATCCAAGTGGTCTGGGTCTGAGTTTATGACTGTACTTTTGCTCCAGCTTTTAAGAATAGGAGAGAAACCCTAAGAATCCTAAAACACCAATCCAAAAGAACCTTTGCACCCCAATGTTCATAGCAGCACAATTTACAATAGCTAAGTGCTGGAAGCAACCTAGATGCCCATCAGTAAATGAATGGATCAAAAAACCATGGTACATTTACACAATGGAATTCTATGCAGCAGAAAGAAAGAAGGAGCTCCTACCCTTTGCAACATCATGGATGCAACTGGAAAGCATTATGTTAAGCGAAATAAGCCAGGCAGTGAAAGATAAATACCATATGATTGCACCTTTAACAGGAACCTAAACAATAAAACAAAGAAACAAGCAAAATATACTCAAAGACACTGCATTAGAGGACAGGCAGAAAGTGACCAGAGGAGAGAGAAGAGGGAATTTCAGGGGAAAAGGGGAAGGGTTTACAGGAACAAAGTTAAAAGACACATGGATAAAAACTAGGGGGAGGGTGGTAATGGGAGGGAAGTTGGGAGGGAGGGGTGGGTGGGCTGGATTGGGAGTAAAGGGGAGAAAACTGTACTTGAACAATCATTA